>JAJEJO010000885.1:522200-537897 GCA_020662805.1 Glaucomys volans | reverse complement strand
CGAGTTTAAAGCCAGCCTCAGCAACTTAGTGAGACCCTGTCTCTAAATAAAATACAAAATAGGACTGGGGATGTGGCTCAGTGGCCGAGTGCCCCTGAGTTCAAATCCCAGTTCCAAAAATAAATAAATAAATAAATAAATAAATAAATAAATAACATTATGTAGAAAAATTAAATTAATTGTCATAAAAACAAAGGAATCAGACAAAAAATAAATAATTTACAGAAGAAAAATCCACAGCCTTGTATGTGGCTGTGAAATCTTTCTTTACCTTAATCTCTCGCATTCTTATTTTCTTATTCTGTTTTTCCTGCATATGAAAAAATAAATGGTTTTACATATATTAAAATCTGAGTCACCATAAGCTTCATAAATATTTGGCTATAAAAGTTTAGCTGTATAGTTCTTAAAATATTGTTTTATTTTTCATTATCCAGTATGAAAAATTATAAAAGGAGATTAACCTTAGCAATGTGAATTTAGGAAAGAGAATAACATAAATAAAATCAGGGAAAATCTTTAAAGTTACCCATTTCACAGTTATGTCATCCTTATTTCAATCTAATCCTATGTAGAACCAGATAAGGGGCATTCGTCCAAGTCTCAGAACCGTGGCTCAGAAGCCCTTGCACTGTTCCCCCTACACATGATCAAGTGAAAACACCCTCAGTCCTTGCTACCACACTCTAGGACAGTGGTGACAGAGGTGAATGCTTTTAAATTTCTAATACTGCAGGAATGCCGAGTACTGCTGAAGCACTCATTAACACTAGGTTAATACCCCATTTGACTGTTAAAGTATGCAGAAAATGTTCTTCTGTATTTAATGTGTAGACTCTCAAACCCCCATTAAAAGGGTACATATTCAAGATTGAATTTTGCACTTGATTCCATCCAAGTTTCTGAGTAATAAACTAAGCACAGATTTCCCTGATTTCCTTGGCTTTATTTGACTAGAGACACATGGTTTCTCTGGGACCTTCTGGAATGAAAAATGCTTTCTCTGCTTGAATGTCATTTATGGACTTTTCCTTAATTTTCTGTATTTTGGTCTGCATGGATATTTCTCATCTCCCCTCCTCAACTGTCATCTCTTTGAAAGAGGAAATGATACCTTATTCTTCCTGGTAGCCTCTGCAGGTCCTTCACAGGACTGTATACATCATAGCTAATGTTCTGCGAGGTATCTTATAGGATCTGTGTAAAGCAAAGCCAAGATGCTTGTCTTCTACTTTAGAAATGTATAAGACTAAACAATACCTGACTCTTTAGTTCCCTTCACTTTAAGGTAAAATCTAGTAAATAAATCAGGCAAATAAATCTTGCATTTATTAAAATTACTTTGCTTCTTAATGATTTTTTTTTATTTTACTTTCACAAGAAGGTGAAACTCAGCATCAGAAACCAGAAATTTCCATTATGTCAATTGGAATTGTCAAAAACAAGATTAGCAGAACTTGGAACCATCCTTAGAGATACATTAAATAGAGTGATTTTTTGAAAAATATCAGTTATCCAGTTGAGGAGGTTTATGAGAGCCACTTGCCCTTTCACCTTCAGTTTTTATTCTTAAAAAGAAAAGATGTGCCTTCTATACCTGTCTGACTCTTACACAAAGTAATGAGGACACAACTATTAGTAAAATACTGGCCCTACCTCTAGAAGCCAGTCATGTGAAAAAAAAGCACTTTTTCCCTAACTGGAAAAGAATCACCAACATTTCTGTGTCAAGTCAGGAGGAAAGCAACCAACATTTATTGGATGCTTCCTGTGTGCCAGACTCTGGCTAAGTACTTTGTATCTCTTCTCTCATTTGCTGCTATGCTTATTGGGTACCACACTTACTGTGGTCGCTTATGTGGCTGTGGGTCTTATCTTCCTAATGAGCTTATAAACTCCTATCTTTTACATTCATTTTGTTGCCATGGTACCTTTATAAAGTAAGTAAAATCTGGGTAGAATCCTTTCCCAAACTTAATTTTATGTTTTGGTATTCTAAGAATTGTTTACTTCCTTTGGATTTTTTTCTTTGTCTTTTCCATAGTTTTCTTATCAGTTCTCTTTTAAATGCCTCTAATTTCTCTACCTGCCTCCTACAGTCTCCCAATCCTTGCATTCACATGCACTTTTTTTGTCTTATTTTGGTGAGATGCTGGGGATTGAACACAGGGTTCTCTACCACTGAGCTATACCCCTAGTCCTTTTTATTTTATTTTGAGATAGATAGGGTCTTGCTAAGTTGCCTAGTCTTAAACTTGCTGTCCCCCACCTCGTCCCCACCTCCTCCCCACCTCGGCCTGGAGTTGCTGGGATTGCTGGCATGTGCCACAGTGCCCAGTTCCTATTCTCTTTCCTTTGGTGTTTACTGCTACTTCCACAGCAGTAGATACACATTTCCTGATTATATCCACTTATACCTCCTCCATATAATTTCTAGTTTAAATTTAAACAAACTTAAATGACAAAATATTTAAGGAGACATCTAGTGCTTTTTCAAGCCTACTGTATCCATAGTATTACATAATGAATTAGTCAGCTTTTGCTACTAACATAATCTTGCATGCCAAACTCACTGACTTACAAGTTTTTGTTTGTTTGTTTGTTATTTTTCCCTCCCCAATGGGTCTGCAAGTTGGCTGGGCCAATTCTGCTTCAAGGCAAATCCTGGATTTTCAAGACTTCCCCATATGTATTCATTCTAGCTCATTCCAGCCTGAAATAACAATGACTTCCCACAGCATGCTCTTTTCATGGCAGGTCACAGGTGTGTTAGAGTAAGTTTTAAAGCCCCTAGGGTCTTAGCTTGGAGCTGTCACAGTGCCTTATCTGCCCCCACTCCATCACCAAAATGATTTGTATGATAAAGCCCAGATCAACTGGTGATAGGTATATACCACTTATTGTTGTGCATCTTTGCAAGACCAAATGGCAAAAGAAAGTGAAAAGTGGAAAACAATCCAATTTACCACAAAGAGTGGTATATTTCATATATTCTGCAGACGGGAGGTGTTAATGACCCCACTGAAAACATGAGTAAACCCAGTCTCAGTAATTAAACCAAAAATCCAAAGCAGGTCATACAGCAAATGAGAGCAAAAACAGGAATCTGAACAAAGATAGTTTTTATTTCATTGAGCAAATACTATCTTTCCTGACAGTAATAACCTCTTTTATAGCTCTTATATTCCTAGTTTAAAAAGTTGAGATGTTGCAGGTGGTGTAGCTCTTTTTACTAGGAAATGGGTAAAGATATAAAAACAAATGGAGGTACTCAACAGTGGATAGCACCAATCACTCTTCCGTTCTTAGTCCTAAAAAAGAAATTGATTTGGCCTTAAAGCAGCCCTCTCTTCCATTGTTCTATACATTATCTACTGTGAGTGTCGTCACTCACACAGCTATGCCTTTTAATTAGACATGTGTTGTATCCTAAAATAAAATCTTCCATGAGACTTGTAAAGTCAATTTAATTTTCTCTTTCTAGCTAAAGAGGGAGACTTTGGCAACAATGGTAATAATTTAAATTTCAGTTCTTCACAAATGAAGATGAGAATCAACACAATGCATATTTTGAAATAGGCTTTTTTTTTTTTTTTTATTAGTGTTCTGAGAGTTTGGGCCTGAATTCATTATAACCAATGGTTTATATTGAAAGACCATTGAGATTGAGAGGGTCATACTGGATTAAGGCACCTACCTTCCCTCCACGAAAAGGACTTGTGCCCATGACTCTGGTTTCTAAGCAACCTACTCTATTGTATTGCTTTTTAAATTTGCCAGATCTTAAAAATTATGTTGGTGTACTAGTTAAAATTTCAGATTGTCAAGGTTATGTCCCTGGAGAATCTAGTTCATATCTACCTTGTAGCACAGATAGGAAATGCTCTGGAAACCTCATGATTAAATAAGCATGGAGCTCAGTGCATTAAAATTCTGAGTAGCCCTGGTTCCTCAAAGCATTTGGAATTTATAGAAAAACAGATGCTTTAATAATTTTTCTCACATTATCCTTAACCACCCACTATTTTCAAACTTTGAAATTGTAACGCAAATGCATTTGAATTATAATTGCATTCTCATAATTTTATTTGAGAGAAATCATGAAATCTACAAAAACAAAAATATATATATTATTTTCTGGCTTATCGTTTGCATCTTGCTCCAGATTCTCCTATAGCATACTCCTGATTCCTCTCCTAACCACACCTCTGGAAGCACACCCAGTCAATCTCAGCCTATCCACTGCATCCCCTGCTTGGGAAACAGCAGCTGTCTTTCTCTGAATTTTTTCTTGGTAAATTGGGATCATGAGCTTCTATAATAGTTATTAACTCAAAACTAATAGAAAACAGGAAAGCCTGATGGGATGACAAATAGTTTTATATCTCCAAAAGGAATATCAGAAAATACTATAATTATGTCAGGATTATACTGAGATTAAATCTAAGGGAGGGCTTGAATTGGATTTATTTTTAAAGCAGATCTTTTCTTGTGGTTATATGTACATTCGTGTGGCCCACTGAATGCTAGTTTAGAATGAGATTGCATGTCGTCCATTAGCAACAATTGTATAGAGTGCTTGAATTTGGCTTGTTTTATAAAATGCTTATCAAAATGATCCTTTCAGATATGCACCCAGCTACAACTTGATCACACCTTAGTATGTGTCATCATGAGCATATTCTGGTGAATGGAAAATTACCCTCAATGACAGGAAGCTGATGTCTATTTCCTATCTTGGCTGCTGATTGACTGCCACTGTGGCCAAGTCCAACTTTTCCTGCCTCCATTTTTAGCCTACAACCTAAATGAGCTGATGTGAAGCACGTTCCCTATAAAACAGCTGTCTTCAAAATTCTAAGCATAATCATTTGTGATTGTTATCTAGGCAATTTAGAAGCAACCGAGTAAGTCAGTTTTATCCTTCCATTTTTAGCAGAAGCAACACAAATTAGCAATGATGTCCAAGAAGGAAATTTTCTGGTGTATCCTTTCTTCATATTCTTCTTACAATCCAAAAGATTTCTTGTTCCTTCCCATTATCCCACAAATTCATAGGGGGTAGAGCACAGTTTAAAGCCTTACTTCAGCCTAAAGGTTTTATCACTGCTAAATTTGTATAACCTCCAAATGACATAAACTCCAATACTTGTGGTCATGGTGTATTGAGTGACAGCCTACAGTGTCTATAGCAGTACCAGCAAGTTTGAGGTGTTTTTTCCCCTCTAATACTGAGTGAAAATCTGTAATGCTACAGGTTTCATTCATTGATTTCTTAAATGTATTCGTTTATTTAATGCTCTGTCTTACTGATTAGAAAATACAATTAAACAGATAAATTTAAATTAAGCAAGCAAAGAAATTAGACAAAATGGAAAGAAAACCAGGAGCTAAATTATTTCATAAAGGACTTTCCTTGATCTTGTAAATTTACTAAAAATAGAGCATGAATTTGCCTCTGAGATTTTTAGCAGTTACCCATTGGTCTGACTTTTGCTCCCTGAAGCTACAGGTAATAAATCACATCCCTCTTCCAGAAGAAAAAAAAAAAAGAAAGAAAGAAAAAAGTCCCTTAGATATGCAAAAGAGAGGTACTGAGTCCTCCAGGCTAAATCAGAATGAATAATCTTACCCATTGCTCAGAAAACATTATTAATTTCTTTCACCTTTGTAAGAAAATTTTAGTCTGCTCTGTTGCCTCTATGCTTAGGAGATTCTAAGGCATTTGATTTCCCGACCTCATTCCACTTAACTTTTCTTTAAGTAGAACACATTTTTACATGGATTTGAGCCATTTTTGAGAGAATAATGAAATCGACAATAGCAGGATTGACAATAGCAAGGCCTTGGTGGTAGAAAGTCCACCTTTAAATTTTTTTCTCTTGACCTAAGTGAAGTCAGGACCCATTGTTACATTCCCTCCTAGTGATCCACAAAAGCCTACAGAGATTGAGAGCCATTTTGCTACCTGGGGATTTGAGTAGCTATTGGTCTTCCTTCCTGACCTGATAGATTTGCATTGAAATCATTCAAAGAGGAAAGAAACTATTCTGATTTTTAAAACTTTCTAGTCAGGGAGATTGTGTGTGGGGACCTATTGGACAGTAGGTGTGCTGGCTCTTACCTTCCCAACTCTGTCTGCACTGCACTCAGCACACTTGGCTGTTAGATGTACCCAGGCTTTTTCTCTCAGCTGTTCTGCATTTATTCTTTCCAAAGCTGGGCCTTTGGTGAAGAAAATAAGCCATTTCCAGGCAAGGACCATCCCTCAGAAAGAGGACAGGAATCTCAACTTACATGCAGAAACCTCCAGTGAATATCCCAGGGGATACTGAGTAACAGAAACTATAAAATAGGATCAGATCTTGTCTTTGCCTTTTGAAAAGTTTTAGAATATCTTCAAGCCTATGCACAACCTGTCACCACCACCACCCCCACTTCAGGCAGTAAACAGCCAGCGTTTCTATCTTCAATGATCCCACAACATATCAGTACAAACCACGTACCATCTGGTAGCTTTAAATATGTTTAAATGTCCCTCAAATCAAGTGGTAATTATGCATCGGCCAGCTGTGATCTTTACTTCATTCATCACCACCTTTTCAGAGATCATCCAATTAGATATTTTTGAAAGATCTAAGATGAATCAAACACCTCAGAGATCAGAGGTAAATGTGCTTCCATAGGTTGTGTTCAGAGTTCAAAAATCCCAAGAAACAAAAATATTGACAAAACTACACTGTGAACTAACAGCACTTTCTAATCATCTTGAATTTGACATCAAAAATTTCACAAGAATGTCTCCTGGAATTCATTTTCATCTCCAACCTCTCAAAAGCCAGTGGCTCAGAGTTATAAAACCATTTTTGATGGGCAGAATGGCGATGGCATCCACAGCAATTGTGGTAGTGTTTTGTCGTCTTGGCAACAAGATACAAGGAGAAGCCCAGAATTCAAGCACTGCTCACACACCCTTTTTAAAGCCCTGCCCCTGGTCTTCCTCAGAATTCAGATGCCAGAGCCATGAGACACCAGTTTTTCACACTGCCATAAAAATGCAATGACTTGAGAGATTGACACTGTATCTTTGACCTAGGAATAGTGACCTTCTGATATTTATGCAGATACTTTGAAAAATTCTGTAAATACAGAGACTAAAAAGTAAATAAATAGATAACCAAATAAGGCAATCAGAACTCCAGGAAGGAAAAGCAATACAATCATACAAGAAAGGCTCAGTTCAAATAAAAGGCAAACTATAAAACAGAAGCCAGAGTTTGAATGAATAATAAATTGTACATCAAAATGATAAACTTGAACTTTGCTGGTATATTTTGTGGGCCCCAAGGGTTGTGCTGTTAGAACTGGAGAAAAAGAAACAGAATCGTAATAAACCACTTGGCTATGTAGTGAACAATTCTTACCTCTCATAATGATGGATGCACTTCTTTTTTTCTTTTTCAACTTTTAAAATCTGTCTAGGGACAAATTATAGGATTCATCAAACTTGACCTTGCATACATTACTAGAATTTTTCAGGTAGAAATGATGGGAACAGATAGAGAAAATATGTCCTCATCTTCCAGAGTGAAGAACAAAATTGTCTAACTGATTGAGAGAATAAGAAATAAATATTTAAATCTTTCAGTCAGAAGTTAAAAGTAAAGACAGAACTAGAAAAAAAAAGTCTGAAAATTCATTTGAAAGAATAAAAAATCCATAATAGCAAAAAGAATTCTAAGTCAAGAACGCAGTGCTGGAGACACCACAATACCTGACTTTAAATTATACTATAGAATTATAGTAACAAAAACCACATGGTACTAGCAAAAACACATAGAGCAATGGTACAGAATAAAACACAGAGATAAACCCACACATGTGAAGTCATCTAACCTTGACAAAGGTGGCAAAACATACATTGGAGAAAAGATGTCCTCTTTAACAAACAGTGCTGGGAAAACTAATTATCAGTATGTAGAAGAATGAAACTAGCCCTTATCTCTCATACTGAACAAAAATCAACTCAAAATGGATTCAAAGATTAGGAATTAGACAAGAAACTATGTAAACTCCTAGAAGAAAATGTAGGGTCAACATTCCAGTATATAGCCATAGGCAACAAGTTCCTCAATAGAACCCTAAAGCTCAGGACATAATGTCAAGAGTTATTAAATGGGACTGCATCCAATTCAAAAGCCTCTGCACAACAAAGGAAACAATTAGGAATGTAAAGAAGGAACCTACAGAATGAGAGAATATCTTTACTATCAACTCTTCTGACAGAGCATTAAAATCTAGATTATATGAACAACCAAAACAAAAAAACTCTACACCAAAAAATCAAATAATTAAATTAATAAATAGACAACTGAGTTGAACAGGCATTTCTCAAAAGAAGAAATACAAATGGCAAAGAAATATATGAAAAAATGTTCAATATCATTAGCAATTAGGGAAATGCAAGTAAAAACTGCACAAGATTTAATCTCACATCAGTCAGGATGGCAGTCATCAAGAATACAAATAATAATAAATGCTGGAGAGGATGTAGAGAAAAAGGAACATTTTACACTGTCGGTGGGGCTGTAAATTTAATACAATTACTATGGAAATCAGTATGGAGGTTCGTTAAAAGTTTAGGCATGGAACCACCATATGACACAGCTGTACCACTCCTTGGTATTTATCCTGAAATACCATTTAATATTATTATTAATTATTGATTTATAAATATTATTTATAGTCTTCATACTATAGTGATATATGCATACCATGTTTCAGCAGCAGAATTAACAATAACCAAAATATGAGGCCAGCCTAGGTGTTTCTCAATGGATGAATGATTAAAAAAACTTGGCACACAGACACACACACACACACACACACACACACACACAAAATGGAGTTTATTCAGTCGTAAAAAAATGAAACTATGTCATTTGTAGGAAAATTAATGGAACTAGAGACCATTATGTTAAGTGAAATAAGTTAACCTCAGAAGGTTAAGGGTCAAATGTTTTCTCTCATCTGCAGAAGCTAGAGAAGAAAAAGAAAAAGAAAGGTGGGAATGGATCTCATGAAAATCAAAGGGAAATCAATAGTGGAAAGGGTTTGAGGTGTGAGAAGTAGGGAGAGAGGGGGAAGTGCTGGGAGTGATATTGGCCATATTATGTTGTTATATTGTATATTGTGTGCATGGACAAATATGTAACAACAAATCCCATCAACATGTACAAATATAATGCACCAATAATAAAAATGTGGAGAAAAAAATTTAATTTAAAAAAGAGCTAAAGTGAAGAAATGTAGACCAATAAAATATATATATGCAACAATAAAGAAAGTAATGGGTAAATAAGAAAATTAGTATTTCATATATTAGGAGGCAAATTTAAAGATGATTTCTAGGGTCTGTATATTGAGCAGTAATTATAGTAGCATGGTTTATGGAGTTATGAAGGCAACCTCTAGATGAACTAGAAAGGAAAATGGTAAGAAGTAGTTGCTTCTGGGAAGTGAAGCTGGAAATAGAGATGGATAGAAGAGGGAATTATATTTTACTGCTATAAATTTTTCTGTATTGTTTGATTTTACCTGCAACTTGCTGTTTTCAGTGTTATCCTCACCAATTTGTTCTGTTTATTCAACAGAATCCAGAGAGAGAACTACCTCTGAATTAGAAATTGAGGGAGAGCCTTGGAATGTCTTCCCAAGAGCCATAAGACATGTCTCTAATATTTACATTAAATGGATGGTTGGGCTGTCCCACTATAAACAGTGACAGATTTTTGATTTGTAATAAAGGCAAAGTTGATTTGAGACTGAAGTTATAAGCACCACCAAATTTGGTACAAAACTGTCAGGATCTATGCTTCAATTAATACTTTCAGCCCCCACCCCGAGCCTCTCTGCAATGAAAACATGATTCCACTGTGATAGAACCCTGAAAGAAATGGGCTTAAGAAGATAAAAATAGCAATGATAACACTGTTTTCTTGCTAGGACAGCACACAGACTACCTAAGGCTTAGATTTCTTCAGGCTTACTATTAATTTTTTTTCCAAATTGTAAATGAGGGAAGTTGAAAAGAGTGCAGTTTCCCTCAATTAAATGACATCTTATAAGGTCACATGGTCAATGGAGAGAATAGGCTCCAATTACAAATGATTTGACTCAAATTCAGTACAGATACTGCCTGACTTATGATGGGGGTTATGCCACCATAAGCCCATTGTAATTTTAAAATACTGTAAGTGAAAAATGCAATTAACACACTTAATTTACCACATATCATAGCTTAGCAACAGTACACTGTAGAGTCCCAATTGTTTGCGTGGGTGACCACATGGCTGTCCAAGAGCTACAGCTCACTGCTGCTGCCCAGCATCACAAGACAATACAGTACTGAATATCACTAGCTCAGAAAAAGATCAAAATTCAAAATTCAAAATTGGGTTGAATTGAATGCTTATCACTTTCACACTATGGTAAAGTCAAACCATTGTAAACTGAATTATTGTAAGACAGCAACTATCTATATTTAGCTAGCTAGACTTGGACTCACAATAACAACATCTACCCTTACTGAACATTATATGCTGAACTCCGCACATGAATTGCCTTAATTATCCCTCATAACGTGCTATTATAATACTCACTTTTATCATTAATAAAATCAAGGAACAGATAAATTAATTTACCCTTGTGGACTTAGCTATGGGTGATTTATCTATTCAGAATGCAGAGATCATTTGCTTACCATAAGACTAGATGGGAAGAGATCTGTAAGATCTCTTAGCTTAACTTCTTCATTTTTTAATAAAGAAAATTCTGGTTCATAGAAGAAAATGAACTTGTGCAATGTTTTACAGCTGGCTAGTGCCAGAGCCAAGGCTAGAACCCACAGATTCTGGCTTCTAGTTCAAATTCTCTTTGAAGCACAGAAGGTCATAAAATGTTAAACTTTTTGAGACTCCATATCCCATCTGGGTTTTTGTGTATGTGTGTGTGCCAAAATTATAAGTCACAACACCAAGTTTAGTTGGGATCTGGAGAAATTTAATAGCACCACACTTTCACATTTGACAAAGCCATGAGATTTCATGAAAAAAATCACTGCACCAAATGGTACTACAACTTTGCATACTCAATAGTATCAGAGAAAATCCACTTACCCACCTTGGAATGGTCACCCTGAAATCATCAGAAGATTATATTTTACTCAGATGTCTTCAGTTTGGCAGAAAATTTTCTAAATCTATTAATGGTTAAACCAAATTAAACCTGCATATAGGGACATTTATGGAGCAAAATCAAAGCACAAAGTTGAGAATTCAATACAGAAGATTTTCTATTGACAACCTGTTCATGATGCTCTTAAGTTCACAGTTGTGGTTTAATTAAAGTATAATGTTATTATGTCAATTTAAAAACTGTGGTGATGTTTTCTATAAATTTCAAAGCATTAATATGAAAATTCCTTTTATATGTAATATTTAAAATTTAAGAATGATTCTCTATTAATAATATTAGCCACTGTAGTGTCCATGCAAATTTTCACTGTAAGAAAAGTTTTGAAGAGAATGTTCACAATTAGTTCAGTGGTAACATTAAAACAATACCTTGGAAAAACTAATCCTCATTTAAAATTAGAAAGGAAAGAAAGATACAACCATGGAATTTAAGAGCTTTCCAATTGCAATTGTCTCTCTATTTTGGGAATCTTTTGAATGGATTTCATGGTGGAAGGGTAATTAAGGAAGAGCATAAAGAATACCTGAGCAAAGTATCTGCAGTGGAACACTTTTCCCATTGAAAATCTCTGCTGGGCTTTGAATTATGCTACTAACCATTTATAACTCTCAGATGTCCATGTGTCTGCTTCAGATTGCTTGAAGGCAAAAAAGAAAAAGACTGACAGGATTACATATGCCAGCAAGAGAACAAAGCAGAGGTATTTGTAGTCGGAATGCAAATGCAGGCTCAGAGAACACAAATTATCACTGTCTTTAAAAATCTGGGTACACCTAATACATTCGAATACACAAGTCTATAATATAATATTTTCTCTTCTTTATTAGGGAATCTTATGCTTTTAACATGTAGTCTGATCAAAACCGTCCTTAAGTTGTCTGTGGTAGACTCTGAACAAAAGTTCTTTAAGTTGGCTTAGGCTGTCAATCAACAAAAGCAGCCATTTACTTCTTCCTGCTCTATCCTCCAATGTTATAAATATTGACTTAAAGAATAGGATGACTTATGAAATTTTCCCTTCAACTGAGAAAAAAAATGTGTAGTTATTCTATTTTAACTATTCATCTATGCAAATGAGACAATAATTATTGAAAGCAGGCATTGTGAACTGGTTTGTTCTTGTGAATTTGGTTCATGGAAAAATATTTTACAGGGTCTGTGCGCTCCAATTTACACTCTTCTATGTGACCTTTCTAGTCTCTACAGACACTTTAACTGGTGATTCCTACTCATACAATATTTACATTTTTTTGTTCCATTTCTAAATTTTTAAAAGCTCTTAGGAAAATGTAGCTATTAAGCAATGGACATACTTAAACTTAGAGAATATAGTGAAGGAAAGAAAATCTCAAGACTTCTATGGTATTTTAAGTTTTTCTTTCTGTCTTTATCTTCCTTTATTATGTTCTAAAATATCCCATGGTTCTTGGTTTTGGCCTTCACATGAAATCTTTCTTGACTGTTAACTTCCATATAGAACTTATCAGACTGCTGTCTTAATCCCTAAGCAAACTAAACCACTGGTTTCCAAAATGTACTACTCCAATTCATAATTTAATAACCAAGATCCTACTTTACTGATGTGCTCCTTATTTGGACAGGTTAATTGAATTAGAATGGGGAATTATTAAACATACACACTATCATCCCAAAGCACTTGCAGCATTTCACAAACTGTGGCAGACAAGAAAAGGAGATATTTTTTTATAGACATGAGGTCTACCCACTGGCCAACCCTGCTTCTGTGAAATGCAAGGAGACTGTTTCACTTTGCAATAGTCACTTTCTGCTAATGATCAGAAACCAGATCAAATATTTCATTCACAGTGAACACAGCATAAATTCACTCAGCATAATTTCACTAAAAATAACAATTTTCTAGTACTATCACAGCTACAATTTGATTTTTTTATCATCTATATTTGGTGACAAGGTCTTTTCATGTACCTGTGACAATGGACACTTCCTGCAATTGGCAGCAGTGAACTGGTGACAGAGCACAGGGAATATGCAGGCACACACCCAAACTCAACAGGCCTCGTTCTTTTACACCATCAAAGAAAAAACATGCAGCTACTTCTTATTAGAGAATCCACAGTTTTCTTTGAGTAAATTGTTGACCATTGAAGCAAATACTCACCATCCGTAGAATAACCAAGTCTTTATATTGTGTTTCAATTTCCCTCATACTTTGCAGATATTCCACAACCAACAAGGTATTTTGAATCTCTGTGTATGTAACTATATTATGCTAGATGTTAAGGAGATGTCTTTTTCCTGCAGGAGCTTCCAGTCTCCTGGGGCACAAGCTTATATTTGGAAATAGTTTATTTTGTAAGCAAGTGCCTATTTAGCACAGCTAAATTCTGCTGAAGTTCAAAGAAGAGACAAATGAATGTGGCCTGGAACATTTACCTTTACCAAAAGTGGAGAACCAGCAGGTCAAAGCATGCATACAGTGCTGAGCTATCAAGACAGGTCTTGCACTCACAATTCTGACTTGCTTTCCCTGCACCGCTATCTCCACTCCAGCAATTCTCAGGGTGACCAAGGTTCTAGATGCATGTTCTCCTGGTTCCTTCTCCACATACCATTTTCATCCTTGATCCATAACTAAAGGTTTGCTATTTGCTACTAAGCTTTAGTGAAACTCATCACAAGCAACTTCTGTGTCCACTCGCTATGCATGTATTTTAAATTAATGATTAATAATTTGCTCAAAATAATTTAGTTAGGAAGAACTACAAACCTAAGATTTGAACTTACATGTATTTTAATTCCCAAACATAAATTCTTTCAACTCCATCATTATGTCATCCTGTTGATATGGAAAACATACTGTTCCATTGCTCTTCCAACTTCCTATCCTAAAGTACCCTTAGAGTAGGAGAGAGTACGCAATCAAGAGAGGACCAGAAATACAGCCAAAGTGACAGAAGTTTTATCTTAAAAATATGCATTTTGCTTCCTATTCTATGATATATTCATATTTGTTTTATTATGAAAATAATATTATTAATCTTTATGTAGATTGCCATCTTAGAGTATATGATGTATTTGTTTACACTGTGGTTTAGCATAACTCTCAGGCACACTGCCACATTCCTTTAGGGATACAGAAACTGTAATTTAAGAATTAGGATCATCAATGGCATGGCAAAATGGAAAAGTTATGACTCAAGTTGAAAATGCAGTAATTTTATGTAGATTTTCTTCAGCTAGAAACAAGAACATTATACAAACTGTTCTGTAGAATAAGAAAAAAGAAACACTTCCTAAATCTTTTAATTTGGCAAACAGATTCCAAAATCTGTGAGAAACATTAAAGAACAATCTAAGTAAGAAAACTCCAGGAGCCCAAGGACAGTCGTCTGAAGTGGTTGAATTGTAGGTATTAGCATGAGAAACAGCTGCACCCAGGAGCTGGGGGAAAACTCATAGAAACAAGACCCAGAAGGTTCTCCACTGAGTGCCAATGATGTTCAAAGAAAATATCAAATTATTATTAGGTATACGATAAGTTTTTTTAGTTTCATTCAGAAAGTGCTACTTAAAATCCAGTGAGACACCACTGGGACTCACCAACCAGAATGATTTAAATTAAACAGATTAATATCAAGGGTCAGCCCGAATTTTGTGGGTTACAATGAACTGATACACTGTCACTAGGAGAACAAATTGGAAAAACTGTTTGTTAATGCCTATGAATGCTGGCATAATCTTTTGACCTCAGCACTGCATCCTTTGGTAATGTCCCTCAGAAATTCATGAATAAGTTTACCAAAGACATGCATGTAAATGTTCCTGTCAGCATATTCATGGTCGTCCCAAACTCTGCAAAACAACAATGTGCACAAGAAATAGAAAACATAAATAAATGGTGGCACATTCATATGAGGAATACTATGCAGTAATGAAAACAAATGCATTGGCTATGCACAAGAACATGCATAAATCTGTGACACACAAGACTGATCAAAAAAGTGTACATGTTGCAGGATTCAATTTAGATAGAGTTCAAAAACATGCAAATCTAATAGTTGGGGTTTGGACTAGGAGAAATGATTCATTTTAAGAGGGGTAAATAATGACTAGACAGAGGACCAAGGGGAATTTGTGCTATGATAGCAATATTTTGTTTTCTGGTGAGAGCAAAGGTTTAATTTATAAGATAATTGTTCATATACTCAGATAGAAGCTTCAATTTATGTTCTTCTCAGTGTATATGTTGTACTTAAATGTACTTAAAACTGGTAACTATAGAAAACTTTATATAGTAAGAAACAAAGTGCTGTATGTTTTAACATTCTTATAATTATTTCATTTAAACCTTACTAAAGAGTGGTTGATAAAAAATATATTGAGTAGCCGGGCGAGGTGGCGCACGCCTGTGATCCCAGCACTTGGGAGGCTGAGGCAGGAGGATTGCAAGTTCAAAGCC
>JAJEJO010000885.1:155766-521800 GCA_020662805.1 Glaucomys volans | reverse complement strand
TTTGTTGCTATCTCTCAATTAAAGATTTTTGACACTACTAATGTCACTTAAAATAAAGGATTTGAGAATATTTTCTTCAAAATCATCTTGAACTTGGTCATTATCAATATTCACAAGCAATCAATATTTCTTAAGTATCATCATATTCCAGGTATGCCATCACAAATCATAGCAAATGCAGATAAATATGTTATTATTTTTGTTTTCTTTGGGTGTTTGAGACATCCCAAATAAATTTTAAAATGAAAATAGATCCTACCTGTATTAGAGCCATATTAATGCTGCACAACAAGTAACTACTAAGTCTCAGCAGTACACACAGTGTAAGCACTTATTTAACTCACAAGTCTGACTGTCAAAGGGAGAGAGATAACATGAGATGGACTTGCTGGGGATGTCAGTTAATTAGTCTCCAAAGATGATGCCCCCTGCCAGGAATTCTAACTAAGAAGAGCGGTATGCTCACTCTCATAAATACCATCCTCTTGAATCTTAACTGGTCCTAAAGTCTTATTTTTTTCACTTAAGAGTAATTATAGATTCTGAGAGATTACAAAGAAATGTACAGACTATTCTCATGTTCCCTTCCCCATCCTTCCTCAATGTTAATATCTTACACAATCATAATTCAATATCAAAAACAATAAATGGACATTGGTGCAATGCACAGAGCGTATTCATTTTCACCAGTCCTGCACACACTGTGTCTGTGTGTGTTTGTGTGTGCACACAGCTCTGTGCAGTTTCATTGCCTTTGCAGCTTTGCATAACCACCACAATAGGGTACCCCTCCCCAGCATCACACAGGCCCTCCTATTATCCCTTCACAGACTCCCCTTCCCCTTTCCCTCTGCTCCTAGACCCTCTACATCACAAGCATGTGCTCCATTCTGTACTTATGCTACTTAATAAATATTACATAAATGGAGCCAATAAGTATTTATCCTGTTGAAATTGTTTGTTTTGGGCTTTTTTTTCTTTCTCTCTTTTTTTTTTTTTTTTTTTTTTTTGTAGTTGGGATTGTACCAAGAGGTGCTTTACACTGAGCTCTGTCCCCATTTCCAGTGGTTTTATTGTTTACTTTGAGATAGGGTTTCACTAAGTTGCTGCCTCTAGCCTGAAACTTATAATCCTCCTGCCTCAGCCTCCTAAATTGCTGGGATTATAGGAGTGCCCCACTACACCTGGTGAAATTGGCTTTTTTCACTCAGCATAATTTCCATGAGTTCTATTCACTTTTTGTGTAGGAAAAGTTTGTTTATTGTTGAATAATATACAATAAGAATATGTCACAGCTTGTTTAATCACTGACCCATTGAAGGACATTTGGGTATTTTCTAATTTGGGGTTATTATGAATAAAGTGGCTAGAGACATTTGTGTACAAATTCCTGTGTGATAAGTCTTCCTTTCTCTAGGGTAAATGATCAAGTAAAATTGCTAGGTCTCATAATAAGTTCATTTTTAAGTTTGAAAGAAACTGCTAAACTATGCCGAGGGAGGTTATATACTCTTCTACATTCCCACTGACAATGTGTGAATGGTGGCATTTCTCCATGTCCTTGCCAGCATTTGGTATTAATATTTTCCATTTTATTCATTCTGATAGGGCATGTAATATCTCACTGTGATTTTAATTTACATTTCTGTAATGGCTAATGACATTAAACATTTTTATTTGCTTATTTTGCATTTATATATCTTGTTGGTGAAATGTCTGGGCATGCTCTTTCCCATTTCCAAATTGATTTTTTTTTCCTACCTTTGACCCCGCCACATACATCTATTCTCCAAAGGTAGCCTTCATTCTGAATTTCTTTAATAATCGCTCCAGGTGATTCAGATGCACATTATCATTTAAAAATTTGAGCCCCAGGGACAGGAAGAAAAGAGGTTGAGGCTGAGCAGACAGCTAAGATAGCCTGCTACAATTATCCAGAGGACACCATCATTAAAAGATGGAGGAAAGGGAGGTGACAAGACAGGAGAAGGTCTCAGGAGGGAAGTGGAAAAGTCTCCAGGATAAATGTGACTTCCTTTGCAATATTATTCAGTGATCTGTGGTGATGCTGAAAGTCACCCTGAGGCACAGCTGCTCCTCAAGGTGCTCTTGGGGGACACAGCAGAGTTAGGCTGTGGCCTTCCTGAATGCATGAACCTGAGCCAAGTGGCCTTTCAGGGTTCTCTGCATCTCTGTGGCCAAGGATGCTGGAAAGCTGGGGAGGATGGTACTGAAGGGAGAGCCCTTGGCAAGACCCGACAGCTGCCAAAATTGGCACATTAGCCTACAAGTCACCTCACACTTTGTGGAGTCTTACTTGGCTCCTATGAGGAGAGAAATCCCTGTCTTCAGCTGAACACGTCGTTGACATGCCTGACTGTGGGGAAAAAAAACAAAACAAAACTGAAAAGGAAGTCAAAGTCAGGGGCAGTTCACAGAGGCTCTGTTCAAGGGTTGTGGCAAACAAAATGGAACTTTGGACTGCAGGACGCTGAGGGAGCAAACTGCTGCCCTAGTCCTGAAGTTATTCACCAAGAGAGTTCACTGCGCACTTGACCCTGATGGCCAGTTTCATTTTTAAAAAGTAGTAATGAACTGGACAGATTCCTAGACCACTCTGACAGAGGTTGCAGGAGCAATCTAAACAGTCTCTCAGGGGTGTTTTAAATAGCTGGTGTGGACTTCATCTAAAAACACGCTAAACTTTGGAGTTTAGAGGTACCATTTCCTGCAGTTCTCTGTCTCTACTAAACTGTGATGGGGTTTTATGTGTTACCTCCCCAACATCTAAGAATCACTTGGTCAGGCTTCTGAGGTCTCATCAACACAAAGAGAGTTAAATACTTTTAAAAAAATTTTTTCTCACATATTTCATTCAGGAAAGAAAAAAATGCCCGTTAAGAGTCTAACTCTCCAAAAATGTCCCTTTACACAGCAATCCCCAATTGCATCAAATACACATTAGAAGCGGTTTCAGCACAGATTTATAAAGATAGAGCAAATCCCCAAGCCTGAGGGAATAGCATATCAAAGTTTAATGAGAAGTTAAGGCATCTTTTTTATTAAATTTCTGGTTGAAAATGTTTTAATGAGTCAAGGTTTTTGTTGCTTTTCTTTTTTTTAAATAGCCTCCTGGCTTCAACCAGCGACCACGTGGACCAAGTTCAGCATAATTGCCCTGAGAGGAGAAGTGCCTCCAGCCATCAGCAACATTAATTAGCTCTGACTATAAATTTTCAAGTAAAAATTGTTATCATGATGTAGGGCAACAAGTTCTGCAGTGTCTCTGTAGGGACCAAAGCAGGCAACAACTGAGGTACACACCAAAAAGGAACACTCCACTAAAGGTTTCATTTCACAAACAGCATAAATGTAATCCATTGCCATGTACATGGCTTGGTCTTAGGTAGTAAAAGGGAAGAGAAAGGACAGAGACTCAGGAAAGAGGGAAAAGTCAAAAACAGAGATCTATTTGACCCTAGGAGCTTTATGCTAACCAGACTATTGGTTTTGCAGATCTCTACGTATTTAATAGCTCCACATACGTATGCATGGAAAAGTCATGCCCATGCGATGCCAGGCATTTGTGACAACACTTTTTATGTCTTGCAACATTTTAAAGAGCAAATAGAACAATTTATTACAAACCTACTAAGTGCATGGATATAATTGGAAAGGGAGAGATAATGCTATTTGATTGCATAGACATATTAATCTTTTAAAAATGAATGGAAGAAGGAACTATCCCTCCAAGTCAAAATGGGTGGCAAGAGTAATGAGAGATGAAAAATTGTAAGAGATGATGATGTCCCAACCCAGTGATATTAGGGATAGTGTTTGTGACACTACTCCCAGAATCTGTGATGTCCAAGCTTTCAGCGCTACAGTTTATAGTATTAAATCATAAAACTGACAAAATTTTTGAAAAGAATAAAGATCTCTAATTTTAAAACAATGCAGCCATTGAGCAGAAACTATGCAGTTGTTTATATTATAATTTTCTCAAAAATGATATGAAAGACTAACATTCTAATCTCTGCTGAGAAGTGATTCTCAAAAGCATAGCATTTTAAGAAGACTGTAGTTAGACCCTTTGTTAAAAATTATACCCGAAAAAGTCATAGGGGCTATGTGGTCCAATATCTTCATTTTGAATGTACTACTGCATTCTTATGATACAAACTACATTCTTACCCTATTGCTTTCTGCCTGCCTGTGTAGTTTG
The DNA here is from genome assembly GCA_020662805.1 of Glaucomys volans. Classification (NCBI taxonomy): domain Eukaryota; kingdom Metazoa; phylum Chordata; class Mammalia; order Rodentia; family Sciuridae; genus Glaucomys; species Glaucomys volans. Next base: position 517,575 of record JAJEJO010000885.1, on the reverse strand, counting down.
TATTTATTGAATACTGAAGTTTCAAAGAACCCTAAGAGTTAAAGTCCAACTGGGACTTCTTTAGAGAAAAAAAGAACAGAGACTAGTTATTACAGATTTGTAGCTTCAGAATCAAAAATTAAAATTGGAAGAATTTTACAGAGTCCCAAAGGTGCCATGGGATAGCTTGATATGATTTAAATATATGAAAATCTTTTTGTATTTTTTTTGATTATTGCTATAATAGATTATCACAAATTCAGTGGTGTAAAACAAAACTTTATTCTCTTATAGTCCTAGAGTCCAAAAAGTATGAAAATAGTTTTATCTGGTTACACTCAAGATGTCAGCAGGGTCCTATTCCCTCCACAGCATCAAGAGGTAAATCCCTTTCCTTGCTTTTTCCAGCTTCAAGAGCTGCATCCCTTGGCTCGAGGCCTCTTCCTCCCTCTTCAAAGTCAGCATTAGGGGATCTTCAAATACCTCTTTGCTTTCATCACATCCCTATCTCTGTAATAAAATTTCTCTCTGCTTCTCTCTTTTAAGAATTCTTGTGATTATATTCAGGGCCCACCTAGAAAATACAAGATAATAACTACATCTTCATATCCTTGATTTAAACCTATCTGCAAAGTTCTTGTTGCTGCATAGGCTAACATTCACAGGTGCCAGACCATGAACATATTTGGGGACCACCAACCACAACTATCCAGGGAAACATCTTTCAAAAAGGCCACTGAGGTTGTTCCAAAGGTACTTATGCAGGCACACTCCTGCTGTTTTTCTATGGAGGTGACATAACACCTGTAGCAAGGGATAAAGATGAATTGATTTGTTATAGTGAAATGTTCATGAATTGTTCTTTGCCACTTAACTAAGCCACCTAGTGTGTGAACAGAAGTAGATTATAAGAAGAAAATAATGAATCAGGAAATGTTACATTTAAGAAGAAAACCTCATTTGATAGATGATCAAGCTGAGGCCCACTAAATTTGTAAATTGCTTGAGTTCAAATAATCACGTTGTGGTATCAGAGAACATAAATCCCAGGCAATTAACTATAATCCCAGAGGGTTTTATGTATTAGCAAAATTATTTTGGTTCCTTAGCAATTTTTTTTTTTTTTTAGTTACAAAATCATTCATAAAAAAAGGAAAGAAAAGCCTGGCGTGGTGGTGCACGCCTATAATCCCAGCACCTTGGGAGGCTGAGGCAGGAGGATCATGAGTTCAAAGCCAGCCTCAGCAAATTAGTGAGGCCCGAACCAACTCAGTGAGACTCTGTCTCTAAATAAAATACAAAAATGGGCTGGGGATGTGGCTCAGTGGTCAAGTGCCCCTGAGTTCAATCCCCAGTACCAAAATAAAAGGAAAGAAAGAAAGAAAAGGAAAGAAGGAAGGAAGGAAAGACGGAGGGAGGGAGGGAGGGAAGGAGGGAAGGAGGGAAGGAAAGGAAGGAAATGCAGGAAAGCACAAAGAATGACTATAAAAAGTATCCCTAACCCTACCATTCAAAGGTAAACAGCTAGCTTTTTTGGAGTGTATCTTTCTTCTAATTATATGTTTTTTTATATACTTATACAAATGTACACACACTTGAGATCAAACTATACAAACTTATGAGTAACTGTTTTTAACTTGACAATATAATGAACTTTTCCTCTTATTTTCTTCTACAACATGATTTTTCAATAACTGCATTAATACTCTACAATACAAATGCACCATAATTTGCTTTCTCAATGCTTAATTGTTGAAAACAGCATTTTTTGTTCTAATGTATTGTTGCAGTAATATCTATGCCTAGTTATTTCCTTAGGATATTTATCCTAAATACCTAGAAGTAAAATTGCTGGGTCACAGAATATGAATTATTAAATTTTTAAAGGTTGTCTAGCTGTTCTTCTAGAACCCAAACTCACATGATGGTCTATGTTATGCCTTTCATGACCCACTCTTCATTCCAAGCCCATAAGCAGAAGCAGTATCATTTTCTGTTCTCTTCTCTGTATCCTGTAGCTTCCTCCACGTATTACAAATACAACAAATTATTGCATCATTGTTTATTAATGTGTGCTCCTTAAGTGAGTAACACTCATGTCTTGCCTTTATCTGTATCTCTAGCACAATATCTGACAATAAAATGATCATTTAATAAATATTTCCTGGAAGGAGGAGGGAATAAATGAATTAACAAATAAAATCATAAATGAAGAAATTAATAAGAAACACTATTTGAACTTTTTGACTATTCAATTTAGGTTTTTCAATTATCCCATGCCAAAATTCTTAGTTCCCATTTTGTAACAGGAAAGGCAGTGATTTTTCTCTCCTTTCTTCAAATAGCTCCAATTCACTTGCTCTTCTCGCCCTGCTAGATGACATAGCCTTTCATCTCAAACACCAGAACATTTCTCACTGCATAAGAATAGCCAAAGAGATCTGGGAAAATGTGGCCAGGCAAATAGAGATGGTGACCTCTTGCATTGTTATATTATAGAAATTTTCTCTGACAATCATGGTCATCTTTGGGGGGAAAGTAGGGAAATTGCCTTGTATGAATCATAATCTTTTATTCACTTTCCTTGATTGTAAAGCCACATTTCTGGAAACATGACATAAAATTTAATTATTCATTAAAAATGAAGCCTTTTCAATACACATATAGCATCCAGTGTCTACCAATGCCCACTTTTCACATAGCTTTGATGACAAATTATGCAAAGCTAATTTAAAAAAAAAAAAACAAGAAGAAATTATAATTCCTTATGGAAAGGCAAGAAATAAAAGGACATCCGTTATTCAAGGGCCCAGCCCCACCTCCAACAGACAGGTTTATCTCCTTATCTTGTCAGAAGCTGTTGGGGAGGGAGGCATTATTTTTGTTCTGTGAGATCAGAGATCAAAAGACAAATATATTCCCTCCTGTGATCTCTTGTGTCTGACAGAGGCATTCCTGCTTCACCTTGAGTAAGAAGAGGGATGATATGGTTGGCCTCTTAATCTCTCTTCATTTTTCTGCATCACTAGCAGATTTCCTCATAGACTCCTGTTTTTTTCTATATATCCTGAACATGCATTAGCATCAGAATCACGTACGGAAACTTGCAATGGTCAGCAGATGCACAATATCAGCCTTGTGCTGACTACATGGGCTGTCATGGATTTCCACTTCTGTGCTGTCAAATCCCAAATTTGGACAGACTGTTTGCTAAACCTGGGTGTGAAAGTGGAAGAGGTGAAAATATTTCAGGTAGGGAAAGGAATTGAGGGAACTTTATCTCCTGATTCTCACTCCTGCCTTCCTAGGTGTGCAGCTTCACACATTGGCAGAAGCTGACAGAGTTTCCATTTTCAAGGATGACTAGAACAGATAGGTTAGAGGAAGGTCTAACATTTGTAACTATCTCATTCTTCCATGTGACCGTTAACAATCATTGTGTTTGAATTTTGTTTTTATTTGGCAAAAATGGGTTGTAGGTTCCATTAATATTATATAATACAGAAATTACAGATTATTTATTTAATATTTATTTATTTATTTATTTATTTATTTATTTATGGTACTTGGGATCAAACCCAAGGCCTTATGCATGCTAGGCATAGCACCCTACCACTGAGCCACATCCCGAAATCCAAAGAGTTGTTTTATATGGGGTAAGTAAAAAAGGCGCCAGGAGTACAGGGTTAAGCATTTGTGTTTTTAATCTTCCGTGTTTTAAGTCAATGAAAGAAATGCTTGGCAAAGCACATTATGCCATAAAGAACCTGCTGGAAATCATCTTTAGTTGTTTTCCTAGGCCCTTGTACAGTCTAGTTATGCTTCTGCTTAGAACTACCTGTGAAAGGTAGTTTATCAGCCTCCAACTGAGTTAATAAGACAGAACCACAGGAGTTCATATGTGACCTATTCCTGTGACATTAAGCATGGCTCACTATCCAAGGGCTCATTCTCTTCTCCCCTCAAATTCAATATGAAGAGTAATATTAATCCTGGTCATCATCTAAATCCTAAAATGATGCTAAATGTTAAATGATGCTGAAGAAATACATCTGGCTTTGAACTTAAGAGTATAAAAACAAGCCTCTCTTAAAAGTGCTTGAAACATGACTCCAAAGAAATAGGAGGAATAATATTCTCTTTTTTTATAGGAGACACTTTAGTACCCTTTAAAGACTGTTACTCCTACTTCCTAAAGTAAAGATCAGATGCCTAAGGATATGTGCTTATGTTTTAATTTCCCAACATAAGCCACACTGGCTTAGGTCTTCTAAAATTTTGCTATTCAAAGTGATATCCACACATCAGCAGCACACTGGAGTGTGTGTGTGTGTGTGGGGGGGGGTTGTTAAAGATGCAGAAAGTCAGGCTCTCCTCCCAATGATCTATTGACTCTGAATCTGCATTTTAACAAGGTCTCAAGATGATTCATATGCACATTCAAGTTTGAGAAGTATGCTCTAGAATAAAAAGAGGCAAGTAAATTCCACTGTCTTTTGGGCTGACTTCAGTGAGACAAAAGCAAACAGGAAAGCCTACAAGGACAAATGAGGACTGACTGCACAGGAAGGTGAAGTAGAGAGCAGACTCCATGGTGTGACTTAATATTCTCTAAAAGGAGTTAAGCAACAGTTCATCAGTTGGGACAAATCTGTCAGTTGCTCTCACATATATTTGCCATTTCACAAATGTCCTATGCCATTTCAGCAGAAAACAACGAAGTGTGCTATTCAAAAGCCTAATATGACCTACCAAAAGTTTTTCCATGACCCTGTCTCTGTGCTATTTATTTTACCTGGGTTATCCTATTTAAGATTATTCAATTAATTTATCTATGGTGTTCCAGTTTCATATCTCTGTTTTGTCTTAGGACAGGGCAACTACCAAAATGTCTATTATAACTCACAACCAATTTGATTAGTATATTTTTTTTTTTAAAACGGTGCTGGGGATTGAACCCAGGGCCTTGTGCTTGCGAGGCAGGCACTCTACCAACTGAGCCACATCCCCAGCCCCATCACAACCAATTTGAAAGGAGATGACTCCATAAGAAACAAAGAAAAATACCCTGGGCCTCAGGCTCCCTATGGGCTATTAATCTCCATAAACATGTTACAAAATTCTGGGAGGTGACTAAGGGGGACCCAGGATCATAGAAAGAACAAATACCAACAGAACGTGTAAAAAAAAGGCCCCCACACCAGTGGAATGTGATAAAGATAGTGTCAGACACAAATTCAGATTAAGCAAGATCACAGGAGTAAACTAGGATGGGGAAGCAAATTATGTGGCCTAGAATCCAAGACCTCCTGGATGCAGGTAAAAAGTGGACTGGGAGTTCCCAGGGCACAATCCTCAGGCAAGGTTGGGCCATCCTCTTTTTACAATGACCTCCACCCTACCTTATGTCACAACTTGAATGGTGGCTATGCAAAAAAGTCACCATTTGATAAAAAGTGGAGTCATAAAATGCTTATCTGCACTGATAACTCATCCTGTGCAACTTAGTTTTATTCTCACATCAAGCGTAGTTGCTTGGAGCCTCAGGAATCTGAGCATTTCACTATGATTTGTCCCAAACTACTCCAAAGGGCTCAAATACATATAGGAGTAAGCACACTGTAAAGTACATAGCTAATGATATTTATGTAATTAGAATTGCCATCACCTCCAGGTGCTCTAAAGAAAGTTAATACTAATGACATGATAAGTGTAAATAACAGCTGGGCTAGCCAACTTATCACTTCTATAAATATCACCTTTTGGAAATCTTGTTTCTCTGAGAACACTGTCATTTTTTAAAGAACTGAAAGTTGGAGCTTGCAAAGCGGGAAGGAAGTTGCATTTTTACATGTCTTTGGGGCTTTAGTATGCATAGCTAATAAGAACAAGCCTTTTAAATTCTAGCAGCTGTCCCTTTAAAAGAAAAAAAAAACATTTTAGAGTTTGAGGTTTTTTTCCCTCCTCTTCATAACTATTTGGTCTATATTTGCTATGCATGAAAAGCCAAGATGTGTTTTCCTTACTATTAATGTCCAATGAACTATGTAAGTAAACACAGGAGAAAATTAATATATCCTGTCTGTATAGCAACATCAATTAATATTTAATTTGCTGGGAAAGAAAAAAGTCTGGGATTAGTTCCAGGGGATGCTCTATAGATGCCAGGAAGAATCCTACAAAATCATCGGAATTGCTACTTAAGTTCTATGTACATTTTAACTTACCAGCATTCATATAATTTAGCAACATACCCTACAATAATTATAACTCTTAACAGATAATTTTATGCAATGTTTACATGACTTTTTCTGGTTGATTTGTATGCATTATCTCACTTAATGCTTACAGCAACCTCAGGAGGAGAAATCAATGTCCTTATTTGGTGGTCCAAAACACTGAAGCACAAAGTTATTTCCCCTCATCAAGCACTGGTAAGAAATGGTAGAGACTGAATTTAAATCCAGACTGGCTCTTCACCTCAAGTCTTCACCTTGGTCATGATGCTATGTTGATTTAAAGGAAGGAAAGGGGTTTAAAGCTAACCTCCCTCCAGGGACTTCAACTAGATGGATGGGAGAGGAAATTTCAGGCAGGTTCACTAAGGCAGGGATGAGAAGGTATCTCTAATACTAGAGACGCTAGATGTTCAACCAATTGAAAAGGAGACCCAAAACCCAGAATGCTGGCATTTTCTGAGAACATTGTTGTAGGCCAAATGCAAACAAGGAAACAATGACTATTAATAGCCCTAAACATGAACTGCTGTACAAAGAATGACCCATTCTGTGCAGCTCTCAGTGTTCCCAAAAGCTGACAGAAGGAAAAGGAAAAAAAAAAAAAAAATAGGAACAGAATAACAGAAAAAAGTAACTAATTAAAAGCAGCCTTCCAGGCATTAAGATACCCAAATTAAACTGTCAAGAACTAGAAGATGTTCTAAGTTCTGCTAATGGCAGCTGAAGCACCAGGATAGTCCATTTCTGAAAAGTGCAGCAAGATTTGAAAGTTTCTCTAAGAACAATTAACGTCTACATGCTACACTTGTTTTACTTGAAATCTATCCACCTCTGACCTCCCTAGGTGATTATCAGGTTCTTAAGGTCAAGGGAAGAGTGATATGCATTTTGATATTGCTCCTATAATGACAACACATAAAAGAAGGAGCTTGGGGGTTGGGGAGGCAGCTTAGTGGTACAGCACTTGCCTGACAAGTACAGGGCCTGGGTTCAAGTCCCAATACTGGACAAAAAAGTAGACAGAGAGAGACACAGAGAGAATGAAGGAGCGTGGGAGCTCTCCTCTCTCTGCCTTTCTCCCCTCATTGCCACATTCAGTTGTTGCTGGCAGCATCTTGCACAGAAAGAAAATTCAATAAAACAAAACTTTATAGATGATAAGAACTTATCTGGATATTATCATCCCAATTATCAAATCTCAAATACCAGTTAGAAAAATTTCCCCCAGTTTCTTTAGGGAATAAGTTTAGAAAACATCTTTTTAAAGCATTTTTAAAACTCTGTGTAAGATAACTAAAAACTACATTGAACATGATTAAATTCACATTCTAATATGTCTTCCAAATTCTCTACATATGTCATTAACTCTAAGGAATGCCCAGAGGATTTCCTAACCACTAAGAAACCCAAGAAATGGTCCTGATTCCTTCAACATTCCCTTCCTTTGGAGTTCCAGGGCTACTCTGATGGGTCTCATGCTGTCTCCTTGCTCATACACTACCCTTGCTGCATATGTGCTTCTTGTGAAAGCTGTGTTTCTCGTGACTCTGCAAATCCAGAGAATAAGCCCAACTCCTCACCAGCACTTGCAAGAGGTAAAAGATGCCAACCATTATATGACTTTCACTTTTCAAAATTAACTTTATCCCTTGAACATCTGGAAAATCCATTTCCTTTCAAATAAATGCTGCCCCAAAAAACTGAGAACTCAGGTCCCATGGCCTTGGTAAGATGCAACATTGGTTTATTTTCAGAGTTACAGGTCATTCTTTCTTTCCCATATTGTTAAACTTAGTCTTAACTTTTGCACTTTTCAGAAGTACAATAGGTAATCATCTTCTATGGAATATGCTGCTTCCCTCCAATAAGTATAGAAAATGTTGGCTGATGGCTTGCTTTCCTTGTTAGCTCCCTTGAATATCGAAGTGAATGAGAGCACAGCCTCAGGCTGAAAGGCTATAAATCTCAATTCCACATGACCTTGGAGACAGTACTTAACTCTTCTCAGTCAGTGCCCTTTTCTGAAAAATCTTGATGAAAGTGGCCAAATCAGGGCATCAAAGTAAGATAAGATGATATATATTAAGCACCTACCACAGTGTCTAATATATGCTAATACTCAGTATTAGGTATTATTATTATCATCCTTTCTAACCATTTATTTGGTGCTTGAGTTTTAATTATAATATCTGTCTTTGCCAATATCATGAACCTTCCTTGCTACCATTTTAAAATGTCACCCTGGAGGTATTTGCTTCACATTAAGATACTGGACCTTATCACTGGAGACACTGCAAAGCAATTTCCCACTAAGTATACTTAATGTACAATTTCTCTTTGCACAGAACTTCATTCACCTCTCTCCATTCTGAAGTTGACCCTATCTCAATCCTTGGTTTTTTTCTGTGCTCATTGCAGCTTGAAGGCAATTCCACCAACAGGTTTTAGTCTTGCTCTATCAGGTATGATTTATTGTATATCTGCAGGGTATGGGTTAAAATAGTCAAAATGAGATTAGCTATGAACAAAAGCAAAACATGATAAAGAATGACATAGCCACTCTCTTGTCCTTCAGGGTGTTAAGGGTGATCAGATTTTCCTATTTCAGTGGTTAAAAAAAAAAAAAAAAAAAAAAAAAAAAAACTCACTGTGCTGAAAGCATCAGGGCAATGTGATTAAGTGCTACTGTGTATAATTTGATATTAGGTATTACTTGCACAATACCTGTGTCTTTTTGCTGCTGAAGCTAAACCGTTTGCAAACATTAATGTGGTGCAATTGAATACAAAACATTTTCTTTTCTGTCTCCTAGCCTGTAGTCCAGTAAGAATAACAATAATCATAAAATGTGTTTTGTTTATAAGGCAAATGATTAGCAATAAAGTTGAATAATAACTTTTTATTAAAAATTATACTAAATAACAGATGGCTGAACCCTTGGATACCCCAATAGAAAAAAATCCTTTGGTATTCCAGCTTGAGCACTTTGGGAAATGTGTATGGTACTTACTTTCTGATGAGTAACAGCATGTAGCATTGTTAAGCTTGATTAAGCAAATTTAATTAGTGTTAGTCAATGCATTTTTGTAAGTGGATAAAATATATTCCAGTTTAGGCATGACTGTTAATCTTTAATTTATGAAATAAAAGTTAAAATGTAATCATAAAATATTAAAATTACAATAAGCCACATTTAAAGGAACCAGGGGTTTTTTTGTATAATTTCCTCAATTAGTTTTTAACCCTATACTTCAAAGAAAATTGCTTACCATTCTCATCTTTCTTCTCACTATTATATGTCAGAAGGTAAAATGGTACCAAGGGCTATTCATTCCCAGCTGAGGAAACTTAATGTCTAAATAGCCCCAGGACCACATTAATTCATAACCAGGTATTATAAAACTCTTCAAACCTGTGTTTTCTTATACTTACTTATTTAGGCTCCTTGAGACTAAAGGCAGGAGGAAAATCTAGGTCTATCTAACTTTAGAAAATGAATAAACTTTGGAGAAATAAATTAAAAATTAAATATAGTGGATTCTAAAATCCAGAAACTATTCAAACATGATATTCTCAAAACTTGAGTAATTTGAGACTTTTGAAGTTTAAACTAAAACTTTTAATACTAGTCACTGATAATTAAGTAGGCTGGTGGAATGCAAAGCCTTCTGCTCTACACATTTAGCATTTCTAACAAATACTATGGCCTGTTCAAGCACAGGCACAAGATTTGAAGGAGTTTTCTGGAATGCATACTGTAGTACAGTCAACACAGTCAACCATGCTAGGAGAAATGCTTGGAAAGACATTTTAGCTTGCTTCAAATTATTCTCATTCTGACTCTATAATTTTCTCTGGCTCCCTCTCTTTTCTAACTTTATCTGTCTTTCCAAATAAGATACTGTGAAGTCAGGGGGAAAAAACGAAAACGAAAAAAACCCACTGGTCATAATAAGGTGGGAGGTGCACAGACCTGTGACTGCAGAAGTGTGAATGGTGGTTAGGGGAGCATTTGAGCTTAGCTCCATTATCAGTCCTACCCTTGCCAAACAAAGTTTTCAAGTCCCAACTAGAACTCAAGGTATGGTAGCCATATTGCTCCCAAAAGCATGTGCTGCCTCCTAAGGAAACTCCTCTCCCCTAGAATAGAAGCAATTCTAGGGTAAGGTTACAGTAACCTTCAGAGGTATTTATATCGTCCTCAACCAAGGATATAGAAGAGGGAGTATAAGAAAATGGCTGTACAAATTCATGGTGAAGCAGTGGATATAAAGTCAGAATCAAAGCTTTCCTCATTGAGAGCACTCACTTGTTTGTTCAGTCAGTATAGGTTACAAATCTACTCTAGCCTAACTGCTGGGGTTAGAGCCCTGAGCAAGGCTGGCACTGTTGTTACTCTTCATGGAACTTTCAGATGACTGATTCATGAGTTTGACACCAGTGTTGAGAATCAGGATGGAGTCCCATTTCCCAGGTGTTGAAGACTGACCACCTGAGAAACATGGCAGCAAGAGCAAAAAGTTATATTTAAAGGATAGAACAGAGAAGACAGCCTCCTCTGAAGAGGAGGGGCCCAGTTGGCACCCAAGGGAGTGGAGGTATCCTCCCCCTTTTAAAGATTTTAGATTTCCTTTGTTCTCATGTCCCCTTCCCCTCTTATCTTGCCTACCTGGACAAAAGGTGGGTCAAAAGGTGGGAAAGAAGCTTTCCAAGGGTAGGGGCAGGAAGGGAGCGGCCCAGGGGGCATTCATGAACCACTCTTTGTTGAAGAACTGTTCCCTGGAGGCAGGTAACCTTGGCAGCAGGTGAGGAGGAGGAAGGGTTCTGGAGGCATTAGCAATTTATTTCCTTTCCTTTCAAATCAGCCCCCATCTTCCTGATCCAACCTGATCAATCATTACCTCCTCTGACTGTCCTTTTGCCCCACCCCCGCCCCCCCACCACGCTGGCCTCAAATTTACCTGAGGAAGAAACAGGAAAATTACACCAAATCCCTTAGGATCCAGCTCTGGTCCACCTCTAACATTGATACCGCCGCATACCAGTGACAAGTTCTGCTTCCTCAGGTGTTGAAGTATAACGCCACAGAAGCACACCAAGGCAAGCATATTAAGCTGGTTTTATTTAAAAGTAGTAATATAAATTTCACCTGTGAGGGAGAAGGGGGGCCATGGCTGATGTTCTAGAATCCCCAAGAAGTGAGCCCACCCTACATCTTTTTTAGGTTAGGGTCTTCTTTGTTCTGCCTCCTCCTCTGACCTTTAGCTCTTCTTCCTGCCTATATGGTAGTGGTGACACAGCAAAAAGATGAGATGCAAATGGCAGGGGGAAGGGTCACATGGAGATTCAGGTGGGGGCCCAGGAGGCATTAATTAGTAACTCCCAGCCTGCAGCTTTTGGGGAGGGGCAGTTAAGCAGGTAAACTTGGTGATCAAAAGGGCTCTGGAGACACTGATATTCCAATCTCCCAGGGGCATCTCCAACTTCCCAGACTCTGTTGGTCTCCATTCTTCAATTTGACCAGATTCCCTGACTTCTACACTAACTGCCTGTCCAATTCTGGCTTCAACGTTATCTCACCTCAGTTCTGATTCACCACCTCTGTCACATCCCTATGGAACCAATAGAGGCTCGCCAAAGTGGGTGACTGGACTTCCCTAATTTTTGTGCTTTGGTGGGAAGCTCTTTGATCCTTTTCTCTTATTTGGTAAACTAGAAGATCCTACACTTTTCTTTGAAAGGGACTACTTTTATGAACACATATGTTTTTCCTTTCTTCTCGTAATTTCTTTAAGAGCCTTATGCAGTTAAAAGTAAAAATTCTAATGTATTAAAAATTATAACATAAATCTGTTGGTGTAAAACTATCAGTATAACATATCACAACCATACAAAACATATAAGATAACAAATTATACTGTTAATTTTTTTATATTTTATTGGAAGTAATTCAATGGTAACTTTTAGTGTTCCATTTTAATTTGTCTCTTGTGAGTTTCACTATAGCCCTGGTAATAATATTTTAGTCATTGTTCTAGTGATTACAAAATACATAGTTATCTCCTCACAGTTTATTTAAAATCATATTTTGCTATTTCTATTGTAAGTTGAAAACTTTTCCATTATATAGGTCCAATTATTGTTTCTTCTTTATGTTTTAGTTATATATATGTTATAGTCATCTTTTCAGATTTTAATAATTTTTCAGTTAAAATGTTCCTTTTTAGTTCACTTTATATATTTTGTTGTGAATTATATTTTAATTTTTGTTTCAACTATGTATGCAAAATAATTTTTTTACTGTATCCTGCCTATTTTGAACACCATCTCATAAGAATCTATTCCTTGTTTAATGTTAATATTTTTAATTTTTTAACAGACACTTGATTGGTTTCAGCTACAGGTTTCAATCTATCTTCTGTACTATTCTAGTAGGACTAGAGATTGGCAAAGAAAACACTATCAGTAGATTTTTATATTTATTTTAGGATGGAGCTAAGAGGATGGTAGTTCAGAGCAGACCTACCTGTTCCAGACACCTGTCTGTGGGAGAGAAGGTGTGGAAAGGACCCTCCTGGAAGCAGTCGGGGAAGACAGCATGCTTAGGCTGCCCATGGAGACCACTCTTTCAGAAGCAGTGGAATGACTTTAGCTACTTCAGGATCATTAAGTTTTATCTTCTCATTCTCAAGCAATATTTGGGTAATAAATATTCCTTTAAATTATGCTTTTCAAAGATGCTCAAAAATCACTGACATTAGCCAAAGCCTTTAGCCTATTGGCCCTAGTTCTAGTAAAGTACTTAATATCAGGTACCAAGCTTAGATAGATGATAGATAGATAGATGATAGATAGATAGATAGATAGATAGATAGATAGATAGATAGAGATCTATAGATATAGAAAGGTATTCTTCTCAAAGTATAAAAAACCTGCATAACACATTTTAAGTGTCCATTTTATAGTTGAGGAAACTGTTTAAAAAGGTAAATAATTTGCCCAAAGTAATGCAGCCATAAATCTGTGAGAATACATCAGATTTTGAATCCAGAATTGTCTTTGAATAAAAACCATGTTCTGTCCATTCTACACGGTTTTCTCTGTGTTAGTAGATCTTGGAATCTCCAACAGATAAAGTGAAAACACTTTTTGGGGATCATTGAGGACCTTATTGATGAGGCAAGCTGAAAACCTTTGTGACTTACTATTCAAAGTTCATTTCATGCTGCCAGCTCCCAGGGAAAAGGGAAAATGCCTGGTTGATGATTGAAGAGGTAAACAAGTGAGGCAAATACCAACATTTCATGAACAATCAATCACTGAATACTTGTCAATAGCACAAGTCCATTTTATCTGGCAGTTACTCAATTGGAATAGATCATTTTCATACAACAAAGGCATTATTACTGCTGGGAGCATATTTGACATTTCCAGCAAGTCTTAATAGTTAAAAGTCAAGAACCTATTTAAATAATACTATATTCAAATCAAAATCAAATTAAAATTCTTGAGATGCAGAACATCTGGGAACAAGCTTTTGTAGGACTTGAACGAAAAGAACTATAAAAGTACAAAATTACTTAAATCATTAACCTTTTAACAAGAATTCTGCTTTTTTTTTTTTGGAAAATAGCAAAACAGATTCTAATTCAATCTAATTCAATGACGGTCATTTTCTTCTCTTTGATGAACACATAATAAAGACATTCTTCATTCTATTTACTTTGGGGGACATAATTTTAAAAAAAACATGCATTTACATAAAAAAGTATAAGCAAGCTGACCTGTGCTTTATGTTATTTGTAAACACCAGTGGACTCCATACCTTTGATGTTGCTGTAATTTGCTACAGTGATTTAAGCTGGGACTAAGCCAGATTATATTTATAGCAATAAAACTGTTTTTATTGAGGATCTAGTCATTCTTTACTTCTGTTGCAGTTATTCTGTACCACCCTGCATGTTTGAGAATGGAATATTGTTTAAAAGTAACTCAGCAACAGTCAGCAACATAAAATCACTCAGGAATTGTTGGCATGCAAGTGAACACGACTTCCAATCAAGGAATCTGGGTACCTGGTACCTGGAAACACATGAGTCAATCTGCATGCTTTTAAAATTCTTGGGAAGGAAAGGAAAAACCACTAGCATTTTATGAAGCACTGACCATGAATCAGCCATGAAATTATCTCATTTAAACCTTACAAGTAAACTTTTTTTTTACAGGTGAGGAAAGAGACACAGAGCTTCTCAGATAACATAGCAAGAGATTTCTGTATTTTTGTAAAGAAAATCAAAGCTCCCTATTGGTAGTATTCTATGGTTATATCTGCCTTTGAAACTTTAATATCTACTAACACATTTTATTTTATTCACAGATAAATAAACCACATGCTACATCTGTGGGACTAACATTCAAATCTGTGTCTGCCCCAAACTGGTGACTTTAATCAATAATATTAACAACTTTATAAAAGTATTATGGGTCATACTAAATCTGTCTCAACAAGAATATAGAGATTTCTTAAAGGTAATGTTTATAATAATCCAGTGGTGCCTACCAGCAGTAAGTTTACATTTAAATACTTTAAAATCTCTCCTACAAGTATGCACAAGGCTACGGTATATATGTGTGTGAATTTCAGCTTTATTTGTAATACTAAAAATTAAGCAATTTATATATCCAATAAAATAAATTTTAGTGCTACCATATCATGGGATATCACATAGTGATTAAAAATAATTCAACCTGCTTTAATTGATATACAAAATATCCCTGATGGATAATACAATTATAAGTTCATAAAGATATACGTATGTGTATGTATATAATGTATACAAATAATATAAGCATAGATAAAATTTCTAAGTTTAGAAATTACAATGATTTTTACTGGGTTGTAGGAAGCATGCTACTATTGTAGGAAGAAAAACTTACTGAATTTTTTAAAATGTCCACCTTGCCAACATACAAGAACAAGATACAATGCATAATATACATAATTTTCATTTAGGAAAAGCTGAGTGAAACTAAAACTCTGATGAGAATAGAGGAAGGAATCCAGGTTTTTAAAAATAAGAATAATTTTGCTCAGAGATTGGACAGACCATAACAATTGCTAAATGAAATTAGAAATATAATCCAAGAGATTTAGAGGCAGAGGAAGGTCATATTTTTTAAGAACTAGAAATGAAGCACAATATGTATAATATTCATTACAGCTCTATAGTTTCTTCTCTAGCATTTTACATTATTCAAATCTTTTTATTACTACTTGTGACAATATTTGCCTCTTTTATGAATTCATTTTCAGTATAGTCTTGTCCTGCAGTTGAATTTGTAAGATATTCTAATTTACGTTTATCAGAATTAGACAGAGGGCCATACTGACTGAATAAAAGGTAGTTTTATGAATATGAAATTCAAAATGTCTCAAACATGACTCAAATCACTGTGAGCCCCTGGGAAATGTAAAATAGTGCATGCCAGTAACAATTTACTATCTTTGGCTCACATGCAATTATTTTACACTTTACATAGAAAATAATAATGGTGTGCTTGTATAACATGCAAATAATATAAAGGGTGGTTTGGAATTCTCCCTTCGTGCAACTATTTGTTGAACACAAAGAGTTTATAAGATATAGTATTATAGTACATAAAGGATGTGAATATGTATAAATAGGAAGGATAGGAAGAAGAAAACAGAAAGCTAAGTAAGTGTATTACATGTTCTACACTAGGACTTACATAGGCCCTGGCATAAAGCACTTAAATGTTTATTATGTCTGGATAGTTCTTGAATGTTTATTATGTCTATATATATTTCTGAATGTTTATGTGGATTGCATCATTTAATCTTTAAAACAACTCTATAAGTTTAGTATCATTTTTTTCCATTTTTCAGGGGAGAAAAATCACAATGCAGAGGTTAAGTTGCTGAATATTGTAGAGCTAAGAATTTTAAGGGTGGGTGGAACTTGAATTTAACCATACAAGCATTTTACACTTAACCTCTACATTATATGCTTCCTGGCTTGCTTTATTATCTCCATTTTACAGAGCAGGAACTTGTGGTTCAGTGATATTTACTTAAATGTCCCTAATCAATGAAAGAATCATCATTCAAAACTACAATCTCTTTGTTCTAAATCCTTTGTTCAATTCTTAATACCACTTCAAAAGCTATATGAGATAAAATATTAATAAAATATATTTAAACCATATTCTATCCTATTATTTAATTTCCAATTGCATTTCTTCCTAGCTGTGTGACAGTAGGCAAGCAATTTAATTCTTTTTTGCTTTAGTCCCCTCCTATAAAATTGGGATAATGATGCTTCATACCTCAAAAGAATTTTTTGGATGATTTATATGAAATATAAAGCAACTGAATGTTGCCTGGCATAAACTTGATTTTATTATCATTACCATTATCATTATTACTATTATTATTTCTAAATTATACTGAGGGAGATAGGCATACATAATTACTACTACTAGAACTACTACTTCTAAAATAGAGTACTGAACTAAGCACTTTCCCATCAATATTGCATCCCAACAAACCCCATTAGCTGCTGTGACAATCATTTGTAAAGCAGATGAGAAACTACAACATTTTACAGAAATTGAAAGGGAGGATTCAATAAGTTAAAGAAGTTGCCCTAGATCATGGAGCCAGTGAGTGACAGGACCTGATATCAAATCAAGATTTATGTAACTGCAAAGCCCACAGAGCAGGATGTGATCAGTGCCCAAAGAAAGGCAGAGGCCATGTGCTGGAGTTCAGAGCATGCAGATCTCAATGACTGAGAGGGGTCTCTCTGGGTGGGTTGACATTAGAGCTTGCTGTGCAGGTCTACAGACTGAGAGGTACACCTTTTGAAGGACACAACAATCTTAGCTGGTGGAGATGAGCAAGGGTTTTGGAACAGCACATAATCCATTCCAGATTATATGGAGAAAGTTAAATACAAAGCTGGACGGGTGAGCTGCTGTAAACTCCATGAGTGCAGGGCCTGCACTACTGGAATTGTGCACTTTAGTATAGCTGCCCTGAGCAAATATGGCACTTAAAACGTGGCTGGAGACACTAAAGAGCTAGATTATAAATGCAGTTTCATTTCTAATTAAAATTAAAACCTAAATCTAAAATCTGATACTTGATTCAGTTATTTAAAAACTTGATGTTTAGAACAACTTAGACAAGCAATTGTACTTCTAAAATGTACATCTTATGAAATATAAATACATATTAAGGATTTTCAATAAAAATTTACCATCTGAATCGAAATGTGCTTTAAGTACAAAATATACATTAGATTCATAATATTTATTTTAAGAGAATTTAAAATATCTAATTAATAAATTTTAATATTGAACATATTTTGATGCTTCATATATTTATATATATTGGGTTAAACAAATGCATTATTTTTAAAAAGTTTCACTCTTTTTTCTGCTTTTTTAATATGGCTCCTAAATAATTTAAAATTATGTATGTGACTTACATTATATTTCTGTTACACAGAGCTAATCTAGACTATTCCTGGTAGCATGTAGGTACTCCATAAAACACTTGTTAACCAAATGCAGTAGGAACCAGACTATAACCTCAAAGCCAGACTGGGGATCTTGTATTATATTAAATAGACAAGTGAGCCACTGTAACTTCTCAGTAGGGGAAGTGATATGCTCAGAGTACTATTTTAGAAGACTCCATCTGGAAGAGTAATTCAGAGGAGAAATCGAAGTGAGGCTGGAAGTGTATTGCAATATTAAAATAGAGCCTGAACACATACCCCTCTCCCACAAATTCTTCCAAAGCAGCTCAGGCCAGTAAGATAACATTATGCAAATGCTCCATAATACTCATGAGAATCACAAACACTCTTGCTAGTGAAGGCAATTCCTTTTTGAGTGGAACTTTACCCCATTATGTACCTAATTTCATCACTGCTGTTTTAAAGAGAAAGAATCAATATGGTTAATCTCTGCGTAGTCATGTGAGATAGAACTCCCTTTATTACAATAAAGATCTGCCAAATACAGCTTCATAGAATAATTATGAAATATGCACAGATGGAACCACAGGTATGAAAAAAGCCTGAATACCCTATGATCTACCTAGGGATAAGAGTTTTCTTTTCTATCACATGGCTTAAAGGATGAAGTCCAAGCTCAATTAGCAGCCCTTCCCCAACTTATCCTATTTAGCCTCAACTTTCTGCATTTCCTTCTTAAAGCATTGACTCATTCATGTCATTTTCAGTAGCAAGTATCACAAATCCAATACAAACTAGTCAAAAATGTGTTGGTCCTACAAAAGGTAAGTGTTAATAAACAGGGACATGAACTGGGGCATGGATGGTTATCTTGAAACTGTTGCTCTCTGGTGCTAGCCTCAGTCACTCCTACTATAGACTTGTTTCGGATGGCAAAATAAATGTCTTCCACCAACCTATACTTCACATTTTCCCCAAATCCTTGAACAAAGATGCAAAATACCTTCTCTTCCACTCTAAATAAATACAATTGTCTCTGGGCATCTATGTGGGATTGGTTCCAGAATTCTCTGCAGATAGCCAAAATTCGCAGATGCTCAAGTCCCTTATATAAAATGGCATAGTATTTGCACATAATCTATGCACCTCCTCCAGCATACATTACATCATCCCTAGATTATTTACAATGTAAATAGTATGTGACTAGTTGTTATATATTGTTTAAGGCTACAGGCCTACGAGCAATGGGGACAAATGACCATGGACTGGAATCCCTAAAAATATGCACTAAAATAAACCTTTTATCTTTATAAGTTGATTATCTCAGGTGTTTGTGAGAGTGGAAAGCTGACTAATATACTACTTTACGTATATTAAGTGACTTGGTCCTCACAACAAACCCACTATCACTCCCATTTTAGAGATGGAAAAACTGCAGTACATTCAGGTAAAGCAACTTGCCCAAGAATATCCAGTGAAGAACTGGCAGAGTTGGTATTCGAGATCACACAGATGGACTTTCAGCATCCAAGCACCAACAGAATCACCATGGTCAGGAGAAAAGGAATTTGGTTATGCTCCTGTCATTGGTCTATCCCCCTTGGGGGTGGGGGTAACGCAATTGACAGCCCTACCAGAAACACTGCACATGATTAGAATAGGAGAGAGAGAGGGAGTGCTAGTCAGAGCAAACCAACAGGGTCTGACATAGGATTGATATTCCAACCAGAGTGGATTGGACAAGTCTGCCTTTTTCAAATTCACCATGCACCCATTTGCCTCTATAATCTACAACTCTTTCCACACACACACCCAATTCTTTTCCTGGAGAGCTGCTATTTGATATTCTGTAAAGCTATGTTCAAGGAATAAAATAACCTCCAGAGTAACATTTCCCAGTTCCCAGGAGAATACATTCAGTCTCCCTGCTTTGCTCCTTTTGTGTCTCATGCCAGCCCCCTGACATGAGTTCTGTGTGGGCACTTCTCATGCCTTCTCCTTTCACAGGAATCTGTGATAGCAAAACTCAGTCAAGCAGAAGAAAAAGGGACCTCCAGTACATTTTTCTTCCACTTAACTTATAATGGTTCCTTTCTTTGGATCACATCAGGTCCACTCCTGGGTCTGCTCTGATTCCAGGCCTTGGTGTAGGCTTCCCTTTCAACTCTTCTTCCACTTCTCAGTCTATTTTCTACATTCAACTGTCATTTTTTTAATTGTAGGCCCCAGCAGGTCTCTGATATACCGTAAGTCTGGGTATTTCCCTACTGTTGTGCTAGTTTAATTGATTCATAATTAACTGTTTTAATATCATTCTCTCCAATGAGACTTTCAGCTACTTAGGGTGGAGATAATGACCTTGTTCTCCGTGATATTGAAAGGAGTGCTAGCCACAATAGAGATTTAGTGGGTCTGTTTTCTTGAACTGAAGAGAAGACAAGGAGAAGGAAAATAGAAGTAAAAGGATGGAGAAGAGACAAAAAAGTATGAGATTATTCCAGTGTCTACTTTTTCCTTAGGAAAAGGCAAATAAGAAACAATATGCTCAACTCAAACTTATTTCAAATAACCTCATTTTAAGTTTATAATGGCAAAACAAGCTAAACAAATGACATAATGAAGTGATTTCCACTGTCAACCAGGAAAGAAAATTTTCAGAAATGTTTTCTCTTTATGACTATTGACACATTTGCCTCTGTCTCGTATCACAACTTGAGACATTACCTTTGTGGTAATGTAAGAAAATTGGGTTGATTGAAGTAAATCTTTCATCATGCCCAAAGTGGTTTAGAATAAAGGATTGCTCATCAGATATTTTTGTCCTAACCTCAGTCTAGTTTCTAAACAAAAGAGGCTGGTGTCACTTTGAGTTTGGAATTGGCATTGACCTTGTACAATTTCATCTCTGCCTCTGTCTGGAACAGAGGAATACAGTTAGAAATGATTGATAGCCAATTCCCTCAGGAAGAGCCCCCTTTGACCAACAACAGCATATTCCTAGACAAGATGTTGCAAAGAAGACCTGTGCTGGGTTTGGAAAATAGTACCCCAAAGTACAGCACTTTGGCGTGCTGTGACTTTGGACTGAAGGACACTGGAAGGACCTCAGAAGCAAAGTTTCTTTCTGACCTTCTCCTGCCATTCTTTTTCCTGTTCAGCTTTCCCCCAAAGCAGATCAAATAGCTAGAACTCCTTTCCCCAAAATCCAGCTACGAAAACTAAAAATATTACTCTAATGTTAACCTAACTTTCAATGAAACAGCTGACCATGAAGAAGTACTCTGACCTACCTTGTCTGATAATAGATCATAAATTTCTCACTCCAGAAGGGGTCCTGTCCTGTAATCTGAACGGAGAAATGGTACACAGAGAAGGCCGGGCTGGGTTTCCACCATCAGTCCCCTGCCACTGGTTCATACCACTTTTGTTTAACCACGTTTTAACAGGACCTTCCACTCTTCATCAAATTTAAGCATAAAAATAGTTTTAGATGAGTCTTTGGGTCTTCACCTCTGAAGGCTAATCAGTTTTATAATCATATAAAACTTTGATTAAATTACTGTTACTTTTTAAAATTAATCTGTCTTTTGTTTTACAGGTGTTGGCCACATCTACACTGGGCAAGGGCAGGTATCACACCTCTCCACCCCTAGTCCTCTCTCTAACTCTGCAGAGAAATGATTTGAGTGTCAATTTCCTAGGAATAAAACTGTCTTTCTCTCAAAAATGAAATTAATATAAGTATTTGACATACTCAGAGTGGTCAAAAGTGTTCAGTCTTGACCTGAAAGATTGTTTCAAATCCTGCCTCCTGCACTTTAGGGACCATGTGATCTTGGGCAAGTAATTCTAAACGTAGTCCACCTCAATTTCCTCAAATGTCCACAGAGAACTTCCTTCATAGGGTGGTGAAGACTAAATGAACTTGGATTTGTTAAGTACTTAGTCAAATGGTGCCTGGGACATGGAAGGCACTATGAATTTGTTAAAAATAAAGTCAGCAGACAAATATGAGTAATGTGGTTGTCTTTGAAACATTACCTAAAATTACTAAGAGTAAGAAGACTGAATAGAACAATTATATATCTTATGTTCTATAAGATACATATGAAGAAATGTGAAATAAATCTCAAATAAAAAAAGCTTTAATGTGGGGATAAGACTTTTATGCCTTCTCAATTCAAAAAGATGTTGCATTAGAAAATATTCTGCTAGGTGAGGAACTTGTTGGATAAAGTTCAAGAACCTGATGGTTTCTTACAGAGCCAGTGTGTCTTTTCTCAATCTAACTCTAATGTTCCAAATAATCCATTAAATGTTGCTTGAAACATTTTAATTAAATCTTTTAATTAAGCAAATAATTGTATTTAAAGTATTTTATAGGACAGTTTCTTGTCCCAAAGAAGAATAATTAAAAGTTTTATAAATTCTATGATTTTTTAAACTACCCAGTAACCAAATAAGTACCAGGTCCTAAACTCTGCTGCTTCCTTCCCAAGCAACAAAGGATTTTATCCTTTATATCTAGGAACAAAGGATTACAGCATCCAAGTTTTAAGGAAAGACTAAACCTAAGAATGATATTTTAACAACTATACCTCATATTGACTTTCTTGATCCTGTTTGCTTGCTATGTTGTTTTTAAAATAGTTTATGGGACCCACATTTCAAAGTATAATATTACTGAAATCAATGCAAAAAAAAAAAAGGACGATAACAGGAATGACATCTACCAGTCTTAATCAAACTGTTATTTTAAATTCTTGGCTGTTCATCATGCAAATTAGATGTTTAGAAATGTCTTCCAAAGCCTAGAGAATGGCTCCTCTTCACTATACCATACTTTAAATAAATTTAGGTTAATAAAAATATTTTTAAATCTGCACTGTCATAAAAGCACAAAAATAAAGAGAGCAAAATGTTCTGCATACTTCTGCATTGATACAAGTCCAAATTATCAATAGGGCAGTTACTTCCTCACTCTACTCCTCCAGCAGCATCTTTACTTCTCTCTGAAAGAATCAATTCCCAATGTAATTGATGTTGTTGGCAGATATATGATCCCTGGGTTTACTACCCAAGAAAAGAACTGTGAAGCCAATGAAAATGAAGAGAACTTCATAAAGCAAGGATGTTGAAGGAAAACCCTCAGCCTAGCTGAAACCTATACTTACTGGATCACAAAATGAGCTTAAGGAAAATGGGAAGTTTAGTAGAAACCTATAAGGTCAAAATATGAAGCTGGGCCTGTGAGAGACTGGAACCAAGAACAGGAAAGTCACCAGGAGCCAACAGCTGCTATTTCCAAAGTTTTTGTTCTCTTGGGGAACAAAGATCCAATGTTTCTCTTGCTACAGAACAGTTTCCTTCTTCTGTCTTAGTAAGGACCCACTTACAAATGGACCACCTGACTACTGTTCTCACAAATTCCTGGGAGAGAGCATCTAATTAGCAGAGATAAGTTTCCAAACTGGTTCTCTTGGTGCAATGAGTGCTGGTCATTTTAGTTATAAAAAACAGTGTACTATGAGGATTGTGGCTATAGGATGCAGTAGAGTATCAATATTTTTTTCTGTAAAGGGCTAGATGGTAAAATTTATAGGCTTTGGGGACCATAGATTCTCTGTTGAAACTACCTAACTCTCCTATCATAGCACAAAAGTAGTCATAGACAATATGTAAATGAATGGGCATGGTTGTATTCTATTAAAACTTTATTTACAAGAATAAGTGTTGGGGAAAATTGGTTCCACAAGATATAATTTAGACATTCTGATCTATACCTAAATGATGAGTAGGAAAGGCTTTCAACAAAGGAGGGCAGCAAGTCGGAATGAGATATTTTCTTCAGCATCCCTACCAAGCAATGAACATTGGAAACAAAGTCCTATGATGTATGGCAAACCCTGAGGCATGACTGCAAGTCGTAAGAATTAGGATCACATTCAGAGAAGAGTTTTCACTCTAGCATCAAAATTCCCAGCTCAGAAATATTCATGCATTTCCTTAGGATAGATAGGAAGAGAGAGCTCAGAGGGAAAGTGGCCAATTCAGCAGACTGAGTTGGAATAGAGAGATCCATGCTATTGTAGGAGGGGCAGGTTTTCAGAAGTGTATGCCTAACAAACTCATATCTAGTTATAGTACTGCTGGGAATTGTATATTGCAGGGAAAATGGTAGTTAAACTCACAAGGTAAAGTTAGAAAACAATGCAATAGGCAATTTTAAAGTCCCATTTTGAGCTAGGAAGAAAAAGGGGAAATAAATATTGTATGAAGTAGTATTTTCAAATGATATTCCATCCATTTCAGAAAATCAGATACTCAGTGTTTAAAAGCACCTGAAATAAGAAAAAAGAAGAGACACATGAACTGCAAGAACAGTCGCCCCAATAGTATTGGGAAAGCCAAGAGCTCAAAAGGCATATTTGCTCTGTGCTTTCTCTAAGCAACCAGTGTGACCAAAGGGTTCTGCATGAATGGATAAGCTTTCTTTTGAACTTTTCTGAAGCCCAAATATAGTCATCAAGACCTGCCGCTGCAATCAGTGGAAGAAGACAATTGGTCTTCAGTGATGTCTCTTGGCAGTGACTCTCCTCAATGCCCTCAATGGCTCCCACAGATTACCTGCTTTGCAGTTACCTTCTTGGCAGGACTGTTTTTCCCCTCTCTACTATTTATGATAGGCTAGAAAAGAGGAGGTGGCAACTACCAAAGCAAGTGGATATCACAGGCATTTTCAAAATATCAAGAACTTGATATTTTAAAATGAAAAATGAAAAACAAATGACTTCCAAAAACATTTTCCACAGTCTGAAGGCAATGTAGCTTAATGGCTAAAATCAAGCCCTAGGTTCATGCCTCAGCAGTAGTAAGCTTGTAGGATCCTGAGTTGTTTATCCTCTCTCAGCTTTATTTTCCCCATCTAAAAAATGGGAAGAAGGGTGACTGCTACCTCATAGAATTTTGGTGCTTCTTAAATGAGATGAAATACATAAAATGCTGAACTTAGCATACTTGTTCTTACCATAAATGCTAGTTATTATTTAATTCATTATAGACTATGTTATTATACTAATAATAAGTTAAAATAGGTAACTTTCTATGACATATGTGAGACAAATAAGGCTCAGAAATGTTGAAGGATGTCTTTATTATTACTTGAGCCAGTGCTTACAAAACTCCAGTCTTGTTTACTTATTCAGAAGGAAAATGGTGATGATTAGCTTATGGGTCATCTTCTTGCATGTTCTCCTATGTGTGTTAAGTTTCATTTTATCATGCCATAGGATTCCTTTGAAACTAAAGATTAGACAGTCAAGCACTCATTCATTATTCAGCAAGATTGTCCTTTTTCACAGCATCCTTACATTATGCACTTGAGATATGATCATGATAGAAACACGAGTCCTGTCTCCCAGGAGATTACTCTCTATTCCATAGGTGTGTCTGATAAATATATGAAAAGGTTCAACAACCTTACCCATCAGGGAAATGTAAATAAAAACTGCATTGAGATGCCATCTAACCCCAGCCAGAATGACTATTATCAAAATTAATAAATTAGCCAAAGTGTGATGGTGCACGCCTTTAATCCCAGCAGCTTGGGAGGCTAAGGCAAGAGGATCATGAGTTGTTCAAAGCCAGCCTCAGCAAAAGCGAGGCACTAAGCAACTCAGTGAGACCCTGTTTCTAAATAAAATAAAAAATAGGGCTGGGGATGTGACTCAGTGGTTGAGTGTCCCTGAGTTCACTCCTCAGTACCCCCCTATAAATTAATTAATTAATTACAAATGCTGGTGAGAATATGTAAAAAAGGAACCCTTATAGGCTATAGTGGGAATGTAAATGATTACAGCCACTGTGGAAAACATTACAGAGGTTTATCAAAAAACTAAAACTAGAACTATCATATGATCCAGCTATTACATTCCTGGATATATACCCAAAGGAATCAAACTTAGCATACAAAAGAGATACCTGCATATTCATGTTTATTGCAGCAATATTCAAAAAT
This sequence comes from Glaucomys volans, assembly GCA_020662805.1. Taxonomy (NCBI): domain Eukaryota; kingdom Metazoa; phylum Chordata; class Mammalia; order Rodentia; family Sciuridae; genus Glaucomys; species Glaucomys volans. The sequence goes on along the minus strand of JAJEJO010000885.1, from coordinate 491,833 downwards.
AGTCAAATTATGGAATCAGCCTAAATGACCATCAGTTGAAGAATGGAAAAAGAAAATGTGATGTATATGTACAATGGAGTATTATTCAACAATAAATAAGAATAAAATCATGTTGTTTACAAGAAAATGGATGGAATTGGAGATAATTATTTTAAGTGAAATAAACTAGTCTCAGAAAAACAAGTATCTCATGTTTTCTCTCACAAATGGAATATGGAAAAATAATAAAATATTTTTTTAAATTACATGAAAGTTGAAGGAGGCCTGTTGTGAAAGGGGCAGGGAATTTCAGGAGATAAAAAGGTTGTAGGGAGTATGGACATGATTAAAGCACATTATATGCATATATGAAAATGTCAAAATGAAACCCATTAATTGGTACAATTAATATGCACTATGAATTATAACAAAAATTTTTAAACCTAGGTATGTCCTATTACAGAATGCCCTGGAAGTCAACAGTTTATTGCAAAGGTGTAGTAGGTATGAGATTTCAGATCATAAACTCATGAGGGAACAAATGAGTTAACTTTAGTTTTCTATAAATGAACTAAAGTTTTATTTTGAGATTTCATTGTGTCTTGTAGCAGAAAAGGCAATTTTGGTTAGTCTCGAGTCAACTCCCCATCAGGGCCCCTCTTTTGCTCTTTTGCATGAAAGTTCATCTCCATTCCTCCATAGCAACAAGCTATCAGGCCAGAAGAATTGTATGTCCACTCTAGCATTCACTGAAAGATTTGTTGTTAGCTCATTTCCTCCTCCACCATTACTGTGCTTGTACACCAACAGCTGAAAGATCATCCACGTTCCCACTGATATCTAGATGTGAAGTCTTCCCTTCATCCTCCCTTTAAGACCTCAAGTCTCACTTTTCCCACTCAGCTATTATTATTGGATTTACACAAAATATTGCCCATTCTTAGGCTGTCTCAAGCCCTCTCTGTTCAGTACTTCTTACATTTCTCTTTTTGAAGACTTCATACCTTGGTAATGCAGGAAAATTCATGAGGCTGCCAAACCAAGGACTCCCAGACAACAAGTGAGCACAGGTCCCCTTTTTTATCCATTTATTCATTTTTATTCATTTATTCAATGAATCCATGTGGGAATTCTGTTAATCTCACCAACCTGAAGAAAATCAGGTAGGGTCTACTCTCAGAGACCATACCAGAAACTCCTCTTTTGTTTTATTGCTTGTTTGGTTGGGTGTTCTTGTTTGTTTGTTTTAGCTTTTTGTTTACTTCAGCTTACCTATATTATACTCCTCTAGATTTCTTTTCTTTCTCCCCAGACCATAGAATTTTCACCTCCAACAGTTCAAGAAAATGTGTATCAAAAGTATTCTTCCAGCCAGGCACAGTGGTGCACACCTGTAATCCTAGTTGCTGGAGAGGTTGATGCTTGGAGGATTGTGATTTCAAAGCCAGCCTCAGCAAAAGGGAGGTACTAAGCAACTCAGTGAGACTATGTCTCTAAATAAAATACAAAATAGAGCTGGGGATGTGGCTCAGTGGTAGAGTGGCCCTGAATTCAATCTTTTGTCCCCCCCCCCCCAATAAAAGTATTCTTCTAATTCTATTGTTTTATTCATGCCCTTCCTTAGTTTCTGAGGTTCAAAAGTTTACTAATAAGTAACTTTTTCCTTTTATTTTACCTAATGAAATAGCGTTGACAAAATAAATTTTCAAAGATGAAAGCACAAAAAAGTTGTACCTTCTACAATATTAAGAATGTGCATCCTCTTAGAGGGAATGGGGCCCCTAAATGGTTTCGAGAGTCAGACATGTGAAAAAAAATTATCATAACACAAGTTGGGAACATATCTTCATATCAAGATAATATAATGGAATATTTTCTCAATACTTAGCTAAATATTAAGTCTGTTCTCTGCATGAATTACTATGAATGAAATGTGTTAACCCCCAAAAGATGTGTTGAGGTCCTTACCAGTGGTACCTGTGAGTATGAACTTATATGGAAATAGAGATTTTGCAGATGTAATTAAGTGAAGATAAAGTCATTAGGATGGACCCTAATCCAACATGGTTGATGTCCATACAAGAAGAGAACAGGCACAGAAACACAGACACACCAGGGAAGAACACTATGTAATAATTAAAAGCAGAGATTGAAATACTGCAACTTCAAGATGTAGTATGCCAATGACTAACAGCTACCACTAGAAGTAAGAGGAAGAAGGAAGGATTCTCTCCTGGAGAGTTTGGAGTGAGTATTGCCCTGATGACAATTTGATTTTGGACTTCTAACCTCTATAACTGTTAGATGAGAAATTTAAATTCCTTTAAGTTATATTTGTGATACTTTTAATGACAACCTTAGGAAATTAAATTTCTACCTAGTCATATCAGAGTCTCTTGATGTTAAGTATCATCTATATGCTGATGGATTCTAAATATGAGGCTCCAATAAAACCAGTCCTCTATATCCATCTCTGCTCAGCCTGTACGTATGATAATTGCTCTGTAGCCTTAACTTTACATTTCTTTTTAAATTTTATTTTTATATTTAAATAGACAAGAATACATATTTATGGGGTAAAAATGATGCTAGGATTTCTAAATTCAAAGTGGAATACTTAAATCAAGCTAATTAATATCAGTCGCCTCAAATACTTATATTTTTTATGGTGACAACATATGAAATTTACTCTCTTAACAATTTTAAAATGTACATTATTTACTCTATTAATCATGCTGTACCATATGCCTCAAAGAAAATAAAAACTTCTTCCCCTTGTCTGATTGATGCTTTGCACCTCTTAATCATCATCTTCCCATGCTCTCCCTTCCCAGACCCTGGTAACTGCCATTCTATTATTTGCCTCTTTGAGTTTGATTATTTTAGCTTCCACATCTAAGTGAGAACACATGGTACTTGTCATCCTGTTCTTGGTTTATTTTATTTAGCATAGTATTTCCTGATTCCATCCATATTGTTGAAAAAAACAAAATCTCCTACCTTTACATCACATTTTCTTTAGCTGTTTATCTGTTGTAGGTTGATTCAGTATCTTGTCTATTTCAGATAGTGCTGCAATGAACAGAGGAATGCATTTAGCTCTTTGATACACTGATTTAAAATCTTTTGGGTGAATACTCAGAAATGGGACTGCTGAGTCATTTGGTAATTCTATTTTTAGTTTTTTTGAGGAATCTCCATTAGTTTTCTGAACTAATGGCTGTACTAATTTACATTTCAACCAACAGTACACAAGATTCCCTTTCTCCACAACTTTATCTTTCTGAATCAGATATCTTGATCACAGATACTCTATCAAAGCTAGTGTAATATTCTCCATCTCATAAAAAAAGAAAAGAAAAATACCTCTACCCATCCATTTGATTTGTAATTTGATCCATCCTAAAACACAAGTGACCCCTGATACTATTCATAAGGCACTCCTGTCAGTCTGTTAGTTGTATTTCTAAAAATCCCCCCTTAGTTACTACCCTTCTCTGTCACACTATCATCTGCCTCTTAGATTTCTACAGCAGCCTCTTCTAAATCTTATAGTCCATTCTCACTCAGTTATCAGAATGCTGTTTTATTTAACTTCATAAAATTTAAACCATCATTCAAATATTCCAACTTAAAAAGCTAAACCAATTACTCAATTTGCACCTGGGATCAAAGAAAGTTAATAGAAATCAACCCATTTAAAATTTTTATTGAAGTCTATAACACAGGGCTGCATTTCCTAAAACATTGTTTGATGAAATAGTCCCATAATAGTCAAGAAGTGGGGAAAAGTTGGGGATATAGAAAATACTATCTCCTTGGGACTTCACAATACACACTAATGTATGATATTTGAGGACTCTGAGATGCCAGAGGGCAAAAACACCTTCTCAACATTATTTAACCCACAGCATGGAATATTTTTTATTTATAAAATTTGTTAATAAATGAAACATTTTTAAATGTTTTGGGAAATCCTTCCCTAAACCAGAATATTCCAATCATGGACCTGAATCCACCCACAAATCTGAAAGCTGAATCTGGCAGATAGGAAGCCTCATCCTGCTCCACCCTTCTTGGTTTGCAGGGATTTGCAGCAAGCAAGGTGTTAATAGTGGTGCCACTGCCACTCCATTAGTAGGACTTTACTGTCAGCATCTCCACATCTGCCCTGAAATCTGAAGGGAAGATAAGGCAGCTTTCATAAAAAGTGAGCAAAATGGAACCTTGACCATCTGGAATTGATGGAAAGGGAAACAAAGGACATGGACCTGTGGGCAACTTGATTATGAAGAGGCAGATGTTAGGCTAAAACTTTATCAGAAGAAGTGAAAAGTCAGTCTGCAAGACTAAAATGAAGAATAAATCTGTAGGGTTCACTGCTTCATAATTAAGTCCAAAATCAGTGTGTGACAGGTCATTATTATTAATTAATACATTTATTGAGCCACAAGTAATGTTAACAGGGCATCATCACAGATTCGTGGTGGGTCACCAAAAAAAGACAGAGTGGGCATTTTGGAAGGACTTTTCATTCAATATCTGTGTTTTTGAAAAAAAAAAAAAAAAAAAAGGAAGGAATCAAGATGTAAATTATCTGAGGACAATAGTTTCAGGTGGCATTTAGGAAATTAAGTTCTGACTAATAAAATATACTTAATTCAGGAAAAGCAGTATTCAGAAGGTAATTGTAAAGATTCATACACTGGAACCAAATAGCAGAATGTAGAAGGGAAGTTTGTTCTCAGTGTGAGCACGTTCCATTTAAGGAAATTCAGAAAGTGTCAGCAAATGTTCTTGTGTGTGTGTGTCATAAGGCTGGAGAGTGAAGGATAAAACGGTGGCAAACAAAGAAATGATAAATGAAATGAACTGATATTTTCAGGGAAAGCTAAGAGCTGCGAAATTCAGAATGAATAAAAGATTGTTATAAATATTTTAAAGGGGAAAAGAGAGAACACGTAAGCTCCTTAATAAATTAGAACTCGTAAATCCATGATGGGTAAAATGCTGAGCCACTGAATTTGCTTTAATTGTCCTTTAGGTAAAAAAATAAACAGAAGCTTTCCAGAGCAGTAAGGTACAAAATGAGAACTGTACGATTCCTTGGGGAAGATGAGGGGACATATTCATTTCAAGAAGAAGGTGATGCCCAGGAAGCAGGCAGGTGGCTATGCTTAGCACAAAGGCCATTTCTCTAAATCCCTCAAAACTCTGATTTTCAATTATTGAAACTGATCCAATGTTAACCAGGCCTCCCCACAATCTATATGGGGGACAGGGTTGGCTAAGCAAATTATCAGTGTAAACACAAGTAAAGAGAGCTATTGTTTAAACAAATCTGGCAGGTACTTTGCTTGGCAACCCTTGGTTAGCCATTAGCTGGTGTTTACTAATTAACCTACTCCTCTGCCATCTGCTCTCTTCTCTTCCCGTCTCTCCCTTAGAGAGTGCATCTATTCTTGTGACATTCACCATCACCTCCTTGCTAATGACTTCAAAACTCATGTACCCATCTCTCAAGTCTTTCCAAGTGCTAAAATCACAATTTCAATGTAAATCAAATTCTGTGTGCAAAAAATCAAATCCATTGTGTTCTCCCAGAAACAGCCCCCTGCCCTCAATTCCTTATCTTGGTCAATGCCACCATCTTTCTTCCAGCCTTCTGTCTTAATATCTTGTAGTAATTTAAAATTCACTCTTCTTTCATAAGATTCTTTTTTTTTTCTTGATCTATAGCATGTGCAATACAAGACTTTGACTAGAATCAGAAAAACCTTATGACCTTCGTCAGTAATATAAGCAAAATACTCTTTATGGCGTCTGTTCATCGAATGGTCCCTGGAAATTAGAAGCACATAAAAAATATGTGATAGATGAAAAAGTAAGTTAAGAGAAACAAAAAGGAAGAATTGAGGGATAGATTATCATACAGATGAATTCCTAATCTGTTGCCTCTTTTCTCTTTGCTACATCTCACAACGGTACTAAGAAAAGCAGATAAGGAGCAGTGACTGGAAGGAGATTGACAAATTATTTTGCAATAGAGTGTTTACTCATATGATCATGGAGTAGGTATTATTACCGACATGTTTTAAAAAAGAATTTACATTTGAAGTTATGAGTAAAATTGGAAAAGAGAAAAAAACACTTCATTAGAAAGCTCCACAGCTTGTTCAAATCCAAATCCAGAATAGTATAAAGGAAAAACCAATTTTTTCCCATAATCTGGTACTACTTCTCTCATAGTAGCTGCCCAGCAAACAATTCTGGTGATTACATTTGCTGTAAGCACTTGAAGACAAGGGATACACTAACTTTAAAATATGCACATTTTATCACACTACACTACATCCTCTTGATCTATAGGGAATTGATGTTTTCTATTTCAGTTATTTTAATAATTCATTTATAATTTTCCTCAATATTTCCACATTGGCAAATATTAGGTGAGCTTAATAAGTCAAAAATGTGCATTGTTCTTTTGTATCCAAGGCTAATTTCATTAAACATCTGCATCTAAATTACTAATTAGAACAGTAGCTATCAGTTAAATAAATTGATCTTTAAGTTGGAAACCTGAAACAATTCATAGACAAATTACCAATTGAGTGATTATTGACTAAATATAGGCTTTGAGGAAATTATCTAATTTACTATATAAACCACAAGCAGCTTGAAAATTAGATGAATTAGAGAAACAGATGCCAAAAAATTACAAGAGAGAAATGCAAATAAGCTTCACAATGTGTTAAAAAGAAAAGCAATTGTGGCAATTATTACTAGACAGAGTAATGTAAGTGGAGAGGGCACCACATGTGGAGTCACAAACCTGAATTGGCAAACCAGTTAATCCATTTCCTGAATATATAATATTGGAAAAATCACTTCTTTCACTAAACATCAGATCTCTCTTTGATAAGATTTATTATCTGATTTGCATTTCTGCCTATGTGCGTATGCTATTCACCCTATTTACACCGTGTAAAATAAAATTATAAATAAATACATCAATAAAATTGCATATAAATCTAGTATGTTTGATTTATAAAGTGCAAAGGGATATTAAACACTAAACATTAATATAAACATTAATCAAAAGGTTAGAGCTTCTAGAAGAAAATAATAGAAAAGCTTTATTTGTCAACAGTATCTTTGTAAAACAACCCAACAAAAAACTAAGAAAGTTTTTCCGAAAAATTATTGGAAAGTAATGAAATTGATGAAGTGTGGTATGTTTTAATCAATTTTTGGAGTCATGCTACCAAATTTTTGCAGGGATATATTCAGTTTGATATGCCTGAATGATGCATGGCTTGAAAACCATTTAAAGGACAGCTTCACAGGGTGAAAAGTACAAGTAAAATAGAATTCCGAAACATAGTGGGAGCTGTAGAGTTGAGTTCAAGTTCTTTTTGACCTTCAGTTAATCTGAAAGAATACTGCAAGCTTTGTCCTCAAAGACAAGGAATACTCATGCAGCTAGCAAGAGAGAAATAATAAACGTCTTTTGTGTGCAATGTCACAGCCAAGAAGAACATAGAACAAGCATGGTGGCCACTAAGTTAGGTGAGCTTCGATTCAAATAGTGGAGGAATTAGAGAAAGTATTTCTCATGATTCATCGCTGCTATGTTTCTCATTATGAACCAATCTATTTAATCTCATAATTGTTTGAGTCTATTATTTTGAATATTTCCTCCTTTAAGGTAGGAACAAGGGAGGATATCAACATTAATATCTAGACTCCTCATCTACAGTCAACCTTTGAGATCACAGTCATCCTTGAGAACTTTCCTTCATTTATTGACTAGAAATCACTCATGAGAATTAAATGGTTAGTGCAAAGCTCACAGTCATCCAATGATTATAATATTTCTATTAGCCCTGGAAATCCCACGGATGCCTTAAAAACACTGCTTAAAATAACCTTAATAAAGGTTGTGGGTATTTTTTGTGTGTGAGAAAAATAAAGACAGGAAAATATTTTGCATCAGTTGAAATGTAGTTTGTATAATGTAACCACTTATTTCAAGTTTTTGTCTCAAACTTTATTCTAAACGGAAAAAGTCCTAGCAGCCACCTCAAGCACAGCCGAATGTTATAATTTTGCACATATGGTGGAACCAAATTAAGAGGGAACAGCAACAAATGGTCAGCCTATGAAAGGCAAAAGGAAGGGAAAAGGACTTAGAAGGAGTTGATAAGAATAGAGGAGCAAGTGTTGACTTAAATCTCCTCTCACACATCACAGTGAAGCAGCTGGTGATGCCCTTTGTTTTTCTTCACAAGGAGAAGGCACATTTGCTCATTAAATCATCCAATAGTGACTTGGTTGCTACTTTTAAAAAAAGTGAGCTGAAAGCAAAAGATGAATTCATGCAAGGCAAATAGCCTACCTGAGATTCTTTCCAAAATGCAGGAAGAAAGAAATATACTGGCAGAGTTAGAATATATGAACTAATGCAATGATTCATGACTTAAGACTTAAAAAAATACAGTCTTTAGGTAGCACCACTTGCATAAATGAGCAGATCAGTTCTGTGACATCTTTGTAGGAAATGGCACCCCCCATTTTAACTTTCATACCAGTTTTGTCTATTAGTTTCCTGCTCATCTGTCGTTTTCCACCTTGCTTGAACTGTGACTAGAAATCACTAGCAGAGCTTTCTCCTTGTCTGATCATAAGAACCCCCGGTGATACTTGTTAAAAGCAAGGTTCCCTAGGCTCCATTCCAAAGCCACTCAATCAGATGCTTCCCCAGAGAAATTTTAATCCCCAGGTGATTTTTATTATCAGGAAATTGAGGCTCACTTCCTCTAAACATTTCTGTAACCCCCATCTGACCTCGATTCAGTATCCTGCTGTCCCTTCTTCTATCACATATACATCAAAGTGAGGATAAATATATTATATATATAATATATATATTTATATATATATATAATTTTAATTCAGATTGGTTATATGCTCTCTAGGAATAATTTCAACACCATTTTCTTCTTAATATTTAATGTCAAATAATCTTAATATTAGAATTATTAAGGTCTTTTTCTAATGCACAGAATTGCAATATCATTAAAGATCAAATGGTCTATTTTTAACTCACATCCTTCAAACCATTTAGAGTAGGAAATGAAAAGCCACCTACAGAAGGAGGCCATTGATATACCTTGATTCTCCCTCTGCCTGGGGCAAGCAAAGTTCATAAGAAACCTATTCTATGTCATGAAATGAAATACATGGTTGACTGAATTTAAAGGTTTATAGAAAGCATTTGACCAACAATGATTTTAAAGACTAACTACAGATTCCTGGTACACAACCATACCATAAGAAACTACCTGCTTTACCTTGAAAGTCTCTCAGGCAAGATAGTAATTATCTCTCCTATTCTTGAAAGATTTCCAAGGACAGAAATTCTCTGGGATTGCGTTCCATTTCTTCTATGTCATATTTTTTCTTATGGATAAGGAATATATAATCTCTTAGCAAAGTTCCAGTTCTATGGGTCTGTTCATGTGGACATATTGTCAGTATAAGATTGATAAGGATGAATTTCAGGGGAAAAGGAGCAACAACTAACTACTAAACCCAAAGCCCATATGAATTCTCCCTACAATATTTCTTCAAAGTAATATTTAGCTTTGGCTTAAATATTTCCAGCAAGAAACAATGTGCATCTGTTGCCATTTGTTCTCATAAATTGAACAAGTTCATCTCCATATAACTTCTACCCATTATTCCTGATTTAACTCAGAGGTCGTCTAGAGAAAATTTGATCCTTTTTCTATTTGACATCTCCTAGACATTGGCATCTAATCAGTTTGAAGCTTCATAGTTACTGGGTAAATTTATCTGATAGTGTTGACTTTCTTATATGATAGCATGCTGCTTGCTACTTATTCACCCTTTGGTTTGTTTATCTTGCAAATTGTGAAATCTAATTACACTTCAAGAGCACATCAACATCACTTTCCTCATGTATTGTACTGTGCATCTATATACTGAAGTGTCTAAGATAGCAATTTTATTGTGTCATCCAGATCACACTGTTGTCTCACATTGTGTTTGCTGTGATGCTAGATCATCCTTTTTTTTTAAAACATATCTCTGCTAAAGTAATGTCTCCCACATTATGTACTATGAGTCCAGATTTCTCAGATTTCTCTCAGGTTTCATTTTGATGGATTTGGCCCATGATTTCAGTCTATAAAGATTAAATTGGCGCTGATTCTTTCACTCAGTATATTTACCATCACTCCTATCTTTGGGCCATCTAGGATCTATCTTCTATCTTAAGCTATCTCCTATATTTTCACATATTAAGAACTCTGACAATACAGGACTATAGAATACTACTAGAAGTCTCACAGCAGGATAATTTGGAGTCCTTTATGGAGAGTTCTTCAAATAATTGCAAATCTAATTGTATTATCACTAAGGTAACTATTGCTCAGTCTGTATTTCTCCATCATGTCCAGGAGATTACCATGGGAGTCCTATGATTAGATAAAATCTGGAGAATCAGAAAAAAAAAAAAAAAGCTTATGATTTCTGGAAATTTCTGAATCACTCAATATCTTTTCAGGAAAGATTTTGAAAATCTCAAATTGCATTGACTATATACTACAGATGAAAATTTAATATTTAAATTTACTCACAATACTATAAATATTTTGGAAAATAAATCCCTATTCAGTGTCCTTTGTTTATCAAAGAAATAGACAACTTTCTTTAAGAGAAAAGAATGTGAAGCCTACATAAACATCAAGCATTGAAAACCGAAACAGGTTATGGGTAATTATCAGCAGATCATAGATTTTTGAAAGTTGGTATTGTGTCCTCTCGACATCTGTGGCAAGACTTCTATGCATTAGAAGGTAACCAAAAGCAGGATTTCTAGATGCAATTTAGAGCCAAATATTTCTTCATTTTCCTATGAGATGATCTGATATGCACTCATAAGTTAGGAAAACGAATTTGGCTGGCAGTGAGTGGAACATCAGGCAAGTGGAAAAACTAAGGATCCCTTCAGATGGGTCTCTCCTGCCACTCAAGTTCCCAAATTCCAACTGGCTTTGAAGATTTCTCAAGTTCCTCAGAATATGGGACTCCAATTCAGAAAGCCAAAGCCAGTTCATCCATTATTCATCATTACTTCACACCAAATTTCTAAATTAGCGTCTGACCTGGAAAAAGAACAGCCTGGCTCCTTTAAATCTGAGGAGTTGTACAGTAATGTGGTGGAAGGTAACACAATGTGACAGATCAAAGAAAGGGCACCAGTCAAGATTTCCAAACTTAATGTGAGATTTTTTCTTAACCCACACATTAAAAATCTAGTTACCAACCATTCCTAAATACCCCCATATTCATCTGTCAAAATGATAATTGTCCAGGGGAAAACGGTTGTAAATTCCCACCATGCTCTCTAACACAAAGTATGACATTCCCTGATGACTTACTGTGGACAAGAGCTGAGTTCCTATAATGTGGGTTTCAGGAGGAGGAGGTTTTGTTGAAAGAAATGAAAAATGAGACTAGACCAAGATAATTCCATGGTGTGTATATCCCATTTCTTTCTTTTTGTTCTAGGAAGTATGTTTTAAGGAAATCTAATAGTTATATAACCGATGCCATTAAGTAGTTTTCAGCTGGATTTGTTTTATGACAGGGTCATGCTCAGTGTGTAGCAGCACAAGTAATGAGTGAAATGCAAATGTTGGAAGTGTTTGCTGTTGCAAGTCAAAGAGAATCTATTTACAGAGAAGAGCCGGACTGTGGAGCTGCCGAAGGAGCCTGTCCAACCTAAGATTGCTGTTGTCAGTTTAAATAATAGGACCACACACAATCCTGTTAATTGCCGGAAGGCAGGTCTGAGAGGTACTTTTAATTAGGATGAATAGATTTCTATTCGAATTTTTGAGTTTTTTGTGAGGGCTTCCATTGTCTTCTCTGAAGCTGGTTCATTTAGGAGCCAGGTTTGAATGTTTTGTGTGGTGAATGTAAATGATCTCAAACTGAGGGACCTCTGCAGACAGACCCAGGTAGTCTTATTACCAATGCTAATAACACTCTGCTTGTCAAGTGCTGAGTTGCATGTATTCCAGGTTTTGACATCTTGCATTTCTGCACATTGTATACAGATGTGCTGAGGGTCTTGATTCACAGGGAGAATAGCAACATGAATTAACAGCAAGGCAGAAAGTTATGTGCACTCTGCAGTAAACATGGTGCTATATGCTGTGAACACCAGTGGAAATGTCCTTTGCCTCCCTCCACTACACTAGGGACCATAAGAATGAATAAATCACAAGAAGTCAGAGGGAGAATCAGCTCACGGGTTTAAGGGGTGTAAATAATAAATTTAGCCAGTGATGAAAATAACACAGACCCAATGAAGTCTTTCTTATAGGAGCCTGTTAGATTTTTTCCAAATGTGTGAATGAATAAATAATCATACAAAATAAATGGTGTGTTTTTGTTATCAGATGAATCAAACTATAAATAACAAAGTTTTCTTTTACACATGAAATCAGTTTCACCCAGTTATCCACCTAGATTACCATTACATGATTAAGGACATGCTATTTCTAGCATAATACTGGTAGAATGGGCTACCAAAAATATGTACAGCAGGATCTTTGTCTTTGAGGGGCTTATAAACTTTATTTAAATTATATATTTACAAAGCAGTAGTAGGAAAGCAATGGCCTGGGTTCTGGGACAAAGGAAAAGATGAAGTAAGTGTTAGGAACCTTCTTCTCCTTAGTGTCCCTGGTGAAGAAAACACTAGTGAGCACAACTCAACTCGATGAGTGGGGCCTGAGATCAGGCAAGGGTGGGCCCTTTGGATTGAGGAGTGGATTCTGTCTTGCAACACATCAAATTTCAAATCATGACTCTGCTTCTCACTACCCAACTCCTTGAACATGTTTGAAAGAGAGATGATAAAACTCAACTGCTGAAACGTTGTGAGAGGAAGGTAAAGCAATATATACATAAAATATTTAGACGAGATCTTATCTCATAGTGATATATCCAGAAATGACAATTAATATTGTATTAACAGGAAGCTAAATGACAAGCAAAGTCCTTTGATACAAAGTGCTATTGAGCATCAAAAGAGATTATATAGAAAGTAATTACTTTTCAGTGACAGAATGTGAATTTTGATGGCTTATTAATTAGTACATATATACATTTTATTTTATTTATACACATGTATGCATACAATTCATTATATATGTGTGTATATATGTGTGCGTGTATGTGTACATATATTTACATGCATGTATGTATATGCGTATATATATTATATATTCCCCCTTACTGAGAAATGTCTAATATAGGAATTTTGGGTAGGTTTATTATTGTTTCTTTTTCAAGTTCAAAATAAGCTAAGAGAAAAACAAGGAGGACAGAATGATAAAGATCGAAATATCACTCTCTTACTGGCATTGCTAAGGAATGTAGCAATAAGAGGTTCCCTAAATTTGGATCCATAATTAACCCTGAATTATCACCAATAATGATGGGAATTCACAACCCAGGGGAGGAGAAAACATCCTGAAAGCAGGATACTTCTCTGAAGAGAAGACTGGAAGGGTTTGAATCATATATCCTACATTGCCTTTCCCTAATTTCACAGATGAGATCAAAGTCACTCCTTAACCAGAATAAGAATGAAAGAGGGGAGGCAGAAAGAGATGAAAAATTTTGCTCTAGTGTAGCAGCTCTCAAGGTTTGATCCCTGAGTTCCTTTCATGAGTCCAGGAACCAAAACTATTTTCACAATAATAGTAAGATGCTATTTGCATTTTCCAGACTCATTCTCTCCTAGATAACACAATGGTTCACAGAAGACAAGGAGACTCCAGCTGTGTTCTATTAAGGCAGACCTTAAGAGACTTGCAAAAATTTAAGGAAGACCATCTTGACCATCTTTGGATTTTGGAAAATAAGTTCTTTGTGGAGAAAGAAAGAAAGGGGTGGAGGGGAGGAGGAAGAAAGGAAGGGAAAGAGAGAGAAAGAGAAGTGTAATAGGATTGTGTTGCTATTTTGAATAAATAAACTTTTAAAAAATGTTTTCTGCATTATTTTAATATGAAAAATATACATAGATAAAATGCAAATAAATAAAAGATCTCTGAACATGAGGACATTATATTAAGTGAAACAAACCAAGCACAGAAAAACAAATAATGCATGATTTCATGTACATGTGGAAACTAAAAAAAAAAAAAAAAAAGGAACTCATAGAAGTAGAAAATAAAACAGTAGTAACCAGGAGCTTGGAGAGATGTTTGTCAAAGAACAAACACAAACTTTCAATTAGACAAGAAGAATAAGTTCAAGGGATCCATTGTGCATCTTGATAACTGTAGTTAATGCCAATATGTTGTAAAATAGAAAAAAATCCATTACACATATAAACATGGAACTATTTGTGGATCTCTATAAATCATCACTGGTCTCAGTATTGATTCTGATGCCAGCACTACACTAGCTGAACTATTGTATCTAATAGTCAGTCTTAAAGACAAAGTATAGTTCCTCCAAGACTGTTCTTATTGCAGAAGATTTTGTTTTTTATTCCAGGTCCTTTGCATATCTAAAAAATTTTTAAATTGGCTGATTAATTTTATTTCAAAATAAAGGCTTGCTGGAAGTATTCTTATGCTTTCTGTCAATACTGACTAATAGCACCAGTTTATCTTCCTACAAACAAATAATTAAATGGATAAAATGTAGGATAAAAATTCAAGATATTGAACACAATGAAGAACAGTGATCTCTAAGAAGTTATAAATAAATGAGGAAAATACTGTTTCCCCAGCATGTTACCTTTAAAGAGTGTTTAGGCCATAATGCAAGGGAAGGAACCCAGAGTGGAGTGGGACTGCCTTTGTTGAGAAAATGGAACTGAGAATTAAAGACAGATCAGACAGACAAGGTAGAATATTGGAGAGACACAGGGAGAAAGAACTCTGAGATCTGAAGAGGGTTCCCTTCAAGTATTCTACAGAGTACTTACAAGTGTACACATGCAAGGAAGCTAAAAATAGTTGGAGAAATTTTACATCAAAAGATAAAACAGAACAATCTCAGTATTCATATAGGAATGATAGTAATCCCTCTTCCCACCAGGCAGGCTTGAAATTTTTCATGGGGATATTATATACAGTGAGATTTGATACAAATTCCAGCACCCCAAAATGAATGTAACTGAAATACCAAAAGGAAAAAAAGAAAGAGAAAAATATTCATAGCAATATGGCCAACAAAGGCATACACCAAACCAAGAAGCTCAATGAACTCAAAATAAAACATGAAGGAAAAAGTACAACTAGACACATATAAAACAAACTGATCAAATATAATGATAAAGAGAAAATTTTTAAATCAGCATGTTACCTTTGCATTGCCATGACCAAGATACGGGACAATGACAATTTAAAGGAGGAAGTTTTTATTTTGGATTAGGGTTTAAGAGGTTTAGTCCACACTTGGTGGACTCCATTGCTCTGGGCCCAAGGTAAGGCAGAACATCAAGGCAGAAGGGCATGGTAGAGGAGTGCTGCCCCATTCATGGTAGCCAGGAGCAGAGGGAGAAAGGAGAAGGGGTCAAAGGGAATAGAACCATCTGGGGCATGGCCCCAGTAACCTAACTCACACCCCTCCCTACAGTTACCACCCCCTCAGTCCACTCAAACTAGGGTGGGCTGACTAGGTTATGGCCCTCATAATCCAGTCGTTTCACCTCCAAACACAAAGGAGCTTCTGGGGGAGTTTTATATCCAAACCATAACAAATTACCTCCCTCTAGAAAGGGTTGGCTTTGTCTTTGGAGATAGTCACCTCGAACACACTCTGATACTAATCTCTGCCAACATTTCAGTTGTCTTGTTTCCCCCTTCGTCCCCCTGAATACCCCCCACTCATCTACTCATAGTCTGTCCTGTCCATATACATTTTTTCAGGATCAACCAGAATTTGGGCAATATTTATACACAGATTGGACCTCTATGATCACCTCCTTTTCTAGGATTTTCCTCCTGAACTTTCTACTACTCAGGCAGCTTTGAACACCATCCTTATGCTCCTCGAGCCACTGTGATTGCATCGGCTTGGATTGTATCCATTCCATGGCACTTGGGAGTCTTTGTGTGAAAAGCCATAGAAGAGTCAAACTCACCCAGTTTGGTCCCTCTCTTTCAAAGATTAACCGCAGTTTATTTGTCTGTTTCCTTTTCTTTCAGTTGTATGTTTGCTTTTTGTTTGTTTGTTTTTTAGATTTTGTCGAAAGGTTATCATTATTGTCTCTCAGAAGGATAGTTCAATGAAGGCTCTTTGCCATTACTGAAAGTATAACTTCTCCAATATGTTTTAAATTTGTAAAAGCCTAACATTTTTACTGTAAGGCTGACACAGGAGGACCAGAAGTGGTTTATTTTTCTTCTTCCTTCAAGTTTAAATTTGATGAATTATTTATATAGAAACTTTAGTTATGACCTACTAATCTCATTTATTTTCCACTATTCACTCAAAACTGTTTACTAAAAATTATATACCAGGTACTTCAGTAAGTACTAGGGATTTAACAGTGAATTAGGTAAAGTCATGGTCTATTGATACTATATTTGGGGATAATTATGTTTAATTATAATTTTAGAAAAAAAGTTTATAAAAATTAATAAAAATAAAGAGTGATTAGATGACAGGAAAGGTGGAAATATTTATATCAAATGATTAGAGAAGACCTTTCTTGAATAGTTGATGGGTAGTTAAACTTAGATCTCAGTGATCAGAAAGAAGCAGCTATAAGAAATTCCCAATCATGGCAATATTGTCATTTTAAGCCAAATAATTCTTGGAGAGGAGACAACTGTAGCTTGCACTGTGGATTTGATGCCAATATCACCCCACCCTCTACTGTAGTGATGAAAAAGCCTGAAAATACTGCCAAGTGCCCCTGGGGAAGAAAATCCCTCCTAAGGTCCATTGATCTAGATGAAGAATACTCCTAGTACAAGTTAAACCTAGAGCAAAGATTTTGATTTAGGAACAAGTTCAGGAAGCAAAGAAGAAGGTGGTGGTGGAGGAGGAGGAGGAAGAGTGGGAGAGAAGAATAAGAAAAAAAGCCAGTGAAGCTGACTGTTAGTAAGTGAAGAGAAACATGGTCAAAATAGGCTCAGAAAAGCAAAGAGAAATCATATAATTGCTTAGATTAAAAGGAGGAAATGAAATATTTATTTACTATTTCTTAAATTAATTTAATTGTTACTGTTATAAAGTATTTTACTAGACACAGTATGTATGTAGTTCACTCATATACATTTGTATCCATATGGAATTAAATGTCCTTGCTGATGAAACATTGTGGATTGTTTTAGCATTCAAGAAGACATAGCCTAAAGGCAGGAAGTTATCCTACAAAATCGAGAAAACCAGGATACGGGAATTTGCCCCATTTTCTTTAAATGGCTCTTGTCTGCCATAGAAAATCCCACATAGACTACTCAAAGAGCAGCAGGTGGTGACAAATTCGCCTCAGCCAAGAACCCGAGGGTCATCACCTTGGAAAACACAGGGTCATACTTTAACATGGAAGCAGATTCAGAAAAGTCGAATTAGGATCTAAATAGCTATTTGATAGGCATTGTATAAGAGCACATTTTAATTTATAAATTTCAAGAATAATAATAAAGGGTGTAAAAAGAAGGAAAGAATAATCTATACCTTCTAAATCTGGAAATAATTTCAAATTCTACTCACACTTAGATAATTAAGTCCCAGATTGCTCTCTGCCTTATACTTAGCTGTCTTCAGGAACAGGACTCTTTGATTAAGAAAGAAATTCTACTTTTAAGGATATATTGGCAGATTGCTAGAAATTATTTTGAAGTTAGCCCATTCCACGACAAATTTCATTCCTTGCGTCCACTCTATAAGATTTCAAGTTCAAGTAGTGTAGGTATCAGTGCATTTTCTCATCTATTTAATGTAAAGAATTTATTTTAGAATGTTGAAATGTTAATATAGCAATTCTATGGATATGTTCCAGCATGCAGGGTAACAAGATATCCTTTCAAATCCCTTTATCTTATGTGTAAAAGATGACATGGGTTTTTCCATGTCTGTAGTGGTATTAAGATGTCAGTCAGCATCAAATGCTATTTTAAATTTCTGGTATCCATTTTCTGTCTTGAATTCTCTTAATGCTATGTATTTAGGTTGCACCTGAACATCTTCTAATCTTATAAGCTTATGATAGACTGGAAAGAAATACCATACATTTATTTATAGCCTCATCATAGTATTTGATTTGGTAAAAATATAAAAGGCACAAAAGATGACGACTTGGAGTTTAGTGCAGTCATACGCTTTGTACATAATAGGCACTTAAATATGTTCAAATGAATGAAAGAGTAGTGTCTCACAGCTGCAATGGATGGCAGACTATCCAGTTTAATCATCTCATTTAGCAGAAGAAAGAAAGAAAGAAAGAAAGAAAGAAAGAAAGAAAGAAAGAAAGAAAGAAAGAAAGAAAAGAAAAGAAGAGAAAAAAACAAAAAGCTTAAGACCAAATCTTTTTTTTTTTTTTTTTTTGGTACCAGGGATTAAATCCAGGGGCCCAGAACCACTGAGCCATGTAACCAGCCCCGGCCCCCCACCCCGCTTTTTTTTTTTAAGTATATTATTTAGAGATAATGTCTCACTGAGTTGCTTAGGGCCTTCCTAAGTTTCTGAGGCTGGCTTTAAACTTGTGATCTTCCTGCCTCAGCCTCCCAAGATGCTGGGATTACATTTAAGGCCAAAATGTTTGATCAAAAGAAAATAAATTTCCCAAACATTCTTAAAACATGGAAGTCAAAAAATGGATGTGACCATTTTTTAAGGTGGATTAACCTTCTCTGACTGCTTTTGATTAATTATATGTTAACAGTTATATCCAACTATTCACATATGCCCATTCATAGAGTGATTTATTCATCTTCTTTTTTTAATTATTGAGCATTCCCTAAGTACAAAGCATGGCCCTAGGTACTGTGGATACAGAAGAGAACTGGATATAATCTTCATGCTTTAGGAACTTAGAATCTGGCAGAGATTTTACATATGTGTGTGTGTGTGTGTGTGTGTGTGTGTGTATAAATTAAAGGATAAGACATAGTATGGCCTAATAGGAACACTTTTGTGAGTTACCAGAAGGATACATGGGTTCTACCTGAACAAAAACCAAAAACTAAACAAAAACAGTGTTGGAGAGGAGTGGACGACTGCTTCCTGCTTCTCAAAGGTAAACTTTTATTTTTTGTCTGAGGATTTAACCCAGGGGTCATTTTACTATTCAGTTACTCTCCCAGTCCTTTTTATTTTTTTATTTTGAGACCGGGTCTTGCTAAGTTGCTGAGGTTGGACTTGAACTTGCAATTCTTCTGCCTCCACCTCCAGAATTTCTGGGATTACAAATGTGTACAACCCCACCTAGCTGAGTAGGTAAATTTTTGTTGGGTCTCAAGGTTAAATAACAGTATGATAGACTAAAATATGAAAATGTTCTAGTCAGAGGAATGCACGTGGACAAACCATGGGTGGGGAGCTCAGAACATATTTGGGGACCATAGAGCACATGCTGAGGAGAGGAAGCCTTGAGGATGAACATAAGCATCAAAACTAGATTGTAGAGAACCTTGTAAAGGGTCAAACTTTAGAAAAACTGTAAACTTCAAAGGATATTTCAGCAGTGGAACAGATCACTGTTTTTAAAAGATATCAGTTGGCAGTAAGAAGGATGGATTTGAGATAGTAGAGAGACAAAGGGAGAGAAGAGTTAAGTTAATGCAGAAGCCCAGGCAGCAGATGATGAAGGTCTGGACTAAGACAAACCCTGGATAGAGAAGAAAAACAGCCCTGACTTTATGATTGAGTTGGACAAGAAACCAGAGGAAGAAAGGTGTTGAGAGATGAGGGATCTTTGGGAAAACTAATGGGACTAATTTTCTATTTTCTTTGATGCTTTTTTTTTTTTTCCTAGTGCTGGAAATTGAAGCTAGGGGCTTCATGTGTGCTAGACAGGCACCCACCCACTGAACTACATCACAGTCCTTTGCTGCCATTCTTGAAACTTTCATAAATTAATTGCTTTAATTAAAATAAAAGCAAATATCCTTACAATACTTTACAAGATCTGCATAATATGGCTCCCTCTGCTTTGTGGAGCCTGTCTCCTATGACTTAGCATCTCTTACTACTAGACTGTGACTGCATTGGTCTCCTTCCCTGTTCCTTAAAATTGCAAGGCACACTCCGCCTTTGGACATTGCTGAGCTGACCTAACTGCTTAAAAGGACAGCCCTCTCCTTCACTGTTGCTCCCTATGTCTAGGCCCCTGCTATAAGATTCTCTGTATGGCATTTCTCACTTGTCACCATAAGTTCATATATGTGCCTATACATGTGTCTAATTACTTTGCTTTCCCCCCTTTTTTTTTTTGCTGGTTGCTTTGTTTGTTTTGTTTTGATACTGGTGATTGAACCCAGGGGCACTTTACCTTTGAGAGCCATATCCCTAGTCCTTCTTTTTTTTTTTTTCTTTTTAAAATTTATTTCTTACTTTGAGACAGGGTCTTGCAAAATTACCGAGGGTCTGACTTTGAATTTGAGATTTACCTGCCTCAGCCTTCCAAGTTGCTGGGATCACAGGTGTGAGCCACCACATCTGGCTGTTGTTAACCCTTTGAGAATCGGGATAAATCTATCTTTTTATTTACAACTACACTTCAGCACATAAAAGAGTAAACAAAAATGTTCAATAACTATCTGTTGAATGAATGAATACATGCATGTAAGCATGATAATGGATTCATAAATATTTCTGTTAAGAAGAAATATTGGGACTGGGGTTGTGGCTCAGTGGTAGAGCACCTGTCTAGCATGTGCGAGGTACTGGGTTTGATTCTCAGCACCACATATAAATAAATGAATAAAAGAAAAAAAGAAAAGATTATTTAAAAAAAAAGAAGAAATATTAATGTTTTGAAATCCTTTAAGTCATGATTCTAAATTTGACATTTTCCTTAGTACAGAAAAAGAAAAGAAAGAAATTTGCCTTCTACTTTCTTAATTCCAGACAATAGTTTGATAAATCTATTTTTAGTTAAGTTCAGGCTTTCACCCTCTGCCTCTAGGAATATGAAAAATGTTGACTAGGCTTACACTATTCATATTAAAGGATTTTATTTTTCATTGCCATGAATGAAGTCTACTTAAATCTTTACCCTGCATAGTATTATTTAAATTATACTTCAAGTCTATATAAATTGATTCCCATTTCCATTCCAGAAATTTTTCAGGAACTCATTCTCTGTCCTTTTCTTCTTTGCCCCTATACCTACTCCCTGGAAAGTTAAAATAAGTAGATCATCCTGATTCTCTCCCTGCATTTCCTTTTTCATCTAGAACCCTATAACTGATCTCACAGTTACACTCACATCCTCAGAATAAAAAAAAGAAAAAAAGTACTACTATAAAAATGGTACGTCTCATGTAATCTTATTTAGGTGCCTCATGATATACATCATTTTAATTTAAAATCGAGCTAAAATTGAAACAAAGTATGCTATTACAGAGTTAGAGGGAAGAAAACACTACTATTGAGCTAAAACTCTGTGCCAGGCCCTGGAGCTAAGCACATTTATACACATTATGTTAGTACCTTTCACAGATCACACAGCTTTCTAAAGGTCCATCTAATTGACCCCTGTTTCCCAGTGAGGACACTTAGGCTAAGAGAGGTGCGATGACTTGCCCATTGCACAGCTACTTTATGGCAAGGTGAGAATTTGAGTCTAATTTTGATGCCAAGGTCCAAACATTTTCATAAGAATTAAGATAAATGTTCTGAGAAAGGAATTAGGCTAAATTATCCCTAAGATTTCTTTGGACACTAATAGTCTATGGGTCTACAAGTCCATGTGGTGATATTTGCCCATGACTTTGGTAACTTAAAAAAAAAAACAAAACTTCAAATTCATATTCACTTTAATCTGACAACTAGTGATAAGCAAAGACAGGGAAAGTCATCTGAAAATCTCTAAGAAGAAAACAAAAGTATGATTCCAGGGATGGAAAAGTAAGAAGCCCCATTGCTAATTTCTTTCTACCACATTGCAAATCTATTCATGACAAGTGTTTGCAGTTTAAATGACAAAATTTAGACAAATAGAGAAGCCAGGGTTTAACTTAATATCCTATCAAATATCAACAGTATGCACAGTATAAACTTGGGTGCTCACAGCCTGCTTGTCATCAGAAAAGCATGCTATGATTACCAAATTAAGGTACATAAGTATGCTTGTGCCCTGCCCTTCAGCTTCAAAGCAGAGTGGCTGAGGTTCAAGACACCAACACTGCTGAGGTTGGTAATCCCAGTTAACTGGTGCTATCCAAATACGGCAATGGCATGCCCCAGGATTCACAGCCAAGGGTTTCTGCACGAAACGCTGGCTCTGGGAGGCCCACAGGTCAGGAATGTGAACTCCACACAGGCAAGACAGCAAGTGGCCCATTCTTCTCATTTTCCAAATACACCTCTAATGAAAAAAAGGTTCCTTCTGGTATAATCACCAGCCTATTATCACCACTTAAAGAGAACCCTGGAATGTTGGAGCTTGAAGAACATTTGAACTCACCTCACGTAACCTCCTTGATTCATTTGACCATCAGAGAGACTTTCTAGAAATTTTTAAATTACATACAATTTTTAATTAAAAACAGAATTTACTCCCTTTGTCTTAACTAGCTCTACTACATTCACATTTGAGAGGAAGAGGGAAGAACACAATGGGTATCGGTGAGATAAAAGATGGCATGGTCAGAGGGAAGGGCCATCATCTTAGGCCAGTCAGTTTCTTAGGTAATAGCATTTGACTCTGCTCTGGTATTCATTTGAAGTTGAAATGTCATGTTAAATAGAGAAGTGCAGCACAGCTAGACCCGCTGACCACTGTCCTCCCCTATGACCAGGCTGTGAAATTCCACTTTCAGGAATCCACAGGTCATTATTCCTAGGAGTGTTTAGAAGCTTCTCCTTTCCTGATGAATAAAAATGAATGATGATATCATGGTTTGCTTAGCACCAAAGCGGTCATATGGTCAATGGTTCTGAAACTAAGGGGAGCTGTAGGGTTGCCTGTGGGGATACCTAACTTTGATGTTTCTCTCCTCTTAATAATGGAGTAAATATTATTTTCTATTTTGTCCAAGGAGATTACAGAAGGGAGAATTGTCTTCCTAGGTGTGAAGGGGACACCAGCTGCTCATGCTGTCTCTGCTGCTGGAGCCAGAGTTGAACTTTGGGAATAACTAGAACTTGAAATTTGAGTGTAACTCCCTGTGGAATGTGTTCCCTTATTTTTATGCCCTGCAGAGTCTGTTAGACTTGTTCTGTTATCAAAAAGAATCCAATATTATTTATGTTTGACCCAAACTGCAAGCTTTTCTTTATTCTTTACTCTGAATATTTGCTTCTCTGTACCATGCAAACTTTCTGCAGTTACTAGCAGTCCCCTTTCCTTTTGATTTCTTTCCTCTTACTGACTCCTCTGTCTCTGCTTAATCCTCTTGCAATGTCCTGTGCTCCAGCTGGCAGACTCTGTTTCACATTGATCCTTGCTTTTCTCAGAATGGAGAACCTACCACATGGAAATAACCACTTTTCTTGCTAATATCTATCAGCTCTCATGGAAGAACTTCTCTGAGTTATCAAGTTTAAAGACACCTTTCCCAGCAGAGGTGAAGCTAAGATGGACAAGAGGCTGAAGCAGGCAGAAACCTGTGACACTAATCTTTATCTCTTGGGCAGATATGATATTCTCTTCATATCCTTGCAGTTGTTTGTCATTGTCACTTACTGTCTATTCCTATCCCAGCAGACCTTTGGGACCAGTCTAGTTTCATACTGTGTGGAAATGAGAGATGCATTCGTCTCTGTCTTTTTAAAGTGACTACTGAAGAGAGGGGTTGTCCTTTAGATCTCACTCCTACCACTGAGTTTGTGTACCAACACATTAATTATCTAAGACTCTCCTTACAAGGATTGTTTAATAACAGTCAACATCAGTTGTCCAGACAACAATGGACCCTGGACAGTTGTTACTTATGGGGGTTCTCATGAGCATACAGGGGGAACAGTGCCTTGGCAGACCTCCAGGAGCCACCAATGTCTCTGTGTCACAATTTCTTTTCCTTGGGAAGCTGATGAGAGCAACTGCCTGAGAGCATTGCCATTATTCTTAAATGAGTTATTGCAAGTATCAGCGTAGGCAAGCTATTTGCAAGAAAGAACTGGGCTGTCCAAGTAAATGTTTAAAAAATGAGGTTCCTGGAAACTGAGCTCTTAGGGGTTTACAGGCTTTCTCAGAAGAGGAAAATTATGCTAATATGGGCTGTTTATTCAGATGTTTGATTTAAATTAATCTTTAAGTTCCAGAAATATTATGCATCTTTGTCTTTAAAGGTTATATATGTATCTATGTGGAGGACACTGCTGGTTTCCATCTAGCCCTCATTCTTTCTTTCCTTCTTTCTAAGAGAAACTTTAAAAAATTTGTTTTCAGATATTTACCTCAGCTTAAACCAGCCATGTGCCTAGAGAGAAGCTGGTCACACTCCTGCTTCTGTAGTAGACTCTGTAGTAAATTAATGGTAATCCTGGTGACTTTGAGGAATGGACTCATAGACCAATTTGGACCAATGATGTATAAGGTTTTTGTTTTTAAAGAATAATCTGGAGTTTCCCTTACTTCTAAGAAAATTAACATGAGGAAACACTATCTCTGGTCATTGTCATAACTGGATATGTTTTCTGAAAGTGCAGCAGCCATACTACCCAATGTCTAGAGATGGGGCCAGTGTGGAGGATGCCTGAGCTGAGAAGAGCAAACATGAGCTTCTGCTACTACCATTGATTTGCTAATTAACCAGTCCTTAAGCTTCTGCACCTCTATGCTTCCTATTATGTGATGTAATAAATACTTTCATGCTTAAGATAGCTTAAGACAGGTTTCAGTCCCTTATAGCTAAGACCATCTTAAATTAATCAATATCCTGGTGCATAGGTGGGCATGGGATAAACTAAACTAATCTAAATAGATTTTTTTTTTATTTTTAAGAAAAAAAAAGGTTTTAGAGAAGATGTCTTCATTTCATTCAATATATGATCCAAAAGAGGTGGGGGCAGGGATCAGTGTGAGAAAAAGATTTGGGCATTTAGTGTGAGATTTTCTTGTGAATATTCAGAACACCTTTTTATCTTCCATCTGTTGTGAAAAGTTTTAGATCCAAACATTTGAAAAAATTGGAGTTCTTTTTCTTCCTTGACCATTTGTGTGAGGAAATAAATTATTTTCTTCCATAGATTTTTCATGAGCTCTTTTCTTTCCTTCCTTCCTTCCTTCCTTCCTTTCCTTCCTCTTCTTCCTCTCTTCCATCCTTTCCTTCCTTTTCTCCTCCTCCTCCTCCTCCTCCTCCTCCTCCTCCTCCTCCTCCTCCTCCTCCTTCTATGACTGCACTTTGCAAAATAATCTTATTCCTTGACTACTAATGAAGATCTGGAAAAACAAATAGAGGTTGATACAATGCATACTGCTCTGTAATTTCTTGTCTCAAACCAGAGGGCACCTTTATATTTTATTCCACTGCTAATAAGCTGCAGAACATTTCAGACCCAGGTAACGTGTCTCCTTGTCTCCCACAGGTCTCACTTCTTTTATTCTCTTTCTGTTCACATAGCAGCTTCCTCTTCTATCTACTTCTCTATAAAATCTTTCTTCTTAGCTATTTCTCAAGTAGGTCAGCTCTCCCATTTCATCTTTCAAGACACTTTTTCTTTAAAAAAAATGTTTTAATTGCAGTTTATTCTTTATGTAAAATATTTAAAAGTTTGTTAAAAAAAATCTTCGTGAAAATGTTGTGCCCAGATCGTGAATCCCCAAGGACCACCAGGGAGCCATCTCTGATGCAAAAGCAAGAGGGCCTTTATTGCAAGCTCGAACTTTGACTCTCAGCATTCACTGATGCAGCAGGTACTGGCTGTGATTCAGTGGGATTTGCATGAGCTGCACAGTAGAGCGGGAAATTTGAATAAAGCAAGGTACACGATTGGCTGATCTTTCAACATACATGGTTTGGCAGGCTTCCATTGGCTTGGGGTACCCAGGTCTTAACATATTGACACATATGGTTTGGAATGTTAGACACTGGCTTGTCAGTTCCCAATTGGTTGTTTGCCAAAGGCCAGTCCTAATCATGATCTATGTGGTATACTCTTGTTCTAGTGGCCCTCCTGGAATCAGCTACCTGAGCGCCAGGAAATAGAAATCTAGGCCTGGAATCTTTTATGGCCTAAATGCATCCTGTCATGACCATCGTTCAGCTCCCTTTTCAAAAATTATCCGATATAGTTATGAGTGCAAAAAGCATTGCAAACTATGATTTCTCAAAATAGCATATCTATCCATAGATTTAGTTTTGATACTGCCTGTTACCTTACCTTGAGCAGTCCTGCTTCCTCAGATGTTGGAGTATAGCACCAGAGATGCATGCCAGGGAAAGGGTAGAGTAGAAAGTAAGAAGCTTTATTAAAGGATAGTAAAACCGATTTCTCCCAGGTGGAAGAAGAGAAGAAGAGCACCCAAAGGTGGAATCCCTGGGATTCCCTTTTACACATTTAAATTTTCTTTTGTTCTCCTGCATTCTTCTCCCTTATTTTGTTCATTTCCCCCCAACCTGCATAGTGACTGGGAGATGTTGGTAGAATGGCCAAGGGATGAGTAGGTGGGCTGGAAGGGTCAAGGTGGAGTGCTAGGCAGGAAGGAAGCAGCAGCTCAGGGGGTGTTGGTGAGTAGCTCTCTGTCTGCTCAGGAGTTGCTTCATTTACAACCTTTTTGGGAGGGGTGATTATCAAAGGGCTCTGGAGAAGCAAACATTCCAATCTCCCAGGGGTGGTTTCCAACTTCCTGGAATCCTTCATTTTTTCCATTCAACTCAATTACCTGTTCTACTCTAACTGCCTGTCTTTAATTCTGGCTCCAGTTTCATCTCAATTTGCAGAAAATATACAATACTCCAAATTTTAAGATTAACATTTTCAAAAGAGCAACAGTAAACATCTGTGATCAGATTATAGTCAAGTAGAGTTTTAATTTCTGTTCCTTAACAATTGATGGAAAATAATTATTAAATATTTTAATTTATTTAAATAATTGTTTTTATTTGGAATGTTAATAGAAGTTTAAGGGTGGCAAAATACCTGTTTTTTTTTACAAGTCCTGATTTATGTTTTATTGTACAATTTTTCCATTTTGTGCATTTTCCGTCTGAAAAATTTAAAAATGTCACTTTACATTCTCTAATGTTTAAACTTTGACTCAAAGGTCTACTTTTAGAGAAATATTTTCTACTTTCAGAATACTTATGAAATTGAAAAGGAAATAAGAAACACAAGTACCTTTAAAGATCCTATTTTTGCCCAACTCAAATGTACCTTGGCATTGAAGAATCTTTTTAGGTTCAAATTAAGTAAATAAAAAAATAACACAAATTCTTTTGGGAGTTCCAAATGGATTGTCTCATTGTTAGCTCATGTCTTTCTTCTCCGCCTTTCTTTAAAAACTTTCCCTAAATCAGACTGGCTGGAGGTGTATCTTCTGCTCTACATCCTACTCCCCGATATTAATAATGCACCTTATCATACAAAGGAGCAGAGACCCTGTTGTGAAGATGTCTTGTTTCACTCAGCCTTTAATAATCAGGTCATTCTTCCTGTCACAGCTGTGAACACCCCCTGGAACTAATGTTTCATTTAATGCTCTTTGGGAGATATCACCCTTAATAAGCCTTTTCATCAATCTAAATAGCCATTGGAGCTTTTCTGGTTTGCAATGTGTATAGCCTCTAAATTGCTTTATTTATTTATTTATTTATTTATTTATTTATTTATTTATTTGATGTTTTTATTGGAGGCTACTGTCCTGTGTTGCCATGAGACTCCTTGTTGACAAAGTAGTATCACAATTGATGTTCCAGACCAAAACGTACTGAACTTGATTGGTTTAGTTCTCTCAATAAATTTCCTAATTCACTCAATATAGTCCAGGTCACTAACTTCAGAAGGTGGAGGAGAGTGAGGCTTGCATTTGTTTTTGTTTTTGTTTTTCTACCCTGTATCCATTTTGCTGGATGCTTTCTGTGTGAGGGTGGAGAATCAGCCAAATGAATGGTGTCAATTGAATAGTAATGATCTTTTCAAGAACACCAAGCACAAGGGAGTTTTTTCCCTCCTGGCAAAGGTCACCTTTAAGTTTGTTTTTGTCCACTCACATTATTACACACAAAGCATTCCAAGCTTGAGTGGAGATAGGAAACAAAGAAAGCTGGGCCACATGCTGACCTTGCTGCAGCCTTGAGATTCTGAAGATGCCACTTGTTCATAGGAGCTGTCATTGCATGATCTATTGCCTGATAAAGAAAGAGAGTCTGTATTCTCTGACCCCAATTCCTTCAAGCCTGAAACAATGCTTCATATTAGAAATTTTAAATTGACCTATCAAGTTACCATTCACTTCCCATGTATATATGGGAAATGTTTCTCTATTTAAAATAAAATACTTAGGTGTTCAGGTATTTTCTTTTTCTCATTAAAACATATAATTCGTTTTGTTCCTTATGCTTCTCATACTTGCCTGATGTCATTCATCCCTTGAGAGAATTTTTTGTTTTAAGGCTCAGCTTCAAAGAAGGATACTGTTAATGATTTTTTTTTTTTTTCCTTATCAAAATTACAGTGTGGCTGAAAATCAGAGAAACTGGTAGCATTTTCTCTCAGGGTTCTAGGTGTCAATTTTTAGGGAGGTGTTTTGAAGTGAATCTACTCAAAATAGAAGACATACTCCAAGATTACATTTTCTGTTCTAATTTTTTTCCATAGCATTTTATCATTAATTTAATGCTAAAAAACCTAGGGAGAACAATTAAATTTAAAGACAGAATTTAATTTTACCAATTGGTCCTCTTATAATTTCACAAATATGCCATCATTTACTTACGCACTTTACTCCTTGATTCACCAACTCTAGGAGCATCTCTGGAGCACCACAATTTCCCAAATGCACCTTCTGCTGTGATTGGATAGACATGCTGCCTGTCTCATGACTTTAACCCCTCACCATCCTCGAGTTTTATTCCTGTTATTCTCTTGGGCTATAAGGCCTTCCCTTTTACTCGCTGGGATTTAAACTCTGAGTGATCCAAAGAGCAGTTCCAACCCTGTTCATTCTGCATCCTTCCCCATTGCAGTACTTATTTATAATCTTTCATCTGAATTCCCACAGTACTTCTAGCCATATAATTCAGTTCCTAATTATATATAGTGTCATGTCATTTACCTGTACAATATTGTTTTCCTGTCGTACCCTTGATGTAAGTTCATGGGCCAGGGATACTTCTTTAATATCCTCCAGAGCACCTAGAAAAAGCTGATGCCCAAGATTGCTTGTATGTAGATATACTTAGTGATTTTTCATTTTTTAAAGAAGACAATTCAGTTTAAGAGAATGGGCTAGATAATTAGACTATCTACACTAAACTTTCAACCCTAACATTTATTGGATATAACTTTTGGGTAGATTACTTAAATAAATGTCCTCTTTAGTTAAATGACAATAATAATGTTCCCTTCCCTGTAGTGCATAAGTTTGTTGTCAGTATTAAATTTATAGTACATGCACAGAGGTATCAGGAACTTAATAGAACTCATTAAATACCTAGTATTATTACTAACTCAGCTAAAACAATGCTCTTCTTTCCATCTAAAATATAATTGCTGAAAAGAACATTACTGCACAAGAATTAGGAGTGGGGACAGGGTTAGATTAGGAAGGAGAAAGAAATGAGATCTTTTAAATCAATACTTTGAATAAATCTCTTACATATCAAACCCTGTCTAGGTATTTCAAGTATATATACATTTATACATGAAGCTCTGCTTAGTTTCTGAACCATTGTTCTGATTCAGAAATTTTGCTAATTATGTCTTAGTACCTTTGTCAGGCATTTAATCTTCTGTAATGGGAGACCTCAGTCAAATTCCCCTTTATGGGACTGAAGACTCCATAATTAAAATTAATAGACTGAACAACCATTAAAAAGCAATACTTTTTTTTTCTTTTTCATAGGAAGCAAATGGATTAAGAAACATTAAGACACACCAAGATTTTATGTTTTTTCCCTTGTTATTCAGGACAGGAAGAGGACTAGATATGTAATGTTTGGACAACTCCCATGAGAAGAACCTCAGTGTTCAGAAATCTGCTTATTTATAGCCTAATATCTCTTCTAAAGACTAGAGATAAGCTTTCCTTTAAGAGCTTAATTGGGGTTAGGAAGTATGTTTGGATGTCGGCTAAACCTATGTCAAATAAGACAAGTTTTATCATCACCTAAATCTGGCACTAGGAGCTAAGAAAAGGGAGAATCTACCTTTCTTCTTTGCAGCATTTTCCTTTTGGTTTGGGAATTTGTCTGTGGGGTATCCCATGCTGTCCAAGTCAGTTTCCCAACTTAGAGACTCTGGACTTTGGATAAGTGCCTCTGCAGCTGAGAGCTAGAAGCAATGTGAATGTTATTTGTGTGTCTTGTATAGGGAAAAGGAGTAGAAAAGCATCCTTTGCTTTTTGTCTCTTGATAGCCTGTAACTTTTACTTGGTGACATTTTAAAAATCACAGCAAAAGGCTAGACCAAAGTGGGGGAGTTGCTATTCACTTTAGCAAGTTTCTAATACGCCTCCATTGCTTTCATTTCCCACAGAATGAGCCCCTCATCTCCTTCAGCCACCTTGTAGATACTGGTCTTTGAACACAAACACAGTCTGTTAGAAAATTAGGATTTTGGAAGAAGAATTTGTGGTTAAATCTGTGAAGATAAAGTCACTAGGCTGCTTTAGAAATGAGAAGAGTTGATGTTTTCTACACTTCTCTCAAAGGGTGTGAAATGTTTATTTAGCTGTTGTTTTTGAAGCATCAGCTTTACTTATCCATGAACCATACAAAGAAGAGATAAGTTGAAGCTGAATAACTTATATACCACAGAAATTCTATTAAAAAAAGTGTATAATTCAACTTAGGTGATATGGCAGTAGAGAAATCTAGTGAAGGAGTGTTTTTGCTTGTTTGTTTTTAATTTTAGTTACCAATAACTAACAATAATGTATTTTAAACATCCTTCCCTTTAAATAATAAACTACTTATTTTGTTGTGCCAAGCCTGAATGAGATGACATAATAAGAATAAAACAATATTCTTACAATATAATTGATTCTGTCCACATGTAACTATGTGTTGAACACAATGTGCCTGCATTGTGGTCTGTGTTGTTGGTCTCCCTTACTGACATACCTAAACGCTTCTTTGAGCCTTTAGATTGTAAGAATATTGTGGAGAAAATGATGCTTTAAGAACTGAAATCACTAAATCTCATTAGGATCTTCAAAAGCAGCTGAAAAACCAACAGGAGAACATTTCTACCTTAGTTTGAGAAAGTCACAGATTTACCTGCAAAAATCATTGCATGAAGGAGATGCTATTTGTCAACTGACCTATTTGTTCAGTGTTTTTAAAAACAAATTATGAAGGCATAAAACAGTCAACCTTTTCTGTGATCATAGCTCTCTTTTCTTTTAAAAAATCCTTTCATCTTATAATAATAAATCTCCATCTGGCCTCTGGACACATTTTCTTGTGATGTTTTGCAGTTGGCACAGTGTTATTACCATGGATTACAAATGCAGATTCACAGGCCTCCTTCCAGATCCATGAAATCAGGAACCTTAGGAGGTGGGGCCCTACGATAAATGCTTTAACACACCCTGGGGACAACTCTGAGGCACACTGAAATTTGAGAAAATGCTGGTCAGATACAATCTGTTCCTTTTACAGTTACAATACTAAGACTGGAACTACCTGGGCTTTCTTATTCTATGTTCTTTCCAAGATTTCCTATCACGCAGGGCTTCAAATTCTTTCTATATGCTGCTGCCTTCTAAACTGGTATTTCTAGACTTTTTCCTAAGCCCCATTTATCCCACTGCCTACTTGACACCTCCACTAGGCTCTTTCACAGGTACCTCACATTTACAGGTACACAGCAACCCCTCATCATCTTCTCCTCTAGTGTTAAACATCTCAGCAAATGTGCATCCTTTTACCCAGCTGTTCCATCCCATAAACCCAGGAATCTTCTCACCCTTCTCCCTCATCCTCCTTTATTTAATTCAGCAAACATCAGCTTGACTCTGAAATAGCTCAAAATAACTCTCCATTTCTACTGCTGTGAGCCCAGGGCCAGCATCATCATCCTCTCACCTCCTTGATTTCCCGTACCCCCTTGACCTTTCCAGTACCTTTTCTAGAGAAGAGTTACAGGAATCTGTGATATATGGTCATATTAGTTCGATGTTAAAGGTTTAATAACTTTTAGTTATTCTTAGGGTAAAATCCTAATCCTTCAAATTGCTTTACTTAGTTGAAGATCTAGTGTCCCTGCCCTAATGCATCTCCCAGTTCTGTCCTAAATATGACAGTCACTTCTTGATACCTTAATGAAGGTGGCTCTTTTTATCTTGAAAACTTTCTTATCTACTTTCTTCTCAGCTCCTTCCTATCTCCTGATACAAACTTAAATCAGTGACCTTCAATGCTGTTCACAAATTATAGTCACTGAAGAGAAATCTTAATATACACTATTATCTGATTATCTGGTCCTCACTCTTAGATATAGTTCCTTTGATCCAGCACAGGGTCAGTCGCTCACACAGTTTTTAGAGCTCCCCAGGTAATTCTGATGTGCAAAATTTAGAACTCCTGATTAAATGACACTTTCTCAGAGCGGCTTTTGTTAACTTACAATCTCCTTGTCAGAATTCCTAGTCAACTACTTTTGTTTATAGTATCTATTGCACATTAATATGATAATGTTTAATTCTTGCTATCCCTGCTCAATTTTAAGGTTCATGGGGGTAGAGCCCCTTCACTTTTGTTTGCCTCTAACTCCAATAACAATACTGACACAGAGTTAGTGCTTCTTAAATTATTGCAGAATAAATTAATAAATTAATTTACAAGATTTTAAAGTTAGTTCATGGCAAGTCCCAGACTAAAACCAACCTTTTCTGATCTACGGTTCTACTCCTTAAATGAAAAGAATTCAATAGCTTTTTGAAACTTACTCACCCAAAGTGGGATAGTTCTAACCCAGCCCAGTGGCTGATGGAAGATGAACTGTTTGTCCTACTCCTTTCAATGGCAACCAAACCAAATGGTCACATCTTGATTCATCCCTGAACCCTGAATTCCATTTGGGTCCCTGCAACTCCTAAGGACATCCTGGACTCTCCTAATAGATAAATATTATTGAATTTTTATGAGACTTACAAGTACTTTGACATGAATTTCAGTGCTTCAGATGTAGAGAGACAGGAGAAAAAAAAAACTAGTGTTGAATAGTCAGCTTGT
The DNA here is from genome assembly GCA_020662805.1 of Glaucomys volans. NCBI lineage: Eukaryota > Metazoa > Chordata > Mammalia > Rodentia > Sciuridae > Glaucomys > Glaucomys volans. The sequence continues at coordinate 458,279 of JAJEJO010000885.1, read as the reverse complement.
TCATGTTCACATCAGTACTATTCTCTTTAATGCAATACTTTATGTTACAATTCTATTGAATTTCATTAATATATAACTATGCACCAAGGGAAAAAGAACATTCAACCAGTGAGACAGTAAGGAGAGCTCAAATCCATGCTTCTTTTTTTCTTCACAGAAGTTAGTTTGTTGGGATGAACTAAAATGAGGGATTCTTAGCAAAGCCTTGCAGGCTCAGTGTGAGTTAGCTTGGCTCCTCATGACTCCCCTGTCCCCAAAGCAACAAGCTTAGTTGGTGGCCTGAGTAGAATACCTGTTCAGGAAGAAGTCCTGCCACATCCTCCTCCCAAGAAGGAGCTTGCCAAGGTTCCTTATTCTATTCGTGTTGCCTGAAACTTTACATTTTGGCAGACCTTATCACCTGGATCAAAGATTCAGATATTGCTATGTTTCCAATATGCTTTGTCCCCACCAAGACTCATGTAGAGGCTTGGTACCCACTGTAATAATGTTGAGAAGAGGTGGGGCCTTTAAGAGCTTATTAGGTCATGGGGGCTCCACTCTAAGGGAGAACTACCCTAGTTCTCAGGATACTGGATTGTTATAAAGCAGACCATCTCCTTTGTTCCATCTTTTATACATGCGCTTCTCTTCTGCATGTGCCTGCTTGCCCTTCCACCATAAGTCCCTTACCATAAGTCAAATAGATGCTAGTGCTATGCTTTTGGACTTCAAAACCATGGGACACAATAAACTTTTCTTCTTTATAAGTAACCCAGTCTCAGGTATTCTGTTACAGTTACAGAAAATGGACAACTAGAGGTAGATAATATGTACCATTTCTAACATTACCTCCAGTTTCTTCATGCTTCCTGACTGGAAATCATATATGCAGAGTCACATTGCAGCTACCTAAGGAGGTCTATCCTGTGGACCTGTATGCATAATTTTAAGACCTTGATGTAAATGATTGCACCTAGTCTGAGCATTGCTTACTACACTCTCCACATAAAAATGTTCTCTGCAGTTTCATACCTGGAAAATTATCAAATTTGTGCTTCAGGCAAAATACTCATTTTCCCCCCTAAAATGGAATACTCAGTTGGCAATAATTGATGAAAACAGGCACTTATAGTTCATGTTATTTATTATTCAAAGAGTCATGGTGCTTCTGTTTTATGAGAAAGGAATCTAAGCTCAGTGGCCAGCTCTGTGCTATCTTGTCAACTATACTCCTGAAGACTTCCTACAAAATGTTTTTCATTTATTTCTGGTATTGTTCTTAAATCAGATTCACAAATTTTTGAGGACAGCCCTGATTTAAAATCCCTTATTAATGCCTTAAAACATCACAATGTCTCAGAAATTCCAAAATTTTGGCAATAACAATGGAATGACACAGTGAGAGGGTGACAGGAAACGGTACATTCATGGCCCAGGTATAGGAACTTTTCCATATTTTCCTCGTCATGCTCTCTGCTGATGCTTCCCTGGTATTATTAAGACCAGAGCCATTGCTGCATCAGCCTGTACAAGGCAAAGCCGAGTCACTGATTCAAGGTGATAAGGAAGGCAGATATTTCCAAATGTAACTTAAGGGCAGTTACTTTGCTTATAATGCTAGTGTTCTTTGAAGTATGTTCAAAAGAAATTATATTTCATTGTAATGTCAAAATGAATGTAAAAAAATAAGAAAACATGTGCTTTCAAGTCAACTGAGTAAAAGTCATACTCCATTAAAAAACTAACCAATAATCACAGGTGATATTGCACACAATGTTGCAGTGAGATAAATGTTGCTTCATTGGGAATTTGATATGCATTTATGTACTCTAAGAAAAATCCATTCATTTTAGGGTCTATTAATTGGTAGGTAGAAAAAGAAAAACTATTTTTTTAATTCAAAGAGGATTTTATTATTTTTGAAGGAAATGATTTTTTAAATAAACATGTTCTTAAATTATATTTTAATGAGAGTTTATAAGCAGAATGAGGTAAAGAGAAAAGCTACAACCCAGAGATAGTTAAGAATATGAAGTCATTTAGCATAAGAACATTATTCCAAATATCAAGAAATTATGTGGATTCACAGTCTTTTTATATACAGATGCTACAACACGCAGACCAATTTCCCTAATTAATAACTTTTATACATAAGAAACACATGTTCCTTGAAAAATATTCGTAATCCAAGTGAAAGGCATAGATGCTTGCCAAGACTTGCAGGAGAAAAAACAATATGTTTAAAAAGGATTTAAGTCTTCAAATCCAGTAGGATATCAATCTTACTAATAGTAAAATAACTAAAATTATGATCTAATTTTAAATGATCATTTTATTGTTGAATTTTGTGTCGTATTTCATATCATTTTATTTTTTTCAGGAAAGTGTGTTTGTTCATGTGCTTGATGTGATTTTATACTATTGCATGACCTTAAGTATTACTTTACCAGTTAGGAAAGTATTATGCTAATAGTTTGTCTCAAATTTTGTCATGAAACACATAGATAATAAATAACATGATAAATTTCTCATTTTGGCCCCAGTTCTGCATTAAAATAACTGAATTTCTTTACTCAGAGGTAGGTCTTTTATTCTAGAGAATTCATGGTATGGCCCCCGCTTATTAGCTCTTGGGAATATCTAAAGAGTTGGAATTTTCAGACTTATGTGCCATGTTATTTACTTAGGACCAGGTACTGTGTTATATGCTGAGCAGAAATGTCTAGAAAAGGGTCCTGTGGTGGAGACACATCTTATCTAATGAAGAGGGCAGACATGAACATAATAACATGATTAAGAAAGATTGTGGGTACCAATATTGAAGTATATAGAAATTAATTTGGGAACAAATGGGAAAATGAAGTTAATGTTGATTTAGACAAGCTACTCTAAGTGCATGTCATCTGTCAAAACATCGCATAAATAATATAATCTTACTATTCCTATGCTGTCCACTAGTATGCCTTGCATACAGCAAGTGCTCAACTGTTGGACCAAATTAAAGTCATACAGGCCCTTGAGCCACCTTACTATGGAAGGGTTATGGAGAAAGGGTCTTGGTTTTCAAGATGGATACCTCATAGCATTGTTTGTACTCAGTGGACTATATCATAAAAACAACCAATTAAGTTTAAATATTCAGAAGGCTGATTTCCTTTTAATCTTTAAGATGCTTTTGTTTTGTTTTGTTTTGTTTTTATTTTCCCTCAGGAGTTGTTGCCTAATGTCTGTCAAAGGAATAGGCAGATCTTGAAGTGACATTATATGGGAGGAACATGGAAAAACCATGTGCCTCCAAATATATTCCTCTCTTTTACTAACTTAAAATTCTAGAACTGAAGAAAAACTTCTTTGCAAAACTGTCCATGCATTTTGAATGTAAAAGTCCCTCGAATCACTCACACATCATTCTGTCATGAATTGTAACATCACAAGGGCAAGGTTTTGACGTTTTTGTGTCTGTTGGGTTTTTTCCCCCAGAACTCTCCTGTTATTTTAGTACAAAGTTGATGAGATATAGTCAAGGAAGTTGCAAATGTTCACCAAAGGAAGAGACCATGGATTTTGGCTTATGTGGGACATTAAAGGGTGGACTCAGAAGATAAGACTGGGATTCTAGAAGAGGAAAGAAAAGGCATATTTCCCAAAACTCGAGAGGACTTTTTTCCAAGTGCAAGACAGTGCTACATGATGTGGCATAATAAATCCAGTTACTGTATTTTATAAACCTAAATCCTTCCAATCACTTTAATTGAAATTAAAATTTCATTCATTGAAATTGGACCCTCTGGCTATAAGGTAGGTCAGAATCCCTTGAGCAGGCCAGACTCTGAGGCTGCCTGTAGGAGGAGAGATGTTGGTTAATGACAGAAACACTGGATCAACCATCCATAGTTACATCGGGGGTTACCAGAAGTTGCATCCCATACAGATAGAATGAGATGATTCTCCAAAGAAATAATGCTGTAAACTATGGGAAATAGCTCATTCTTTCTCTTTTTTTCCTTATTACTAATGATAATGTATATTACTTTCAATGCCGAAAATAAAATGTATTGTTTATATCACTAGTTAACATTTATTCAATGCCACCTTCTTTGTGTGAGGCCTGGTGGCAATGCCTGTCATACAGTATCCTATTGGATCTTTACCACTGAGATGCAAATCAAGTAACCTAGAATCATGCATACAGTTAACATGAAGCAAAAGCAGAATTCAAAGGGAAGTTACAGCCCATGCCGAGCTCTGTAATATCAATGTCAGAAAGGGATGGAAGAAAGACAACCTGGCCTTTAACGCTACTCTCCCTTTGTGCAGGCCACTTATTGAAAAATATCCCTGCAGCTCTTGACTGCCAATTCCTTCAGATTCATACTTTCTATGTTTGTGATTTCAAATTTACTTTTAAGTGAGATCCTGTCTAGTTATCAACTTTTTTTTTTCTACTTTTTTTTTTTTTTTTTACCATTTGAACCATTTTAAGGAAGTGCTATAATAACAAAAAGTGTTTGTGTTTTACTTTTCCTCTATTCAAGCTTAATTTCTTTTTTACAATGAAAGAAACAAAATGAAGTTCTTTCTCTCCTTAATTTGATTATATTTTGCCTATCAAAATATTTATATGAATCTCAGTAAAATATGAATAAGTGTTTTTATGGTGCTTGACTTAGAGTGTCTCCTGGAGCTCTTTGAAATGCCTTGCCTTGTATATTTTCTGGATTATAGATCACCACAGTGTTGTCTTCCACATTGCCTCATTCATCTTAATAATTTAAAGATCTTCCAGTAATTACAGCTTAGAGATATGCATTCAGTTAAAGTTTAAGCATCATAATAGTTTCACTCTTCTATTTTAACCCTTTGAGAAATAGCTATACTTGCATGTGCTGGAGAAGAACCACTGGAATCCTCAATTCTAGCTTCTCGCATTGATTCTCTCATCTTGGCAGATGGCTTTATCCTCAGTGCTCCCAAATGTAAACTGAAAACATTCAACCTGGTACATCTCCAAAGGCTATCTGATGGGTTTCATCCTGTCTTCTGAATTTAAGATTCTTCTGAAATCCAGAGGGAATTACACCCACCATTGCAATGCATTTGTTAGCAGCAAGAATCTAAAGTAGGCTTGTTTTAGGAAGTGAGATAAGGTAAAGAAGACTTGGGCCTCAGACAACTATCAACTCTAATTTACCCAGAAATTGTCTTAAAATATTATAACTAAACTTTAAGTCCAAATTTCCTCAACCAGTTCTATAGTTTTGTCCTTGACTAGAATTTTGCTAGTGTAAGGAGTCAGGACACCAATCTTGAGTTAGTTTTGGACTGAAGGACAGTTATTTGACAAGATTGATTAAATTTGCAGACACTAGAGGTAAGCAAACTTAAAGGTACTTCTATTACAAGTGGGTCATTACCTGGCTAAAGGCCTTTGTTTGTTCTTTCATTTGGTGATGATTGAAAACTATAATAAATCTAGAAGAAAGAAGAGTTTAGAGCCAGCAGCCGAAATACTGGTTAATTTATATTTCAATCCAGAACAAAATTTTTTATTTAAAAGTTCATTTGAAAACTTTTAACATGAAGAATCCCAACTACACTAAAAATAAGGCCCAAATTAAATTGTGTTACCCTTTTATGCAAAACTACAATTTGATCTCTCCAGTTACTAAGAAATTATTAATTATGAACAGTTTTTGAGTATCCACATTGTATGTTGCTCTGTGTTAAAATGTACATAATCAGGAAGACATTATCTTTGGGGATATACACAGAAGAGGGCTTGCTGGGTCACATGGTATGGTAGTTCTATTTTTAATTACTCTAAGTACTTCCATACTGTTTTTCATAATGTCTGCATCAATCTACATTCTCACCAGCAGGCATAAGGCTTCCCTTTTCTCCACATCCTCCCTAACACCTGCTATCTGCCTTTTTGAAAATACCCATCTAAAGAGGTGTTAGAGGATATAGCTCATTGTGGTCTTGATTTACATTTCCCTAGTGATTACTGATGTTAGTTTTTGAACTTTTGTCTTTTTATACTTCTTGGCTCCTTTTTTATGTCTTCTTTGAAATGTCTATTCAAGTTTTTTTTTTTTTTACTTATTCTTTAATCAGGGTGTTTGTTTTTCTGTTATTGGGCTGTATGAGTTCTTTACATATTTGAATGTTAATCCCTTGCTGGATATATGCTTTGCAAATATTTTTCTCCCCATCTGTAAGTTTTCTTTTCATTTTGTTGATGTTTCCTTTGCTATACAGAAACATTTTAGTTTGATGTGATCTATTTTATTGATATTTGCTTTTGTAGTCTGAGCTTTATGTATGATATCCAAAATTTTGTTGCTGAGATCCTGGGTTTTGTTCTGGGAATTTTGATTCCAGATCTTACATTAAGATCTTTTATCCATTTGAATTGATTTTTGTGTATGGTGTAAGATAAGGATCAAAATTCATTATTTTGCAGATGGTCATCTAGTTTTCTGGGAACTATTTATTGAAGAGATTATCATTCCCTTTTATGTGTCTTCTGTAAGTGCCAACCTTCATTTAGTTCCCGACATGGGTTTCATGCTCCCTAATTACCAGATTCTAGTTACCTTCAGTACCATAACTAACTTACTTGCCCTAATCAGGTATGTTATAGGTTGATTTGTGTCCCTCTCAAAATTCATAAATTGCAGTCCTCACTCCCAATACTATAGAATGTACCTTTATCTGGAAATATTGTTATTGAACATATAATTAATTAGTATGAAGTCAATAGAGTACATCCTAATTCAATATAACCAGTTCCTCTATAAAAAGAGGAAATCAGACACAGACACATAAATTCAGGGAGGACACATGTGAAGATGAAGATATAAGTCAAAGATGAAGCAGAGATTCTACTATAAGTCAAGAAGTGCCATATGTTACCAGAAACCCACCAGAAACTAGGCAAGAGTCATGGAACAGATTTTCTACCACAATCATTAGGAACCAAGGAACCACCTCTGCCAACACCTGGATCTTGAGACTTCCAGCCTCTAGGACTGTGAGACAATACTTTTCTGTTTAAGTCACCTGGCATATTAGCCAGGGATCCTCAAAGAAACATTACCAATAGAAAACATATAGAAAGAGATTTATTGTGTGGCTTTGGCTCATGTGATCACAGAGGATGAGAACTCCCACAACTTGTCTTCTACCACTGAAAATCTAAAAAGCCAGTGGTACACTTGCTGTTCAAATCCAAATCCCTGAGAACCAGGAGTGCTGATGAATGGCAAAGTTGAATTGTCCCAGTTCAAGCAAAGAGAACTTTGTCTTCCTTTGTCCTCTCCTATTCAGCTCTGCAATGGATGAGGTGATGCCCATCTACATTGGTGAAGACAATCCTCTTTACTCTGCCTTCAGATTCAAACACTTCCAAAGACTCCCTCACAGGCATACATAGAAATAATATTTTACCAGCCATCTGAACATCACTCAGCTGGTCAAACTGACACTGAAAATTAGCCGTCATGCCTGGTTTGTGGTATGTTTTTATGTCAGACCTAGAAAATGAATAGGAAATCCAAGGATCTCTGTGTCCTCCACTCCTTCTTTGAGTGTCCCCAGTCTTCCTCCCTTCTATAAGAACCCTGTGAGGATATAGAGCAGTGCAGAAATTCCCCTGGTCTCCAAATTCTGATCCTTGATCATCCCATCAGTCTTTCTTTCAATGCCTGATCATAACAAGTTTTTAAAAAACTTGGTCATTAACCCAAATCCTTGTCCTTAAACATTCTGACTTTTATAGATTGGGATCTGGAATGTCCTCCAAGGACTTGTGATGTTAAAGGTTTGACCTCCAGATGGTGGTGCTGTTAGGAGGTGGTGGAACTTTAAGAGACAGGGTCTAATTGGAAGAATGGGTCACTGGGCACTTAGTTTCGAAAGCTTTGTTGTTGTTGTTGTTGTTGTTGTTGTTGTTGTTGTTGTTGTTCCTGGCCCTTGGTATGTCTCTTCTTCTTCCCATTCCTCTTCCCCTTCCTCTTCTCCTCCTCCCTCTCTTCCTCCCTGGATGCCATGAGATAAGTAGCTTTTCTCCACCACACCCTTCTGCCATGATGTTTCTCTTGCCACAGGCCTGAAAGCAACAAAACTGACTGCTCACAGACTGAAATCTCTGAATCTGTGAGTCAAAATAAATCTTTTCTCAGATGTTTTGTCACAGTAATAGGAAGCTGACTAACACACTGACTTTGCATCTTCCACGATACATATTTTTGGGATATAAAAATTTGCTAGAATCTAATGTCTCCTAGATCTTTGTCTGCAGTTTTCTATTTATTAGTACTAGTAAGATGGTGTTCTAATTTAAGAACTATTTATAACCATACAAATATGCCTTACATATTTGTATGGTTATAAATAGTCTAGACATATACATGTCTTTCTAGAAAAAATTCAGTTCCCCATCTAAGCTTAACCACTTTGGATTTTTTTAATGTACTATAATTTCTTAAAGTGATTCCAAAAAGAAAATATTCCAAAAAGCAAATTTATATGTATCACCTCACTTAATCCTTACAAATTTGAAGTAGGTTGTATTATTTTACTGAAGAAAGTAATTTATAGTGATCAAGTAATTTACTCAAAGTCATATATCCAATTAGTGTTATATTCAGGCTGAGAAGATAGGAAACAGTTTTTGAGTTCCTCCTGATTACATATCAGTGTTATGTGTTTTCTTGTGAATAAGGTATTCTTTTTTCAAAATCATACAACAGGGATGTGGAGAGTTTATGCTATTTGTCTTATTCACACTGCCAATAATCAGGGGACAATATTTGATCCCTATGTTTAGAATGTGTTTTCCCTCCCAAGTTAATTATATTGATCACTGCCTCTTCCTTAGGCTTTTCTTTTTCTCAATCTTCCCAGTGATGTTCCTTATCCACTCTGTAATTACAGCTCCATCTAGCACTTTAGAACAAGCTAATCTCTGCAAAGGGCAAATAAAAGAACTGCTTCATCCATGGCTGAGAAGCTCTTTAACAGTTGACATATTACTTGGGTTTTTTTCTTGGTTCCAGATGTCAAGATCATGTTTTTGTTTTTGTTTTTTGATTATTTTTTTTTAATTCCTTGTAACCAGATTCCCACTTTGACATATTGAGTGATTAGGCCCCTGGTTTGATTCTACAGTCTAGTATGTTCCTTGATAGCATAAAATTTCTTCCAAATATCAGGGGTTTTTTAATAGCAGATTTTGTTTATGCTGGTAAACTTTCATTTATTTTTAATCAGTAGAGGTTCAAACAAAGGTTTCTGAACTTCCTTAAGAGCCTTCTGTTGATTACACCATAAAGGAAACACACTACACATTCTGTTTATCCTCTTCTTCTGCCTGGGTGGAGTGAGAGGCATCCCCACCACTGAAGAAATTTGTTTCCAAAAACAAACATAATAATAGACTAAGACACCAGAGTGAGGAGAGTCAAAGATCTAACTACTTGACATAGGATACAAGTTGCAATGGTGACAGTTATTTATATTGCCAACTGTTTTAAAATATAGTATACTAACAGAATTTAAAAGAATAATAAGGCTGACAGATTAGGAAATGATGGCCACTAAAAATATAATTTATTATTCATAACTTCCAAGAGATGGGGGCACACCCAAATACAGGAGTCCACATGGAGAAGTCCCAGGGTTCATCAGGGGAAGGCTCAGGGAGAGGGAAAAACTGTGGGCAAAACCTTTATTTTGGTTTTCATGGGAAAGACAGTATGAGGCAAGGTAAGCAAGTAGGATTGGCTAGTTTTAATAATTTTATGAGCTTTGGGATATAGAGGCTGCTTCTAGTTGTCTGGTCCCTGGGTCCCTAATTACCTCTAAGTAATGACCTCGAGGTAATTAGGGTGGGTAGAGAGTGGCCCCGATTGAGAGAACTCAGTGAAGGAGATTCTTGGGGTTGGGGCGCTGGATTGTTTGGTTTGTAGTATGATCACAGGCAAGTTTTTTACTATCTCTATAACTGACTAGCCCTGGGAAGAACAATCCCTCCAAGTCTCAGGTGTCAAAGGACTACAGTACAGAAAATTTAAAAACACAGTTAATTCACCAAGTAAACGACCACTGAGCTATGGAATGGTGGATTTTTTTTTTTAATATTTGAAAATTAATTTTATTTGACTTAATGAACCTTATTAGTTATAATATGTACATCTTTTCATTTTGATATTTGAGACTATTTTAGAAGAGAATATGACTTTTTATGAACAAAGAAGTGCTTAAGAATTACTGGGTAGATCCAGATTTTACTTTAAGAAGCACTAAAAATTGCAGTGAAGTATAATTATGCATTTAATAAACTCATAATGTGCAGCACCATTACAGTGTTAGAACATGATATGCAAATTTTATGTATGTTTTTAAAGATATATGAAATTGTTCGTAATTGTATTACACAACAATTGCCATGAATTGTTGGTAATTGTATTACATGACAATTTATGCAAAATGCTTAAAGATTTGAATAGCATTAACTGAGACTTTAATCAGTGTGTGGGCGATGAAAGAGAAGAATGATTTCCACCCTAGAAAACAGGCTATCATGGAGTTTCCATCCTCACTGTGCCCAAGCCTGACCCCTGACCTATCAACTCTGACCCCAGGCCCCTCACCTCTGATCCCAGTCCTCTTCCCTGTTCTCAGGGGAGCTTTTCTGACAATGCTATGGTCCCACAGTTGTTGAGATGCTGCCAGGAAACACAAATGCAAAAGAAAGTTAAAGTTGTATGCATATCATGGAGGAAAGACCTTGTTCTGTGGTCTGGACTGCCACTGTACTTTGGTTAAGCACCTCTCTTCAGACTCCACAATCCACATTACTGTTTATAACTTTCTATTTTAGGAATCCAGAGTTGACTCATCAAGGGATCAAACTTCACAAGTTATTGCTAGCCCGTGCTCCCTAACACATGAATCTTTCCTATGTCATTAGAAGGTTTATGCTAATGACCCCAACTATATTTTTGTGTGTTCCACATCTTTCCCAGGATGGTCCTAATTCAAACGTCCTTAAAATTTAATCTTTTGCACATCCAGAATTTTAGAGATGCTTATGGAGATAGGAAACCTCATGATCATTTGCGACCTTCCAGAACCCCACTTCCAGAAAGGCTAATTAATGCCTCTTACATTCTCTTGAAGCCTGGAAAATATTACGTACTGCTTGAAACCACAGATTATACTTCAAATGAATAGATTTCAAATTACACAAAAAGCAAAGAAAGCAAAATACATATGCATCATTGAGTTTCAGGCTCAGAGAATTGGGTGTAAGTTGTAATGCATACGATATTAACGGACAAATCAACTGCCTACCTTAGATGAATTTTCCTCATCTGTAAAATGGAGGAAAACAATGTAAAAACCAAGTAACACAAAATATACTTGATTACTACTCACATTATAAAGAGTGGGAGAGGAAGTACCTAGAGGGAAACACTCCAGGTTTCTGTTTGGCCCTAAACTTCTCTTTTAACATAAAACTTGTAGCAAAATCTTGAGAGGGAAAGAGTTTCAATGTTTGTTTCTTAAAAGAATTGGGCAAGACTGGGTTCAAGGCCAATATTCATAATCAATCATGGGTAGAAACAACTGTGAAGAAACACATTACATGGCAAGGGCTTTAATCAAAAAGGGCAAGGACAGTGTATCTCCACAGATCCTGGGAAGCGAGAAAGAGAAGAACAAGGAAGCAACAGAGACACCAAGAGTTGCATTTACTCAACAGTGCCACACAGGGAAGGTGAAGTTTTTACAATAAAATATTTCAACAAGGGGTTGCATTATGAGAAAGATTTTGCTTTTTGTTTACCTCATCTGTGCAGATAAATTTTCAAATTGCTGTGCTAAGCATTGTTTTGTTATAAATTAAACTAAGCAATCCCCTAATAAATATTTAAAAGAAATCACCATATTATGCCTTAATATAGCAGTACACATATGGAAGAAAATTTCTATCTTCACACATATAGAAAAAAATGTTTAAAACTGACCCAAATTCTCTAAAACTATACCAGTGCTACAATACCTTTAAATACATGCTACCAGTTTGGGGGACAAGAATTTTAATACAAAAATATACAAATGGTATTTAAAACAGGAACATCACTCAACCAAAATGAGTACAAGGAGGTAGATTACCAAAATAGAAAGCTCACACACACACACACACACACACACACACGTAGATAAGTATCTTCATATACATGTATACAAATTGTATGTCTACATAAACAATAAACAATAATATACAGATATAGGTATCAATATTGCATAAATACCTAAGATAGTATGAAAAATTTTTTCGATTGCATATTTACAATACAATTTTCAAGAACAATTTTTCTTTATAAAGAAGGTATTGGATAGGTATTAGAACAATCTGCCTGAGAAAAGACAGCAATAACTGCTCTTAAGAGAATTTATAACCTATATTTTTTGATCCAATGAATATAGAGTTTTAACAATATGGTGAGAAATTAGCCAAATATAAATTTCTTTAAAGAGGATGATTGTCTGAAACTAATTGCTAAGTCAAGTGTGTGTGTAATTGTTATAAACATTTCTAACAATTTAGTTATTTTTCTATACTATAAAACCATTTGGGACTTTAATTTTCAGGTTCTATCCCCTGATTAGCAAGTTATTTACCAAAATAAAACCCCCATACTAAATACTATAATTAAATGTTTGCATATACTTTGAAGATAAAGCAATGTTTGTGAATTACTCAAAAGAATTATGTTAGGAATAAGTCCAACAAATATACTAAGTGATTGTACAGGTATTGTACAGGTAGAAATCTGCTTCTTTTCTACCCTATAATATCAACTATAATAAGTACCACCAATTTTAACACTACTAAAAATTTCAGTTTTTAGTTGGCCTTTCTCCAACTAAAAAATAAAAGTCATTGGTAAGAGCTGATGACTTCTAGAAAAGGAAAGATATATGCGTATTTTGCTAGTTCTAGAATTACCTATAATTTGTCTTCCTCCTCTCCTTCCTCTTTCCTTTCCTCAGTCTGTGGAACAAGAGACTTAGGTGGGAGTGTCTACAAAGAATACACATCTGCCAATCAGGAATTCTTAATGCCTTCCTTCACTTGTCCATTCTGTCACCAAACAACTTTTATAGGTGCAAAATTATGGTGACCAAAAAGCTGCCTAGTTTTGTTTTGTTTTGTTTCGTGTGTTTGTTTTTTGTTTTTGTTTTGTTTTGTTTTGTTTTGTTTTGTTTTCTCCAGTTAACTCGCATTCTAAATAAGAAATATTATCAAATCACTAATTAATTAAATTGGGATATTCTCTATAAGGTTCGTCAGGAAAGTATAATGACAAAGCATTAAAACAAGACATCAATACTTAATTATTATTCTTGGGGTGCAATCTTATGACCTATCGATATAGGAAACCATCCACATACTTAGGTGATGACATTGACTGAGGCAAATCAAGAGCAGTGATAAGCCTTCTTTGCCTGGTGGAAATTAAATGAGCAATCATTAGGCCAGACACATCTTCCCTCCTATCTCTATCCTTCAAACTGCTGCTTCAAAGAGAATGTTCATATTAAGTAAAAAAAAAAAAAAAAAAAAAAAAATCACTCTTTCTCTCTGTCCTGGCAGCAGGTTATTTTTAAAATATTTTTTTAGTTGTAAATGGACACAATGCTTTTATTTTATTTATGTATTTCTATGTGGTGCTGAAGATCAAACTCAGTGCCTCACACATGCTAAGCAAGTGCTCGACCACTGAGCTACACAACCCCAGCCCAGTGGCAACACGTTTTCTATCTTTAGAGATCATATTTCAAATGTCAAATTAACACCTTTTAATAAGTTAGGGGGAAAAAAAGAACTTTTTTACCAAAGCAATCACTATATAAATTTGGAAGTCATCCCAAAAAAGGATTTCTCTGTATTAATTTTCTACTATCTAATAGGAAAACAAAGTAGGAAAAATATAAACAATTTACAAATCCATCTCTGAAATATTGAATATATGGTTTAATTGCCAGATTTAAAAGTAAGTGCCAAGTTAACATAGTCAATATAATATTGTATAACTTGGTTAAAATTTTAAAACTCTAAACCGAACTTTTCTTTTTAGTTTATTGATGCAGTATAACTTTGAAATAGAGTCTTGAACTCCTGCTGTTAAAAATGCTTTTAGAAAGTTGAAAGTGATTAGTTTCTGTAAATTGAGTTCTGGCTTCATAAAGGTAATATTGTCTACTTTTCTTTCTATAAATGTCCTATAATAGCTGAAAGATTAAAAAAAATCAGAGATAGAATAGAGAATGTGGATTTATCTAGGGAACATGCAGGAAGGGGAGAATATGCATTAGCTTGGAAGGTTAATTTCCATCTGGAAAAAAGAAGATGAATCAATAGTGAGTTTTCACCATGAATCATATCATAACCTTATTTAATGTTCATGACAACTGTAAGAGAGAGTATTTCCCCCGTTTTATAGAGGAAAGAATTTAGGCTTAAATAAAATGTCCAGAATTCCATAGTGTCCAAGCTGGGAATGGAATTCACATCCCTGATTTCATAGTCTGTCTCCATTCCTTTCTCTATAAGAGATCAGGGGCCAGATTAAAAGAGATTATTCCAGAAAATAGGAATTATTTGTATTCTGGTATCAGGAAATTTAGTATTTATTTTTCAGTGACTCAGCAACATTTTATTTCAAATAATTCTATTATTTCTTGTGATGATCTTCTCAATGTAACCAGTGCAAACTTTCTCAATGTAACCAGTGTTAATCCGTGAGGGAATTAGGAAGGTCTTGTTTTCATTTGCTCTTTTACTGATAAACTTTCCAAGACAATTCAAATAGCTCCTTGCCCTAACTATAAATTACTTTTCACAGTATGAAAAAATTCTGAGATATTAATGGGTTCATGCATGTAATATCCTTTGACTTCCCTGAAATGAGGGGCAAAGTATACAAGTGATGTTATTCTCTTTGTTTCTTTTTATTCAAAGTTTTGTCTAAGTTGAGTGAATATTTGTGGCTTGTTGATTCTGTTAGTCACCAGAAAAATGAAGCCACAGTTCAATGCCCAATAAGAATAGAGTACAGTTAATGATTTAACTTCTACTTCCCAGCGTCCATGAACAAAGAGTTCAGGGATGCTTTGATTTCCGCAGCTTTAGTGTGTGTGAATTCGTCCCACACAGAGACATTAGATTTACTTAATAAGAATTCAGAAGTTATTAGTAAGAGTAGAGGATGTGAGCATCAGAGAAATTGTCCTGACAAAATTTGAGAGCGATCTTTCAAGAATCCAAGAGGTAAAGAAGGGATAGGGAGGGGATAAAAGTAGTTGTTAATGGACCTAGCAATATTCCAAGTGCACATATTTAACTTTTTAAAGTGCTGAAGATGTCATCAATTTGGTGACCTGGAAGGCAAGCTCACATGAAGGAATGTATTTTCAACCAGACTGTGCTGTCTGCAAATGGACTGTAAATGCACTGCAGATTGTTTGTATCTGGTATAATATGACTTGAAAAGCTAATCACAGAATTCATAATTAAAAGGAGATACTGTCTTTGGATCAAAAATGAATTTTAACTGAATATTTGGAGCTGCTAATTTTATTTTTCACAACTTCTCCCAACCTCCTCTGATCTTTTCACATTGTGCTTTTTTCACTAGGAGCATCAGCCTCTCACTTTCTACTTTCTTTCCATCAACATTTAAACATGAGCAGCTTATCAGTTACTAAAAACAACTTTTTTTGAAAATATTTTCTTTTTGTTTTATACAAATTTTCAATATGTATGTGTATAATTGCAAATGTTCTGCCAACACGCAGTGTATTCTTCTATTATAAGCCTATTTCTTGCATTGTGATTGTTTCTATCACATGTATCAAGTGTGTGTTTATCCATACATGACTCTCAAATCTCTACTCCCAGACTGCTTTCTTGTCTTAAAATCCAATCTCTTGTATGTTCAACTATCTAAAGTCTTTCACCCAAGAGTCTCATAGTACTCTGCTTGTCCAAAACTAACTCATCATCTCCCCACTTTCAAACTAGTTTTTTGTGTTCTCAATCACAATGAAAGAAAGCTACATTCACTTTATTTTCCAAGGCAGAAATCTAGAAGTGATCCTTTATTCCTCCCTGCTTCTTACCTCCAATATTTATTTACTGCATAATGCCAATTTTGTCCCCTAAATATTTTTAAGATCTATCCATTTCCCTCCCTCTCACCATATCTATTCCAGCCCATACCATCATTTTCTCCCTTGATTACTGGAACTGCCTCCTAACCTCCCATCCGTGATGCACATGTGATCTAAAATAATATTGTTAATTATGCCAAGCACAGTGGCACAAACCTGGAATCCCAGCAGCTCAGGAGGCTGGAGGATCTAGAGTTCCAAGCCAGCCTCAGCAAAAGCAAGGTGCTAAGCAACTCAGTGAGACCCTTTCTCTAAATAAAATAAAATATATGGCTGGGGATGTGGCTCAGTGATCGAGTGCCCCGAGTTCAATCCCTGGTACTCTCCTCTAAAAAAAGTTGCTGATCATAATTATGGTTCTATCATTACCCTGCCAAAATATTTGTCTATTGCCCTTAAAATAAGCAATCAATTATTTAACATAGCTTGTGAGTCCCTGTCTATATCATGTACCAAGTATTCCTTGACCAATTATTTTATCTTGACACTGAGACATTCTCCGTTCTTTGAAACTGCCATGTTTTCATGTTCAAGAGTGTAGCTCTCCTCTCTGGGACATTCCTTCATCCTGAAAAAGTTCTTAACATTCTTCAGATGTCAATTTCTTTCTGTTAAGTTTCCCCTGGTTTGTCTAGACAAGTTTAGGTTCTTCTGTATGTATTGCTTCTAATTGTTACTTATCAGACTTTAATTTGTATATTTGTATTTTTAATAGAGTTCTTACTTTAAAAAAAATTTGTCTCATTGATCTTATTGTATTCACAGTTTCTAATTCAGGACTTTGAAATTAGTGAGTGTTAATAAAATTTGTATATAAATATATTCAAAATAAAAAGTATTATTATTTAAGCATGCAATTCTTTATTTGTTATTTGTATCTTTTCCTTATATCAGAGAACACCAGTCAGATCCCTCTGGAGAATATAATCAATTATTCATTCACACTAGGGCATTTTTGACAGCAAAGAGAGTAGGGGGCTTCCTGAAGGCAGACCAGAGAATGTGGATACCCTCTATGAGGGATGAAGAAGTTAATAAATAAATAATAAATAAATATTAAAAAATGAATAAAGAACAAGCATATCTGTTTTTTCTGAGAGGGAGGGTGTACTATTGATCTGTAAATGTCAAGAACTAGGCAACCTCAAGCAAATATTAGTATATAGAAATAGAAATGTAGACCAGTCTTATCAGATCTTCTGAATTGTTATAAAAGTCACAATATTTATTTTATTTGAAATATCCTGTTTTAATGTTAGTACCTCATCAAAAATTTTACAAAACAATTCTAAGTATGGACAGAAGTTAAAATCAAAATATGTGATCTCTGCATAGGCCAGACACACAAATTTTCATCAGCAGTCCATTGTAGGAGAGCAGATATCCTAGGCATTGCTCCTTTAGCCACTGAGAGATAGAGATATTCAGAAACTCTCAGGCAAGAATCCTTAGCATCAAGGATAGTAGAACAGTATTCAAGAGGCCTGAAAACATCTTAATATTGCAAACACAATGACATCAGTCCTGTTATAAATACTTCATGAAGCCCTCAGAGTGTCTTTTTATCTATTACTGAAATTGTGTGATTAATTTATTTTACTACTCACTCATGACATAGTTCTTCCTAAATTCTTCCTAAATTTAGTCTTCCTAAATTCTGATTTGTTCTTATATTAGGAAGTAGGTGTTCAGACTTTCATGTATCCTGTCTCCACTACAGAGTTTTACTTGTCAGTCAAGAAACAGGCGCCATTAGCTATGAATGCCAAAATCAACAGTTTTGTAAAAATAACTCAAGTCAGAAAGATTTAGTACAGCTTCCACATCCCTATCCACAAATCCTGCTTCACAATTTTCCCAAGACCAGTATCTGTCTAACATTCATAGTTCATGCTGCAAGCTGTGGCTTAATCTAGTAATAACTACAGATGGAATGGTTTCCTGATCAAGGACTGGATGAGTCAGTCCCCAAGCAGCTTGTGTTACTTATATTCTCCAAATGTATATAAAACAGATTTACAAAAATGATTATGTTGAAGACATAATTAAAGAATGAGATGCAAAGAAACATTGAGATCATGTAGGCTAGCCTCTTTCTTTTACAGATGAGAAAACTTCACCCCTGGGAAGTCAAGCAAATTCCTGAAGTTCATATGACTTGCAAGACATTGTGTTCAAGTCCTTGAATGCTATAAGAATTGGTGAGTGACTGAATCTGGGGATCTGTGGATGGGGATAGAGATTATATAATTTGGTGTAAAGGGGATGAGGGAGCGTGAGAACCAGAAGTAGTTTTAGCTGGTTACCAAGAGACTATTTTTTGCAGAGGCAAAGTAAACTTTGAAGACCTCAACACAAAGCTGGGGCAAACTTTTTGCTGATGCATGAAGATCTTCACAGTCATTTGAGGAACAAGATGGGATTCTCAGGGAAAGGCCACTGACCCAGTGGGTACTTAAGATTTCTCAGTTTTAATTTTGTTCCTTAAATTCTATCAACTTCTAAATTTTCTCCTTGTGGTCACTCACCTCCTCCTCCATTCTCATGTCTCATTTAAATCCCCTGCTTCCATTTTCTCCTTGATGACTCTGATTCCTTGCTATCTTGTCCCATGATATTCCAAAGAAATGTTCTTATTTTCTTAAAATTCTCCATGTATCTCTCCTCACCCCTACTGAATCCTAGATTTCCTATGGCAGAACACTTTCCTCACAAAGTTCCAAGTAAGCCATTTTTATTCTCCTTCCTTCCTACTGTTTCCCCACTGAATCATCCAAATATCAGGTAACTCTTGACTTACTCTGTACCCCTGTCCTCTCTGTCACAAAGATTCTGTTTCAAAAAAAAAGGTCCTATCTATCCTTTAAATATCTGTAAACACTGCCGTAGTTTATACATTTAGAATTTCTAACTCAAACCATTATAATTGACTCTTGAATGATCCCTCCTTCTCCTTCCCATTCAGCCATTCTCCACATGGCCACCAAAGTTTCTCTCTTAACCACAAAGCTGATGATGTCACTGCAGCATATGAGTTCCATCACTTCCAAGAAAAAAATCAATATGACTTTTCATTAAAAATGCTTTGAGCTAGTGAAATATATGATTTAATCCAGTGAATTAATTTAGATGAAATTAGAAAAATCAGAGATTTGTGGAATGAATTTATTTATAAATTCATTTATACTGTTGTACAAAAGAACCCAAAGAAGAAAAAGGAACAAGAAGTGGAGAAGGAGGACAATGAAGAGGCAGAGGAGTATAAAGAGGAGAAAGAGGAAAAAGAAGCAGCCTGAATACCTAAATACAAAAAAAAAAAAATCTGAAGTTTAGAATAGCCATAAATTAGATTATAATGTATCTTTAAAAATGTTCATAAAATCTCTATTACCAACCAAAAGGGATAAGCTCACAATAGCTTAACTCAACTGCTTATAACTAAAATCTCCTACAAAAGTGTAGAAGGTAATTACCTGATGATTCTGAATGGTATACAAAAGCAGGCAGAGTAGAAAGGGAAAGTCAAAGCTGAAGAAAGAATTGATATAAGTATGAGTCTGGGATTTCTTTTTTTTTTTTGTCTCCTTATATGGACCTGAGGGTAAACTTCAGTCACAGAAATATGGTAGTGGCATGGACACCTAAGATTCCAGGAAAAAGAAACCTTAATTAATTTATTTATGTGTTCATTTTTGGTCAAGGAATTGGGCAAAAGGTCTCTTGAAAGATAAAAAATATAGGGGGATATAATATAAAAGGGTTAAATAAAGGAATTCCCTAATTCAATCCATGAATCAGAAAATTTTTCTGAGCTTATCTCTGAGCTTTGAACCCATGGGAAGACCCAAAGTAGCACAGAACATGCTTTGAGGGTTGAACCACAATCTAAAACACCACCCAAGTTTCTGATGGATCCCTTGGTGGCACAAGGGTGGCAAAGAACCAAAGCAATTTAGCAAAGGTTTGGATAATTAATGTGAAACCACTATCAAAAACTGATGATAATGCCAGGTGTGGCAGTCTACGCCTATAATCCCAAGGACACCCAAAGCTGAGGCAGGAGGTTCGCAAGTTTGAAGCCAGCCTCAGGAAATTAGCAAGGCCCTAAGCAACTTAGGGAGAACCTGTCTCAAAATAAAAACCATAAAGGGGTAAGGATGCAGCATGATAGTAAAGGGTCCCTGGTTGAATCCCCGGTACAACAATAAACAAAAAAAGTGATAAAAAATGTGATAAGGGTCTATGAAGGTTAAAAGCCTGATAAAACAACATAATCAACAACACTGTCAATAAGATTTTAATGGAACCAAATGTCTGAAATGTGCAGTATATAATCCAAAAATAGTAAGTATAAAAGGTCTAAAACTGTAGGAAACTATGATGAATTGTCAAGGGAAAATACAATCAACATATACTAACCACAAATCAACCCAAATGTCAGAATTATGCAGAATAATTTTACAGCAGAAAATATAACTTGATCCATTAGCTAAAAGTAAACATTCTTGATATAAATGGAAAAAGTGCAGTGTTCAGTAATTAAGGACTATTTAAAAGTGAAAATTTTAGAATAAGAAAACATAATATATAAAAGTTTCAAAATGAACTGGTGAGTTCAAAAAGCTGAATAAGTGGAAACAGATGAAAGAGTCTGGTAACTTAGAGAAATTATCCAGTTAAGAAACAGAGGGGTAGATCGGAGATGGAGAACTAGAGGGAGGTTGCATTCCTTGTTGCTCTGTTATCTGGGATTTGAGCAGAGGAAATACTGTTTCTCTGCAAGGTAGCCATAGCTGCCCACTGATGCCCTGCTGTTTACCTCCCGTTAGTCTGCCGTGATTGCCCACTGTCTGCCAGCATATCACCTCCCTTTGGAGCACAGATTTCTGGCTGACCACCATCTATCATCCACCATTTGCCTGTGTGCCCACCTCTTGCCTGCCCATCACCCACCTTTAACCTACCCATTGCTTGCCACCTGCTCATCACAGCTGTTAGCCTGCAGACCACCCACAGACCACCAGTGGAATGCCCGCTTCCCACTGCTGCCTGGAAGTCCACTGTCACAGTACCCTCAGGTTTGGTTACACGAAGCCCCCACCATGTTGGGACACCAGTCAGGGCCTGCAGGTTTGTCTCTGCCACTGCCACCATATTGGGACATGGTTGTCTCAGTCTGGGGACACCAGACTGGGCCTGGAGATATACTGGGGTACCTGCAAGTCTGGTTGCATCTGAGATCTTTCTGCTTGGTGTGCTAGTGGTGCCAACTGGCTACCTCTTTGCAGGGTTGCTCCTTTGTGTGAGCGCATCTGTTGTGGTCTCTCTGTAACTTGAAAGGACATTGAGATCTTGGGACTGTAGCAAGGTAGAGCATGGGGAAGCTGAAAACCAGGTCCATCAGATTGCAGTTGGGTTTGTGTGGGCCAGTCTGGGTCTGGCAAGCCTGTGGAAAGCCAGAGACTAGGGGCAGTTCCTTTTGGGGGAGCAGAGGTTGAAGAAACTGGAGAAAACTAGGCTCTCTCCAGCTCAGTGAGTCCTGAAGTGTGCACAGATGGAAGGGGCTGATTACATGGATGGGAAGACTGTGAGAGGGTATGAGGGCATCTTGCTATAGCTCAATCACCCAACTGGTCTGGCACCCACTGGTCTAGAACTAGCATCAAACTTCAGAAAACCCCAGAGAAGGGAGAAGGGAAGCTGAGAAAATTTGTGAAAGCCAATGGAAGCAATCCTTCAATTTTCCACTGAGACTTTTATTTATCTATTTATTTATTTATTTACCCTCTCTGTCACAGCTCTACCATCTTTGAATCCAAACATTTTTCATGCATCAATTTATTGAGGAATAGGAGGTCTGAATTCTTGTACATTCTTGTCTTGTTGGGTATTCTTATATTTTTACTTTTTTTTAAAACTGTATATATGTGTTTTCTCTCACCTATATGCCTCCCTGGAGTCTACTTCTCACTTCTCTCATACTAAGTGCCAACCTTTATTAATTCTTCCCTTGCTCTTACTATAAATTTTTACCTCTATCTTCTCTCCTCCCTAATAAGCATCATATCTTACATTACTTCTGTTCCATCATTGTCCATCATTTAAAATGGTAAGCACTTTTAGCAAACTGACTGCTTATGTTGTAGACAATAATCGAACACTTCATTTCTCTCTACTCTGACAAAACTGTAAATGCCTTAATAGGAGCCATTTGGTTTAAGGTCGTATGTTCTTTGCATTGGATGCTGTTAATATTGGTCTTCCCCTTAAAGGTGATGTACTAAAAGCCTTCAGGACACTATAAGACTACAGGGTAGAAATTGTACTGCCTCAGATCTATACCTCTAGATGGGAAGACACACAAACAACATGAAAAAACAAGGGAACAAAGCACCTCAAACAAACCAAGATGCTCTAGCAATAGAATCCATAGACAACACAGTGGAAGAAATGTCAGAGACGGAGTTTAAAAAATACAGTTGGATTAATCTTCAAAATAAGGATGGTATCAGAGAGAAAATATAGGAAGTGAAAAATCACTTCAATAAAGAGGCAGAGATTATAAAAAGGAATCAAGCAGAAATCCTAGAAATGAAACAATAAACCAAATTAAAAATTCAGTGGAAAGTATCACCAACAGACTAGACCACTTAGAAGACAGAACCTTAAACAATGCAGAGAAGATACATACTCTTGAAAGTAAAGTTGACTGCGCAGAGAAGATGATAAGAAGGCATGAACAGAAATTCCAAGAAATATGAAAAACATGAAAAGCAAATTTAAGATTTATTGGAATAGATGAAAAAGGCATGGAAATACAAACCAAAGGAATGAACAATATTTTCAATGAATTTCAATTTTGGAAAATTTTCCAAATCTAAAGAATGAAATGGAAAATCAAATACAAGAAGCTTACAGGACCCCAAATATACAAAATTACAGCAGTCCCACTTCAAAGCATGTTATAATGAGAATGACTAACATACAGAACAAGGATCAAATTTAAAGGCTGAGAGAGAAAAAAATCAAATTACATATAGGGAAAACCAATTCGGATCTCAGCTGATTTTTCAACCCAAACCCTCAATGCCAGGAAGACCTGGAATAACATATATCAAGCTCTGATCTGAAAGAAAATGGATGCCAACTGAGAATTTCATACCCAGCAAAATTAAGTTTCAGATTTGAAGATGAAATAAAAACCTTCGATGATAAACAAAAGTTGAAAGAACTCACAACTGTAAAGCCTACACTACAGAACATTCTCAGCAAAATATTCCATGAAGAGGAAATGAAAAAAAAAAAAATGAAAACCTGCAAAGGAAAGAACTACACTAAACGAAAGGTCAATCAAAGAACAAACTAAGACCTAAAACATGTACAATCAGAAAAATGAGAAATTATACTAAAATTTATGTATGATTTATCAAAATTCATACATGCATTCTACTGTCATATGTAACTAATAAGAACAGATAAAAATTAATTAAAAAATAAACCAAAATGACAATGAATACAAATCCTATCTCAATAATAAACCTGAAAGTTAATGGCATAAACTTATCAATCAAAAGACAAACTGGCAAATTGGATTTTTTAGAAAAGTACCCAACAATTTTCAGTCTTCAAGACACTCACCTCCTAAGAAAAGACATCCACAGACTGAAGATGAAAGGTTGAGAAAAACACATCACTCACATGTACTGTGTAAACAAGCAGGGGTTTTCATCCTCATAACCGACAAAGTGGACTTCAAACCAAACTTAGTCAGAAGGGATGAAAAAAGAGCATTTCATATTGCTTAAGGGAATAATACATCAACAAGACATAACAATCATAAATATATATGCCTCAAACAATGGCACACCTATGTACACCAAACAAACCCTTCTCAATTACAAGAATCAAATAGACCACAACACAATAATACTTGGTCACTTTAACACACCTCTCTCACCACTAGATAGATCTTCCAAACAAAAACTAAACAAAGAAACTATGGAACTAAATTATACAATCAATGATTTAGACCTAATGGACATATATGGAATATTTCATCCATCATCAAGCAAATACACTTTCTTCTCAGCATCCCATGAATCCTTCTCTAAAATAGACCATATGTTATGCCACAAAGCAACTCTCAACAAATAAAAAAAGTAGAAATGCTATTCTTCATTCTATCAGATAATATCAGAATGAAACTAGAAATCAATGATAAAATTTAAAAAAAAAAGATACTCCAACACCTGGAGACTAAATAGCATGCTATTGAATGATGAATGGATAGCAGAAGAAATCAGGGAGGAAATAAAGAAATACTTAGAGGTAAATGAGAATACTGATACACCATATCAAAATCTCTGTGACACTATGAAGACAGTGCTAAGAGCTCATATATTACCAGAATAAAAGTCAACAAATAAGTGACCTAACATTACATCTCAAAGTCCTAGAAAAAAGAGAACAAATCAACACTAAAAGCAGTAGAAGATAGGAAATAATTAAAATCAGAGCTGAAATCAATGAAATTAAAACAAAAGAAAATTGAGAAAACAAAATGTTGGTTCGTTGAAAAAATCAATAAAATTGATAAATGCTTAGCTACACTAATGAAGAGAGAGAGAAAACTCAAATTACTAAATTCATTATGAAAAAGGAAATATCACAATGGATACTACTGAAATACAGAAGATAATTAGAAATATTATGAAAATGTATACTCAAATAAAATAGAAAATCTCCAAGACATCAACAAATTTCTAGAGACATCTGATCTACCCAAACGGATGTAGGAGGACTTAATCACACAATTTAAACAGATGAATTTCAAGCAATGAAATAGAAGATGCCTTCAAAAGCCTACCAACCAAGAAAAGCCCAGGACCAGACAGATTCTCAAGAAGTTCTACAAGACCTTCAAAGAAGAATTAATACCAATACTCCTTAAATTATTACATGAAATAGAAAAGGAGGGACCCTTTCCAAAGTCATTCTATGAACCTAGGATCACCCTGATACCAAAACCACACAAAGACACATCAAGGAAAGAACACTTCAGACCAATATCCCTGATGAACATAGACACAGAAATTCTATATAAAATTCTGGAAATTGCATACAAAAACATCTTAAAAATATAGTGCACCATGATCAAGTGGGGTTCATCCCAGGGATGCAAGGTTGTTTTGACATACAGAAATCAACAAAGGTAATACATCACATCAATAGACTCAAAGACAAGACTCAAGATTATCTCAATAGATGCAGAATAAGCATTTGACAAAACACAGCACTTTTTTATATTCAAAACACTAGAAAGACTAGAGATGTTCTAGTAATGCAATTCCTATTAAAATCTCAATGACATTCTTTATAGGACTAGAAAACTCAATCATGAAATTCATTCGGAATAAGAGATCCAGAATAGCCAAAACAATCTTTAGCAAGAAGAGTGAAGCAGGAGGCATCACAATATGAGACATTAAACTCTACTACAGAGCAATAATAACAAAAAGGGCATGGTATTGGCACCAAAACAGACTTAACTGTTGAAGAAATTAAAAATGAGTAAAATATCTTCTGTATGAACCCACATACTTAAAATTTCCAGTGCTCTTCATTCCTCTTATACATCCTAATTTCTTTCTGGTGTCATTATTTTTTTAACCTGAAGTTAGCAGTGCAAATCTGCTAGTGATTAATTCTCTCTTTATTTGTCTTTCATTTTTGCTTACAGATTATTTTTATTTCAGGATTTTCAAAATGACATTATCTTGTCTTCTGCTTATAAAATTTCTGGCAAGAAATTTAGTTTGTTCATCTGTATGTAATGCATCTTTTTTACAACTGGGCTGCCTTCTAGACTTTTTCTTTGTTGCTTGTTTTCAGCAATTGGATTATAAAGTTTGGTATGGTTTTTCTTCTGTTCAGGTTCATTGATCTTTTTCAATCCAAGGGTTCATTATTTTCATCGGATTTTGAGCATGTTTTGGCCATTTTTTTCTTCAATATATTTATGCCTCTACTCAATTAAGTTAAACTTTTTGATTTTTTTCTACTGTTCATCTATGCACATTTTTTCATTCAGTTTTCCTTTCTGTACTTTCTTTTTTTTTAACCCTGGGGCACCCTACCACTGAGCTATATCCAAAGGACAAGGTAGCAGAAAGAAATGAATTCTCTTTATTTTTATTATGAGTCAGGGTCTTACTAAGTTTCAGACTGACTTCAAACTTATATGATTCTCCTGCATCTGCCTTCTGAGTAGCTTGGATTAAAGGTGTGCACCATCACACCCAGCTTGGCATTATTTTGAACAGTTTCTATTGCTATGTTTTCAAATTCATTGATCTTTCGTTCTGCAGTGTCTCATCTCTTGTTAATCCCAGATATTAAGGGCTGAATTGTGTCAGCCGCAAAACTCATGACAAGAAATGTTAACTCTCAGCATTTCAGAAATAGTTAAATGAGGTTAAATAAAGGTGCTGGATTTAATCCAATATGACTGGTATTCTTTTAAACTGTGATTAGGACCCAGGAATAGAACCATGTGATAATACTGGAGAAGACAACCATATACAAATAAAAAAGAGAGTGGTCTCAAAATAAAACCAACCCCACTGACACCATGATTATGGACTTCTAGCCTCAGTGATTGTAAGTGGGTTCTTAAAGTTTTGCTTGTAAGGTTTTTAGGTCAAGTCTAGTATAGTTTTTAGTCTAGTATAGTTTTGAATCTAGATAGAATTCAAAAAGATATATTCAAAAGATAGAATATATCTTTAAAAAGATAGAATATATCTTTTGAAAATCTATTAAATCTTCCATGTATTAAGATGTCTTTCTATTTTCCTGCTGGAATCACAAACTATTCATCCCCATATGAGCTCCAGGATGTATTAAGCTTACTGCTTTCTGGTGGTCCTTCCTTAGCTTGGGTACTCTTATTCTCATACATGTTCAGACTAGCATCCAAAGATGTAAAAGGACCACAGTGCAGATACCTGAAACTCTGTCTTTGTGAAGCTCGTTTCTTTCAGGTACCTTGCCAGTAAATTCTAATCACCTTGACCTTCTCAAAATATAATCTCTATCTCATGAAAACAATGAAACCTTCAGGCTCTGTTTAGGTTCCCCATCCCTGCACTGTAAGCAGGAAATTACCTCCAGATAGTAAAACAGAATTCATAGGGTACACTGACCTCATTTGTTTCTTTTCTCTCAGAATTCATAGTCATGTGTGGTCTGGGGTTCAGTGACTGAAATTCATTGTTTCATTTATTTTGTCCAGTTTTGTCCAGTATTCTGTTTATGAAGAGAAGGCATATCTACTTCCTGTTATTGTATTATGGTTAGAAGAGGAAGTCTACATTTTCATTCAGAAAATTTTTATTATTGTATTAAAATCCAACTCAATTATAGCAGGTATATAACATTCAATACAATTATCATAAATTTATGAACATGGCTCATATTAAAGGACATTTATTTTACAGTCACTATTTTGTCATCAAAAATATTGCTGCAATAAGCATCTTATACTTACAACACAGAATATGTTTGTGATATTTTATTTCATTGCCCAAATTCCTACAATAGAATTTCCTGGATCAAAAGGTATAAATATTTTAAAACAAAGTCACATGCTGGTTAACAACAGAGGCACATTCTAAGAAATGCATCATTAAGGATTTCATCATTGTGTGAACATCACAGAGTGTACTAACACAAACCTAGATGGTGCAGCCTATTATACATCTTATCTGAAAACTGATTGTTCCCAGGCTACAAACCTATAAAGCATGTTATTATTCTGAATATTATAAGAAACTGTAATATAATGGTAAGCATTTATGTATCTAAACATATCCAAATACAGAAAAAGTACAGTAAAAATATGGCATAAAAGTTTTAAAATGGCACATCTATAGAAGGTACTTACCATGAACAGAACTTACAGGATGAGAAACTGCTCTGAGTGAGTCATTGAGGGAGTGGTGAGTGAAAGTGAAGACCTGGGGCATGACTACTGTCAAATTTTTGAAGACTGTAGACTTAGGCTCTACTAAATTATTTAATTTTTTTCACTTTTTAGTAGGAAATTAATATCACCTTCTGTAATTCTACCACATTATTTAAATATTTATTCATTTGGCTTTTTTGTAATAACATCAAAAACCTTGAAGTTTAAAACAACCACATCATAAATCTGTAAAAAATATTTTTATATCTATAAGCTTCTTCTATTTTTATGTATTTTTACTTTTTAAACTTTTTGTTAAAAACTAAAACACAAACACACACATTAGCCTAGACCTTTATGGAGTAAGAATCGTGAATATTATTGTTTTTAATCTCCACATATTGTCTAGCCTGGAGGTCTTCAGGGCAGTAACGGAGCTGCCATCTCCTATCGTAACAGTGGCAGCTTCTATAATCCCTGAAGAACCTGCCTCAGGTTCTTGAGGAGGTGACACTCTTTTCAGAAATATTTCCATGGTGGTTATCTTGGCTTGTTTCTTCTTTTCATCATAAATCTGCTTCTGAGCAGATAATGCATCATGAACATTTATCTCTATTAATGGAAACATTTTGGTGTTGGGGGGGTCTGTATTTTCAGACTTTTAAGGAATTTACTGAGGTCTACAAAACTTCTGCTAAACCCTTCACTGTGAATTTGTTTGGGTGTTGTTTTTCTTCTCTGGCTTCCTCTTTGCTATGCATTCTTATTCCAGTTTCAACTTCTCATTAGTCAATTCTTACGAACTACCTCTACGAGTTCCCTAATGTCATCCTCACCCACACTGGTTAAATTGTTTGCAATCTCAGTCACAGTTTTGTTGATTTTTTCAACCTCTTCATCCTTGGTAAAGCCTCTGAAGTCATGGACAAACTTGTTAAATATTTTCCAGATGGCATTTATATACTCCTTGGTGACATCACCCCATGTCCAGGCAAGATTCTTGATGTAGTCATAGATGTTGCAACCTTTCTGAATTGCATCAATATCTTGTCACGGTCTTCCTCAAAAGCAACAATAGCCTGGGCAAAGATCCTCTTCAGTTTTTATGTCTTAAAAATTGCTGTAACTCCTTGGAGAGTTGGCTAGATAAAAGTAGCGATGTTTGGAGGGAGACACATTGCTCTGATATTGGGACAAAGATCATCAACAAAAGAAGGATTGCAGGAACATTATCAATATTATTAACAATAAGCAAAATCTTGAAAGTCTCCTTTTCACTGGAATAGCAATTCAGGACAGCATCTTGGAAAAGGAGCTGGATTGTGCATGACTTCTTCTTGCTCCTCTAGTACTCTGATGGTGGGTTTTTTGTTGTTTTGTTTTTGTTTGGGGAATTTCCTTCCTGCCTGCCTGCCTTCTTTCCTTCCTTCCTCTCTCCCTTCCTTCCTTTTCTTTGTTTCTTATACATTTAAAGGCCCTCGGATTCACAATGTGCCAGATTACAAAGGGCTTCAATTTGTAGCCACAACATTGTCCCCAAACAAGACTGTTACTCTATCCTTAAAAGCCATGACACTTGGCATTCCCTGGGCTGCCTTATGGACGACATTTCTTTCAGTGACCCCCTTCCAAGAGGCTTCGTCCATGTGAAGGATTCGCTGTGGTCAAGCAATTTTCCTCCACCATCAGCTTATCCAGAGTTTCCAAAAGTTCTTTAGCTGTCTTCACATCAGCATTTGAAGGATAACTACTCACTTTCTCCTTATATAATGGCTAACAATTCGAGTTATATAAACCTGCCAGAACTAGAAATAAATTCAACATCAGAGTCAAATCCAACCTTTTCTTTCAACATTACAAACTTTATTCTATGACCATGATCATCATGGTTCTGAAACAGATACGCTCTGTGTCTGGTCTTTAATCCAGGTTATTAAAAACTTCTCCATATCTGACATTGGCCCTTTTAGAATTTTTGGGTTTTTTGTCGCCTTCAATGGAGAAGATCCTTTAACCTCTTCTTTCTCTTTGTTCTTGTTCTTCAAGATCATTGCCATGGTGAAATTAAACATGACTGACTGGCAAGCAATAACTACTATTTATTTTTCCACCCTGGTAGTTATTAATTGTTTAATTTTATTTCCAGGTCCATCATCAATCAATGTAGTCTCTTGCAAGCAACATTATTAGTGGATTTTGTGGGTTTAGGGACCATGATGAACAAAACAACATGAAACTAAATCAAGCACAAGAGAAAGTGATGCAACCAAAAGATGTGGAAAATAGGAGATGTAGAAGACTGCTGCTGACATAACACAGCATATTGTTTTATAATAAGGTTTGTTATGGTTAAAGTGTTCAGGACAGTAAGTACATAATAAGCATGGTCTTCTATTGTCATTATCAAGTACTATGTCCTATACATAATTATATATGCCACAACTTCTATATGACTGGCCCCATAGTAGGATCTTTATGCCAGCATCACCACAACACAAGAAGAATGTGCTGCAGCTATGACATTATGATGGTTACATCACTAGGCATAGAAATTTTTCACCTCATTAAAATCTTATGGGACCATCATCTGCAATTCATCATTCACTGAAACTCTGTTTTGTGGTACATAAAATGATGGTGGTCCCTTATAATTGTAATGGAAATGGAAATTCTTTTGCCTAGTGAGGACCCATAATTATTGTAAGTTCATTGAGTAATGTATTACTCACAAATGATGATGATAGTGTGAGAAAATCCATTTAGATATGGTTAGTTACACTAATACTTCCCATTGTGTTAAAGTTACCTACAGTATTCAGCACAGTAATATGCACTTGAGGTTTGCAGTCTAGGAGCAATAGGCTACCGTAGCAAAGGTGGGTAATGGGCAATACCATCTAGGTCTGTGTACGTATACTGCATGATGATGTTCACAAAATGACAAATCCCCTAAAGATACTTTTTTTTCAGAATTTTATTCTGCTATAAAGTGATACATTGCTCTAAGTATGCCCAAATTCCTTAAAAATAGGCAAAATTAACACAGCTCCTAGATACGAAGAGTTGTGGATAAGTGGATAAGAGCAAATATTTTTCCACAATTTTTCCCAGCATGAAAAATTAAGTCTTATCAATGTGAGAGAAGCATTGATTTTTGATTTATTCAATTATGAGTAAGATTGGGCATATTTTTAATTTTATCACCAACTGACTTTCATTTGTTGTCAACTGCCTGTTCATATCTTTGACCAGTTTTCTTTCTCAATAGATCCCAGTTCATTGTCAATAATGAACGTGTAGTTTTATCATTTTTTGGAGGTATTTTTCACAGCTTTGTCTTTTTGAGCTTTTATGACAGAGAGATATTTTGAATACTTAAAATTTTCAATATTTTCCATTATGGTCCTTCGAGTGTGTATTTTATAAGCCTTCCTCAAAATATAGTTACTTGTCTTTTCTTCTAATACTTTCCAATTCATTTTGTTTTCATTTAGATTTTTATCACTTGAGTTTTATTTTGGTGCAAGGAGTAAGGTAGAAATTCCAAATTATTTTTTGTTGTTGAGCAATTACCTAGGTGTTTTAACTCTATTGACTCCTTTCCCCAAATTGATATTACCTGCCAAATTTTTATTTTTAAAAATCCTTTCTATGGATTTTATTTCTATTAATTCATCTGGGTATATATTTCAACTCTAGCTCTATTTTCATTACTGTAGCTTCTTAAGTTTCAGTAAGGACCTTATGGAATTTACATTAATTGATTTTGAAGATATGTATTTTTTCCCTTGTATCAGATTATATAAATTTCTTAAATTTCAATTTTATAAAGCTGATCCCTATCAATGTGTATTCATTTTCCTTCTTTGAAAAAATTCCCTGGGTAATGGCACATTTTTACTTTTCTATATTAACCTTACTTTTAATATAAATCCATAGATTAATAAATGAATAATTTATTCCTTTGCAATATGAATTGTTTTATATAAGAATACTGTTTATATTTATTTTAGTATTTCCTTATATTCACAAAACATTGTAAATTACTGTTTCCAATAACTGCTAAATTTATTCTTATGGATTTTGACTCTTTGATGTCCGTATTAATCAGCAAAGGCTAACTTCTGTAATCAGAAACCCTAATTTCCAGTAAGTTCACAGGATTAGTGCTTCTTTCTTACTCAGGATGTAGTTCATTCTGAGATGGAAGGCAGCTTTCCATAAAGGGATGCAGAGGCTTAGATGAAAACCATCAACACAATCAAGTAAAGGAAAACTTCATTACCCTCAAAAATTCCTTATGCCCCTTTCTAAAACATCTTTCTTTCTGGCATTTGCACCCAAAAGCTACAGATTTTTTTTAATGCCCAAAATGGCTTTATTATGCCTGTGTGTGTGTGTGTGTGTGTGTGTGTGTGTGTGTGTCTGTGTTGCTGAGGATTGAACCTTGGGAATGCTAGGCAAGTGCTTTACCAATTGAGCTACATCCTCAGCTACAGATAGATTTTTGGCAACCATTGAATAGACTGAATTCTAAATAATTTTGTAGGAATGGAATTATACATTGCACCTTCTATGTTATCTAGCTTTCAATACTCAGAAAAATTATTTTGATTTCCCCCCATACTACTTCAGGTATTCATAGTTGTTGTTTTTTCTGAATAAGGGTATACTGCATAAATATACCTTTATTTCTTTATTCATTCTTTTGATGGACCTTTTAGTTATTTCTAAGTTTGACTATTATGAATATGCTATTATGAACATTTATATATGTCATTTTTTGGAGTTATGGTTTCATTCTCTTGGGTAAATATATGGTATATGATAGCCAGGTCACATGGTAGATGCATATTTAACTTTTTAAAAGCACTATGCTGGGTTATAATTTATATATCAAATAATTTATCCATTTAAAATGTTTAAAATGCTAAAATGTATAATTTAATATTTTTAGTATACTCTGAGTTGTGTAACCACCTCTGTAGTCTAATTTTTAACAATTTCATCACCCTAGAACACACCTTACCCACTAGCAATCACTCTTGAATCCCACTCCCCATTTCACCATCCTCAGACCTAGATAACTACTAATGTTTTCTATAAATGTGCATGTACAAGACTTTGTTTAGAAATACATTTAACATTCTTGGAATTGGGTCATGAGACAGATGTATAATTAAATTTCTAAGAAACCGATATACTGTTTTCCAAAGCAGTTGTAGCATTTTATATTGCTACTAGTAATTATGACAGTTCCACCTACTATCAAGACTTAGTGTTAATCAATCTAATGTGTGCTTATTTGTGATTTTAATTAGTAACTATGTAATTACTAATGATATTGAGCATTCTTAAATATAATTTTCCCACCCACACATTATTTTTTAATAAAATATGTGTTTAAATCTTTTGTCCATTTTTATCAGGTTACTTGTTTTCCAATAATTCAGATGTAAGAGTTCATTGTATATTCTGAATACAAGCCTTTGTCAGATTAGTATATTTTTCAAATAATTCATTGCAATTTGTCTTACCTTTTCAATTTATAATATTGCATTTTAAAAATTTAATATTTAAATATCTAATATTTTGAGTTTATATTTATATGGGATGTGAAGAACAGATCCAGACTCATTTGTTTATATGGAAACAGATCTAGACTCATTTGTTTATATGTGGTTTTCCAATTTTCTAGCACCAGTTAATGAACACACTGTCCTTTCTTTGTATTCCTTGTGCCTTCATCAAAAATTAACTGACTATATATCTTTGTTTATTTTGGGGTCTTCTATTCTGTTCTATTGGTTTATATGTATGAAGTAATAGTACCATACCACTTTGATTACCTGTAGTTTGCAACATAATTTGAAATCAGGAAGAGTGACTGCCTCCAGCTTTGCTATTATTCAAAATTGTTGTAACTATGCAGGGTTTTTCATGGTTCCAAAGAAATTTTAGGATTGCTTCTCTTTTTTGTGAAAAAAAAATGTCAGTGATATGTTAATAAAAATTGAGTCTGTGTAGTGTGGTGCAATACAGGTACTTTGCCAGTTTATTAATTTTTCCAGTTATGAACCTGGAATTACTTTTCACTTATTTGTGTCTTTTTAAATTTACTACATCAATGTTTCATAGTTTTCATATATATTTATTTCATTATTGTTTCATAGATTTCAATACATAGGTATTTCACCTCCTTGGTTAAATTTATTCCTATTTTATTCATTTTGATTCTATTGTGTGTCGACAAATTGGAAAACCTATAAGACATGAACAATTCAGTAGACATATATAAGCTACCAAGATTGAATCATGAAGAAATAGAAAATCTGACCACACCAATAATGGGTAAAGAAATCTAATTAGTAATCCAAAACCTCCCATCAAAAACATTCAGGATGTGGTAGTTTCACTGGCAAATTCTACCAAATATTTTTTTCCAAAAAAATTGAAGAGGAGGGAACACTTCCAAACTCATTTTACAAAGTCAACATGACCTTGATATTAAAGCCAGAAAAGAAGACTACAATTTGTGGGTAATAATCCCAATGAACTGAGATGCAAAACTCCTCAAAAAATACTAGCAAGTCAAATTCAATACAACATTAAAAGGACCAAAAACCATAATGAAGTGGGATTTATCCCTGGGATGCAAGAG
Source organism: Glaucomys volans (assembly GCA_020662805.1). Lineage (NCBI taxonomy): Eukaryota > Metazoa > Chordata > Mammalia > Rodentia > Sciuridae > Glaucomys > Glaucomys volans. The sequence goes on along the minus strand of JAJEJO010000885.1, from coordinate 423,420 downwards.
ATGGTTCATATGTACAAATGGATAAATGTGATAACACCACCTGAAGAATGAAGGACAAAAATCTGTGACTATATCAAAGATGCAGAAAAAACATTGGCATTCAACATCTTTTTTTTTAACATGGTTGAGGTATTGCCTCAACCATGTAACAACTTTTTATTGAAATATAATGCACATAACATAAATTTCATAATTTTAAAATACAATGTAATATTTTTTGGTACAATCACAATGTTAAACAAGCATCATCATTTCAAATTTTGGAGCATTTCCATTATCCCCAAAGAAAACTTGTATCTAATGGCATTCAGTCTTTTTCCTCCATCCACTTATAACCATTAATATATTTTTCTCTCCAAGGATTTGTGTTTCCTAGGTATGTTTTGTAAATTGCCTTATACAGTAGGTGACTTTTCCCATAGGGATTCTTTCGTTTTGTGTAAAATTATCAAGATTCAAAAATGTCAAAGCATGAAATAATACTTCTTTCCTATTTTTTTACTTCCTTTCTATAGCATTCAGTTATTTTTATTTTATTTTGTAATAATAACAATGAGTAATGTATCTGATACTTAAGGAAGATTACTAAATATTTCATTATTAAAAACATTTTGTTGAATGTTAAGTACAGAAAGAATGCACCCAAATCCAAAAAAAAAGCCACCTATGATAAGCCCAAGGCTAACATCCTACTTAGTGGTGAGTAGCTACAGTGAAGAGTCTTCCTAATCACAGAGCCATGTCTTTGGAAATGTGTCCAGTAAAATCATATTTGGATTACAGAAAGAAAAAAGGGCAAAATTTCTCTCTCATGAATACTTTTATGTAGCAATTCTAACAACAAAAAGAAAACTGAACAGCAAAGCCTAGCCTCAATGACCAAAGGAACATTAATTGGATATGAGTTGTTTAGCAGTGGTAGTTGTATCTTCCTCGGAAAAAATGACCATTTCTGTTTGTATCATCATCATGTATCTAGAGCTTAGCAAGCAGAAACTTTTCAAAAACGCTAAAGCCCTGAGATTCTGTTTGATTTGGGTCAGAACCCTGACAACTATATTTTCTGAAGCTCCCAAAGGATTCAGATGTGCAGCCAAAAATTGAGTCTGATGTACATCAAAGACTAAGGAGTCCTCAAATTAGGTGTCCTGGTGAATCTTTAGAAATAGTATATTGCATGTGAGGAAGTCTCTGTCTGGACCTGAGAGCATTGGGGAAAGAACTAAGGTTTAGGTGTTAGAATATTAGGAAAGCAGAAGCTGAATAAAAGAGAAGATGAGTGATTTTGCATACTTGAATAAATTACATTTCAAGTGCTGGTATTACATCCCTTAGAGGCTTAAAATTTTTGTGAGAAAGGCAGAGATTCAGCAGTAAGATACCATGGACTTAAGTTCAGACTTGTCCTCTAACACTGAATTTAATAAATTACTCAGCTTCTCTCAAACTGAACTTTATCATTTGTTAAGGGAAAATAATATTTTTAAAAAACAAGAAGTCACTAGGAATGGAAAAAATCAGTATAATGTCCATTCTAACCCTATTAAATTCTGAAAGTCCTCGAACAATTGAATTAATTTTCAGATTGAGGATTCTGTCCAAAAATCCAGTTCCAAAGGAGGAGATGGAAGAAGAACAGTGATGGCAAGAATAGAAACTAAATTCAAGGTTGAAGAACCAGCCAGATAGAAAAGCACACTTTAGATCCAAAGAGGGAGTGACGTTGAAAATATGACTTTCTCCTGGGCAGGTCGGGAAGGATAGATGAACGTCACGTGAGAGAGACTAAAGTAACTGGGCTCACCCCAAAGCTGGGTCTTGCCTACCCATGAAGAACCATACATTCCCCACCTCCCTCCCGACTTGTACACAAAGTTCCATACTCAGAATTGTTGGATGTTGCAAAAAAGACAAAGAAATCATCGTATTCACAATTGCTCCAAATAAGGAAAAATATTCTAAATAGGACAACCAAAATTGTACACTTAAATGAGAGATTCCAAAAATCAAAGAAAAATAATCTTGCCTCCATGCCCATGAAGCACTGCAGCAGAGAACTAAAGCTGTTCATCTTTTCCCAGAGCTCACATTGCTGGCTTGGCTACTGTAAAAACAGGATGCTGTGTCTAGAAAATTGAAAATAAAAATAAGAATCCTGTAAAAACATATTATGGCCTACTTGTTTTCAGGTCTCTACTTTGCACTGAAGCATTTGGTTGAAATTAATTTGACCTTCCATCTGTGAAATTATTGTTTTCTATGGGCTTGATCATACGATTATTAAGTGGCGATTTTAGTTTCATCATTTTCTTTATTACAGTTTAATATTAGTGTTTTATTATCTATGTGGAAAGTAGAACTGAGGACTATAACCACATTCATCATATTTCTACTATGAGAAAGAATTTAATGAGCTTCACATAAAATGCTACCTTGAGGAAATGTCACAATTAAAATTGTACAGCTGCTTGAATACATAAACTTTCCCACTAAAAACAAAGCCAGGTATACTTGAGGACTGTCACCGAGGCTGGCATCATTATGACTGTTATTTGGTAGCTCCACCTCTCACATCTCTGTCTGCTCATTCATTGCTTATAACTAATACTGCATGATGAAACCACTCAAGACGCACATGCACGCACACACTCACACATACGTATGTTCAGTGGATGGAAAAGAAAGTATAAATGAGGAAACTCACCCTGTAATAACACTCGGACGTTTAAAGGCCTGCTTATTTATCTGCTTTCTACTTCTTTATACTTCAAGCCCTTGGGCCTTAAATATTAGGTTGAAGTGTTTTCTACACCGCACTGTTAACAGTTCAGATTTGGAATGTCCCCCCAAAGGCTCATATTTTGGGGGTTTGGTCTCTAGCAGGTGACACTTTTGGGAGGTAGTGATAGAGACTTTAGGAGGTGGGGCCTATTGGAGGAGGTGAATAACTAGGGAACATCTCCTTGAAGAGTCTTTCTTTTCCACCATCCACTTCCCTCTTCCCTTTCTCTCTCTCTCTCTCTCTCTCTCTCTCTCTCTCTCATTCCCCCCCTCTCCCTTCCTCCCTCCCACCTCTTTCCTTCCAAGCCACCATGATGTGAGTAGTTCTGTTTTACCACACCCTCTCCACCATGATCCCAGGGGGCCAAAAAACTATAAACTAAAACCTCTGAAACTGTGAGCCAAAATAAATCTTTCCTCTCTTTAAATTGTTTCTCTCAAGTGTTTTATCATAGTGTTGAAAAACAGACTAATACATCCACCTTTAAAGATCTGTATTGAGAGGTAAAGAATTTCAACAACATTATCTTCTCACATTGTCTTTCCCTTCCCTTGCCTAGGGAAAACAAAAGGTATAAAACAAATTCAAAGAAAATAACAAGAAAATTAATGCCATTGAAGAATATGGTATTATGAGATATCACTTTAGTGTCCAGAAACAGACACCATCCCAGTTATTCCTAGTGGTGGCTGAGGACACAGCTGAAGAACTAGCTGGATGCTGGCATCTGGCACAGCTTTCTCACACTCTGATGCAACCTGCAAAATAGGTCAGACTTGGAAGCACACCAGGAGCATGCATATAATCATTATGGGAAGTTTATGAGTTATTTACTCAGCAAGCTTGAAAATATCAAAGGATGAATTTGGCTCTTATTAGCATGAAGCCTTTTAAAATGACACTCAGAAAATTCTTTTCTGCTCTTTTATTTGCAATTCATCTTCTGAGCACCTCTGTACCACATCTTGAAATTACAGAACCACCCACAAATTTCATCCTCCTCTTTTAGACAAATATTGATTTTTACCCATCCTTTCAAGCCCAAATATTTTGGATGGGATGGAAATAAAAATCACATTTCTCTTCAGGGCTGTAAGTACTTCATAAATGAGATGCCCCAAGGATCTGTGGCATTAGCCATTGAGTCAGTCACGAATTTCGAAAGGTGGGGCCTAGATGTATAAAGCAGCTTCATTGTGTTTAAGTCCTTGCATGAAAACTAAGTCCTAAACATAGTGATGTGGTAATAGGGACAACAGGGTGTTCCCACTTGCTGAAGACACAGTCCACTCCAAGTGATTTGACTGTTTTCTCAGGGGTGAGCTGCACAGAGGGACTCAGTCTCCACTAGAGGTTCTGTATAAAACTTCCTTTGGATAGAGTTGCAGGCATGAGATCTGTTTATCTCACAGTTGGAGCAAACTTCCCTGGAGCCTCCTGACAGCAGAGCCAGTTCTTGGGGGGACTCTGCCACACCTCTCCTTTCAGTTTGTGCAGTCCACAGAAGTTATCAGAAGGAAAGATAAACATTTCTCAAAAATTAGCTTGGAGTTATCAAAACTAGTTCCTTCTCCTCTGAAATGAAGCATAGCAACACTGGAGGGGAAATGGGCACAGAGAAGCAAAAAAAAAAAAAAAAAAAAAATCCAAAAAGTAAAAGAAACTGAACTAAATAAAATAGATGCCATGTAGATGAAGAAGACTCAAACCTGCTTAGCAAAGTTGTCAGGAAGGAGGTGAAACGTTGAGGAACAACAAATGGAGTAAGGGAACAGGTCTGGAGTGCTCAGGTGACTTCAAGACTAGTTTGGTCTTGGGAAAAATCAATGAGCTTTTCTGGGCTTACAGTGCATTTCTTAATCATAGCATTTATGTGTGTTAGAGTTATCAAAGGGATTTTGCATACATTCTATCTTGTAATCATTGCTCATGATGCCAAGGAGTAAAGATGAGAAGAAAAAAAGATAAGGCGAAATATCACTAAGCTCTTACTCTACTTCAGAATCTATGTGCTATGAATCTGTTCACTTAATCCTTTAATGACCCAATGAGGGGACTACTCATATTAAACCTATTGTACAGAAGAGAAATGGAGGTCACAAAGGATCTATAGTGTGTCTACTGACATTCTGTCAGTGAGTTTCAGAGACCGAATTCAAACTCAGCCTGTTTCCAGAGCCCAAAAACCAAATGTATCATTGCTGCTATTTTCAAAAGACAGTAATAAAAACACGATGATGACAGGGAAACACTGCAAAAGGAATTCTGCAGCAATTGAGTCACATTTTCTCAGACTCCAAACTGCTTTCCTCCTCTGAGCAAGACACTGTTGAGAGCTATGTGAAAGCACATCTCCAAGTCCATACAGCAAATGGCAACAAAGAACCCACACACCTTCCTGAAGGGCTCCCACACTTCCCAGCACTGGGAACCACCTCCAAGGCAAGGAGGAAGTGGGCATTACCATGATTACTCTCATTCAGGTGAGTAAACTGAGGTTTCCCATTCCTCATTCATAAGACATCAATGAATGAATAAACAATTGTAACATTGTTGAACCAGTGTTTGCAAAACACTGCATGATGTTACAGGAACTCTTCAGGACTGGCTTGGACCCAGGATTTCCCTATTACAGTGTCTGGGAGTCATTAGAACTTTTTCTTTTTTTAAATTTTTTAATTTTATTTGTTCTAATTAGTTGTACATCACAGTAGAATACATTTGGACATTTTGATAGAGCATACAAAAATAGAGTGTAATCTCTCATTTTTCTGATTATACATATTACAGGATCACATCAGTCATGCAGTCATACATGTACATGAGGTAATAATGTCTTCACTCTACTACTTTTTCAAAGTCCCATGATTTTCTCCTTCCTCGTACGTGGTGGAATTTCCCTTCCCAATCCCTTGAAGTTAGGCATGGCTGTGTGACTTAGCTTAGACAATGAAATATGAACACAAATGACATGCCATTTCCTAAGTAAATTTTAAGAACCAGTGTGTGACTTCCCATGTTTTTTATCTGTATCATGCAGGCAACAATTCTTCACAGGTGCTTTATCAGCCCAGGACCCCAAATAAGGGAATATGGGATGGTATACCTGCTGACTTGCTTTTGATGTTTAGCACAAATGACAAATCATCTTTTTCTCTGTTGAGTCACTTGGATTTAGAGAATATATGTATAGCAGTATAACCTACCCCTGAATGATACTCAGCCCTATTAGTCAGAGGTCAATGCAAGAATCAGAAACCACTCGATACATTACTTTAACAGAAATTTTTTTTAATGAAGTGAATCAGGGCTACAAAGTCAAAGAAAAGCTTGCTGATGAAAGGTTTAGCTCAGAGGGTAGCAAACTATACCCTGCATATCAAATCCATCCTTGGCACCTATTCTGATAAACAAATTTTTATTAAGACACAACCTTATCCATTTTTTAATGTATTGTCTATGGTTATTTTTGAGCTATCACAGAATCGATTATTTGAAATGCAGATGGTCCAAAAAACCTAAAATATTTACTATATGCCCATTATGAAAGAGTTTACACATTTCTGGTTTAGATTAAGCTCCCTAGAATGGCTTCTAATAACATTCAAATCCAACCAACAAGGGAAGTACATTAGTCAACTTTCTACCACTGTGACAAAATACCTGAGATAATCAACTTAGTAAGGGAAAAGGTTTATTTTGGTTCATAGCTTCAGAGTCCATGGTCATTTGGCCCTGTTGCTTTGGCCTATGGTGGCAAAGTATATCACCACAAGGAGAATGAGGTGAAAGAAGCTACCTCATGGTAGATGGGAAGCAAAATAGGGGAAAGAGAATGAGGCTGGGTCCCAGTATCCACTTCAAGGGCTTGCACTCAGTGACCAAACATCTTTTCACCAGGCCACACTCCCACAGACTGTGGACCAATCTATTAACACATAGACCTTTGGAGGATAGTTACCCAAACCATAGCAAAAAGCTATTACCTATTTGTGAGGCCAAAACTGGAGTTTTTCAGAAGTAAGAAAGTAACTCTAGCCCTGTCCTCTCTGTCTACCACCAGAAAAAGCTAAAGAATAGGCAATAATGAGCTGCTTCACAAAACCAGAACATTTTCAAAAATTGTTTGGCAAACTGCAGGAAAGATGACAGCCTCTGTCTCACTTCTGCCTCCCAAATCTTGCACAAGGAACCTAATTGGTGAAACCTAGTTCTCACCTAGAATTTTGGCATTTTGACTGTAGAAAAGTGTAAAGTATGTTAGAATTCCAATTTCTCAACTAGAAGCACACAGAAAGGGGGATTGAATGAATCAACTCATGGTCTTTAGTTTACAAGTACTGTTTATAACTCTCAAATTTCTGGGAAAGTCCATCCCTTTTATGACTGTGCATGAATGCTTGGAATGCACACTTCCTCATTTAAGCTAATCTAAGTGCACTCCTTGGGATTGTTAGAAAATAACTTGAAATTGAGCTACAAAAGCATACCTCAATTTTATAAAAGAAACCACATATATACTTTATATATTTATCTATGTGTCAGTCACAGCAGAATAGCTAGTGGACAGTAAGTGGTTGATGAATGTATGTTACATCAAATTGTCAAAAACCTTGCCAGTTTATCCATTTCCTTCTACATAAAATAAAATCTCTCCATCTGAGTTCCAAGAACAGTCACAATCTGGCTCTATTTGGTCCAACCATTTACGCACCAATTCTTAAGGCACTCTCTCTACTCTGCCCAGGCTGGTCTGGCTTCCTTCCTGTCCCATAAGTTCACCATATTAACACCTAACCCTGTGGCTTCCCAGTGCTGTCCTCCCTTTCTCCTTTTCAGGTTCTTAGCAGCCAACCTCTTGAAGCAATTGTCTACATTTGCTGTCTCAGTCTCACTCTGACCTCCATTCCCATCAATCCAGCAAAATCATCCATGTCATTCACTGTTTAGTCCTCATATTACTTGATCTCTGAGCCACAATTGAAGCTGTTGATGCTTCTTTCTCATTAAAACACTCTTGTTCCTTAATTTCTGTGACAACATCTTCACCCTGTGGGCTTCTTCCCATCTACTGGCAGTTTGCTGTCTTCTACTCACATTGAGATGGTTTCTAAATCCTGAATGAACCTCCTCTCTCTGTGTTCTCCAAGTGACTTTGTCCTGCCCCACAGATTCAATTTCCATCCTCAAGATGCTGATTCATTTTGGTTTGTTCCAGCCATGAGGAAGGTAATTCTCTCCTATTGCTTTCTTTCCTTTCCTATGAAGGAAAGGAACTAGTGCAGTACCTGTGGCTTCCCCATAATCCCTTTCTACTTCTTCCCAAGGGAGATTATTATTATTTAGAGATTATTTGCTCATTTTGAGAATAAATCAGGAGTATTTGAAAAATACTTTTTTTTTTCCTCTCTGGGCATCAGATACAAAAAGCATATATTCTTTTCGCTTCCTCTATTCCACAAGTTTCCAGGCATTTACAAATGTGTGACACAGCACTGCATCTGATACACTGAGTAACTCTGTCCATTTGTGGGGTTCACTGTTGATAAACAGTATCTGCAGTCAAAAACTTCATTCCCCAATATCAGTCTATCAGTAGTACAGTTTAGTCCTCCATCTCATCTTTTGATTCATGTTTCACATAATTTGAAATTGAATAGAGAAACTGGAACTGTATATTGGGCCCACACATTACAGTGAACATAGAATTGAGTGATGTTTTCAGAACATCTACCTCATTCACTTTGGAGATTTTTATGGAATGCCTATTATATCTAGATACTACATTAGGTACTGAGTACATAGTATGTATTCTCAATGAACAAGAGAGATTGTCAACCTTGTGACACTTTCACCAGATGATCTACCCATTGATGAGTCTTAGGTGGTTGTGGGGTTATGTCTGGTGAAGTTGATAAGCTCCTGTATCCTATGGTGTTCCTGATATGATTCCAGATGTCCCCATGCCTGAGTGCTCCTGATTTAGTTTGATAAGTGGGCACCATCAGTTATTTATCCATTTGTGCCTTATGTTTGTGCTGCACAGATGATGGTGGTTTACTTGTACAAACAAGGTATAGATTCATTCTACTTCTGCACTTACACTCAAAACAGAGTAATTTGTTGGCAAATTACTGCTTCACAAAGTAAAGTTAACTCAGGGATAGGAACATCCTGAAAACAACTCTTCTATATACATCATGGAAGAACTTGGGGCAGGGCACAGCCTGCTCTAGAGAGGAAGGAAGGAAGGGAGGGAGAGAAAGGGAAGGAAGGAAGGAGGAAAGAGAGAAAGAGGGGAAGGGAGAAAGAAATAGAAAGTGTAGATTAGAATATAGAAAAGGAGAGTTGAGACTCATGTTTTAGGAGATTGTATGTTTTTGGGTTTTTTGTTTGTTTGTTTTGTTTTTTGAGACAGGGTCCAACTGCATTGCCCAGGCTTATCTTTCTCTCCTGCTCTCAAGTAATCCTTCTGCCTCAGTCTCCCAAGAGTCAGGGACTAGAGACACCTGCCACCACCCCCAACTTGTACTGTGGTATTCAGTAGGTTGATAAGGGTAAGCCTCATGGAGTATTTGGCATTTGAGGAAAATGTGGAAGAAGGTGAGAAGTTAGCCTGTAGATATCTGGGTAAACTGCATCTGGGCAGAGGGAAAATCAGAGTAAAGGCTCTTGGGCAATAGCACATTCACCTTGGTCTGGCCAGTGTGGCTAGGCTGGAAAGAACAAAGGGGAGAAATGTAGGAGCCCAGGGTAGAAACAAATACTAAAACCAGAAGAGCACATAGTATCTAGTACCACGTAGGCCATTTTCAGGCTTTGGTATTTCATAGAGTCACCCTGGCTCCTGCTCAAAGACTGGCTCAGTGGGAGCCAGGATGGAGTCCAGGACCTGAGTCAGGTGGCTTTTGCTGAGGGGAGGTAGTGGCTCCTGACTGGTAGCAGAAGAGGTGGTGAAAAACAGATTCTGCACATAGTTTGAGGTAAGGGAACAGGACTCCTTAAACAGTTGGGCATCAGATGTTAGAAGAGGAGAAAAGCCATATAGGTGAAACCCAGGTTGTTTTTGTTTTTATTTTTAAATTTTTAATGCCACATTTTATTTTCTCTTTGATTTTTCACTCTCATTTTTATTAATTACAGTTCTACTTGAGTTTTTTAGGGATTATAATATGTATCCTTTACTTATAATATATTTAGAAACACTATTGTACCACTTCACAGGAAATGGAATAATTTCATTACTCCTATCCTTTGTACTACTGATATCATGTATCTAAATTACAAATGCCATAAGAAAATATTTTTACTTTTGCTTTGAATAATCAGTTGTCCATTAAAGAAATTTCAAGACAAAATACATGAAATGGCCTCTCATATTCACCCATGTATTTATCATTTCCCAAACCCTCTACTTCGTTCTGTAGTTTGGAATTTCCATCTGGTTTTACTTGCCTCTCATTAGCATTTCTTGCAGAGCAAGTCCGCTGGCAACGAATTCTGCCAGATTTTCTTCATTTGAAAATGTCTTTATTTCATTTTGAAGGATGCTTTCTTTGAATATAGAGAGTTACCAATACCTATTTTTCTTTTTTAGCTCTTTCAGGGTGCTGTTATTATCATTGTTCCCCTGCATGTAAAGTTTTATTTTTCTGTTTTGATGCTTTCCTCTTTATCTTTAGCTTTGTAGTTTGTTTGGCTGTGATGTAAGACAACGTGGCTTTTGCTGTAACATGTTGTTTGGGGTTTGCTGAGTTTCTTACATCTATAGATCAATGGTTTACCAAATGTAGAATATTTTAACCATTATTTCTTTAGATATTATTATCTTTGTTTCTCTTTCTAGAAGTTAAATTACATGTATATTATACTTCCTTATATTCTTCAGTGGATCACTAGGCCCTATTTCATTCTTTTTTTTTTCCCCTTCCTTTTGGTAAATCATTTTTTTTTCTCTCGCTTCTAGTGTTATATGACTTTGTGATCTCCTGTGAGTTTTCACTGAAAACATGTCTATATATACACCACTTTTCAAATCTATTCCTGTGGTCAGACATACCCTAGTTTCTATGGTGGTATAGAGAAAAGAAAAGTGCCTGGAAATTTTTCTAATTGCTTTTGGAAGAAGATAATTATCTCTCTCTGCCAAGAGTAAACTAAATAAAAATCTAGCAGGAGAATTTTGGCAAATATGTGAAACCTTGTTGCCATGGATTTGGAGTATGCTTCATATGGCAAATTGAAAGACATCTCGGCATTAGGTATTCTGTCCAAAGTGTGGCTCTATTAGTTACACCACTGCGTTCAGTGATATTTTACATGCTTTGCCAAGACTTGGAGTAAATAGTCATTAATGTGTAGTTTATTATTATAGTTATGAAAACCTCAAAATATTTCCAGTGGGCACATTCTGATAGATAAAATAACTAACATCCATTAAAAGAGAAATATTTACTTCCTACACTCAGCCACCCCCATTCTTCCAAATTACTTCTTATGAAGGGAATTTTCATTGCTACTTTTTGTCACTACATCCAGGCTTGCTGCCTAATTCTGTTTTCCATTTACTATTTGACTCTCAATCTCAATTAAATGCTTAAAAACAAGCCCAATACTCCAGTGTTTTGAATGCATTACAGAGTGAATACGTGGTCTAAATGGGAGAGTGCATTTCTTAACATTATATATCAACGAGGCCTTGAGGGTGACAGTTTGGATTTTATCTGTTATAAGGAAAAAGTGTTGATCTGTTTCTAATTTCTCAAGAGAGGATCAAAGACACCAGAATATCCAGGGGGTTGGAAAAACAGCAGAATTTTTTTCTGAAATGAATATGAACATCAGTTCATTAATTTATTGTCCAATAATTATAGTGAATCCAAATTAGGTATAGGGCAGAGGGAAGAAGAGAGCTACAAAATTATATGCCACCACAGCAATAAAAACAGACAAAAAAGGCACAGTTCTTGGCTTTAGTATTTTCAGAATCTATTAAAGGAGACAAGATACATGCAAACACATGCAAAGACAAGACAAGAATACAGCATAAGGAATTTAAAATAGAAAGAAATTTAAAAACTAGAAAAAATCAAAATTCTAGAAAGATTTGTTGTGGAGTACTAGTATTATAATACTAATAAAACTAGAGGCCCCAGGGCAATAAAACACACTGCAGGGTAAACAGTAAGGCACAAAGATTCATCCATTTGTTAATTCTGTCCATAAATGCTGCATTGGGTGTTCAATACATACCTACTATGGTTACAAAACAGTTGCAAGAGAACTGATCCTGATAGTCTGGTGGGTATAAACTGATGTCAATCAATTAACCATAATAAATGAGTGTAAGTTCCATTTCTGTTGATTCCAGGGCAAGATCATTTCTTGGTCTCTTCCCCATCTCAGTGATCACTCATTTTCAATTTCCTTCCGGAGTTTCTCCCTTATTACTGGGTTTCTAAAGGAGAAGTGCTTAGTACTCAATCTTTTAGCCTCATTTCTTTTTTCTTTTAAACCTGTGTGGTTGGTCCCTGATATGGGTTAAATCATGTCACCCTAAAACTCATGTATGGAAGCCCTACCTCTCTACCCCAGAATGTGGCCTTATTTGGAATAGGGTTGTTGCAGATATAATTCATTAACACAAGGTCATTCTGGAGTAAAGTGTGTCCCTGTTCCAATATGACTGGTGTCTTTGTTTAAAGGAAAAATTTCCATTACCAGCAAATACCAGAAGCTAAGAGAAAGGTATGGAACAGATCCTCAGTTCTCCCTCACTGCTTTCAAAGGAACCATCCTAGCTGACACCTTAATCTCAGACTTCAGACTCCAGAACTGAGAGACAGTAATTTCTGTTGTTTAACTGTTTGTGGTTCTTTTGTCACCGCAGCACTAGCAAACTAATACACTCCTAAGTAATCTCATTGAGACTCGATTTTAAATACTATTCCTATGCCTGCACCTTCCAGATTTTCATCTTTGTCTCAGACATTTCTGCATGGACTCCTCAAAAACGTCTCAGATTCAACATGCCCAACACTGAACTCTTGATCTCCTCCCACAAAACCTGTTTACATATAGCCATCCCTGACTTAAGAGATGACAGTCCCATTCTCCTGGTTTTGTGCAAACATTGGTGGTTATCATCCTTAGTTCCAGGCCTGCTTTCCTATTCCATTGGCAATCTTTCAGAAAATCCTGTTAACTTACTTCAAAATACATCCAAATACATTCTTGCCCTCACTACCTGTACTCTGACACCCTGATCTGAGCTATTATCTCTCTCCCCTAAATTCCTGCCATTGCCACCTAAGTAATCCCTCAGTTCTAACTTCAACCTCCTCGGTCCACTTAGCACAAAAGTTACAATGATCCTTTTAAAGTAAAGTTGTGTTGTATTGATTCTCTGCCCTGAGCCTGCAATGGCTCCCCATTTTCCTCAGTGAAAATGTCAGAACATTTACAAGGGCCTAAATCAGTGTCTGATACCCAGACTTTTTCTGCACTGGCATGTTTTCTTCTACCACAGTAACTGGACAACTAATTAAAGTATTTTAGGTTCTAGAGAGTGTTTTGAATAAAAATAATGTGTTGATTGACTTGTCATTCCCATGAACCTCAGTATAAAATGAGAAGGTATGGAAGGATCCTGTCGGCTTTAACATTTCTAATTCTTCATTAACAAGAGAATTCCCCCACTATGTGTGGTACCGACACCATGTTGAAGGAGCCCAAAATGAAGTGACTATTTTGTAATTATAGACTTGATCTAATCATTGCAGACAGCACACTAGGTAATTTAATCTCTGAAGTGGGTTTTATTCAGTTTAGCTTCCTACATTCAAACAAATTAGATAATGAGATAACTTAGACACCATGTAAGAACTAGTAATCTCCACTGAAGCTACATGTTCCGAATGGGCTGCACTGCTTTTTCTGAATGGACCAGAACTGCATTTTGCACAAATCAAGAAGACATATATGTATGTGAGAATATCTCTGTGTCTATACATCTATAAGTAGTAAGTGTATGTTAATGTACAGAGAGAAAAAAATAGCTAAGGAAACTTCAAGCCTTTTAAGATGGGAAGTATTTTTTAAAACACATTTAGTTAGCATTAAATTTAAAGTGAGTCAATGAAACACATTTTCATGAAAAATGTTTTTATTAGTATAATTGTTTTATTTACTTTGTCAACTTAAAGACTTTTAAGTATTATTTTATTACTGGACTTAAAAATAGCTTTATAGAATCTCTATTACTTCTTTGCATGTTCTTTTCCCTCCAGGTATGTTACTGCTGCTTCTTCCTGGAGACAACAGGCACACCTATCACAGGGCCTTTGCACTGGCTGACCTCTCAGCCTGGAACACTCTTCCTCCAGATATACACACAGCTCTCTCTCCCCCTGCCAAGAGGCCTTTGCTCAGGTGTCACTTACTCAATGAGATCTTTCTTCTCCTCCACCTTCATGATTCCACTTACCTACTTCTACTTTTCATTCATTGCAGTGCATATCTCATAGCACACACTACAATTTTCACATTTATTATGCTTTTCTTTATTTTTAGTCTCCTTTGCACTTGAATGTTAGTTGGTTAAAGGTGGATATCTTTGGTTTTGTTCAATGATGTATCTCAAATGCCTAGAAGAGCGCCTTGAATACAAGTGGTGCTCAATAAATAGTTGTTAAGCAAGTAAATCTGATAATGTTTAGATAGATAGATAGATAGATAGATAGATAGATAGATAGACAGACAGATTTAGATAAGTACTAATCAATTCTCTGAAAATAGTAAAGGACTAGGACCACATAAATCAGTTGGTGGTCTGGGAATATCAAAATTGAGCTAACACTTTTCAAATATTATGCTAATTTCCCCCTTAACTTATAGTTCCTAATAACCTTTTACTTCCATGGCTAACCCACAAGCATTATTGCTCCATGAAGAGAGGTAGACAGTTAAATTCTTTATTAGCAAAACAACAAAAACCCTTGAAAACCATTTGATAAAGGAATTTTTCTACGTATTATTATATTTATATAATATATTATATTATATTATATTATATTATATTATATTATATTATATTATTTAGCCATATACTCAGAGCATAGATCTCCTATCATGCAGAAGGCCATTTCCCAGAGGAATCATGGCCAAAAGTTTTGTTGCCCTCATCCAGAAGGAAAGAAACTTCTCCAGGCTCCACAATAGGAAGTGTTTTAGGTTAGGTAAGGGACACACTGAAAACAGATACTACTTACTTAAGTATGAGTCTTGGAAAATACCATGATAAACCACTACAGCAACTCTCACATTCAAGCTACTCACCAATATTTTGTTGGCACTAGCCATCACTTGCGCCAATTCAAAGAAGAAATTTTTTGAAGTTTTTTCACAAGTTAACAAATCATCTATCCCTGTCCTTTCTGGCCTTCCATACTGGTGAACACAGAATGCTGAGACTTTTGAGAGGATTGCTTTATCACTGCTATTTCTGCCAGGATTCAGCAAAGGGAATCCCAATGGTGCTTTCTCCTGGTGCTCCAAAGAACTCAGTCATTTATGTTCCAAAAGCTCTTCACTGAGCTAAGCCATTAGTGCTCCGCCATCCCCACCCTACTTACAAATCTCAAATTACTGAGATGCCACTGTGTTTACCTTGAGGTCTCAATCAAATTGCAGAAACTAAAGCAACCATAAGAAAGTTGCTATTCATTTTTGCATGTGCTAAGAGTGTGCCAGAATGATTAATTAATATGTATAACTTTAATCTAGAAATATACTAAGGGGAGGGGAGTTTTGAGCTCAATTCATAAAGAGAATGGAAGAAAAGAAGGAGTTAGGGCATTCTGTCCAGTGGGGATAGAATAGTGCAGGCTAAGAAGACTACTTATCTGAGATGTAGAAAAGCACATTTGTTTTGCTGGAAGAGAAGCTCTTTGTGCAGAAGATGAGACCTGGTATCATTCTGAGGGCAGTTTTGAGAAATCATTTGATATAACTTCCTTAAAGCCAAATCTCCCTACTTCCAAAGAAGAATATTTGAAGTTCAGAAGCAAAACTGTATCCAGTGTCACCTTTCAGCTGAGATTATATATAGAAGTGTATTTTTAATACTTTCCCCAAAAGAATTTTTTCTCTTAGGAGTTGGTATGAAGATTATTGTCATAACGAAACCACTCAACAACTGTAGATACATTTGTAATGCTTGAGTAGTTCTTTGCTGGGGTACCATGACATCAGAAAACACAACAAAGTTTGAAGGGACAGGGAGTGGCGTCTATACTTAGCAGCACTGTGCCTACATGTGTCATAGGGTTGAAAAGCCTCCTGCAACAAAGATTCATATTTTCTAAAGATCCTAATAAAGAGGCTAAGTGTAACTTTATGGCTTAGGCAGAAAATACTTAGAACTGAAGGACTGGGATGTGTGTGCATATACAGTATTTATAATATCTGTTCTGGATATAAAAGCACACACACATATATACACATATAGGGGGACTCACTTTTATTTGAGAACTTATCATGCATAATAGCCACCTCATTGACTCTGTATCAGTCAACCAATATTTGTTGAAAAGTCTATATATAGTTTGTGTGAGGTGAGATGCAAGCTTGAAACATGATCTCAGACCTCAGAGAACGTTCATCTCTTTAACCTTAGGGCAGCCAGGGCAGGAAGACAAAGAATGGTGTTTGGACCTAGCACATGTCCAGGTAACTGCAGCTCATTGTATGTGAGGCTCAACAAGACCCAGCACGCATCAGGCAATAGTTGGTATGAAGATTATTGTCATAACGAAACACTCAACAACTGTAGATACCTTTGTAATGCTTGAGTAGTTCTTTGCTGGGGTACCATGACATCTGTTTGTTGCCAAGAGAAGAAGGTCCTGAGTATCCAACAAGCAGGTACTTTTTCTCCTAAGAAATGCAAGGCAAAAATACCCCTGTTTTGCTTTCTGTTGTGAAGGTTTACTCCAAGGCTACAAAACTATAGTCACATGAAAGTTACCCCACAAACCTGATAATCATGCTGAGATTCAGATTAATAAGCCATTTAGGAAGCACATTCAGAAAATGTGTTCAGTTTCTACTAGAAGACAGCCTAACTGCCTGGGATTCTCTCAGAGGTCATACCTCTCAAAATTTAAAAAAAAAAATGTAATTAGGATAATTTGCTGCCATTCTGAATAGTGCACACAGTGAGAAACACATGAGCCCCCTAATATGCACCATTACACTCTACCTCATGCTGCTGTCTCTAAACTTAATCATATCTTGGTAAGGTGCTAGGGTAACTTTCACTAAAAACCACACTGTGGATCCCATAGTGGTCTCCAAAAAAGCACTTTCTGCCACTTTCCCTTTTTATGTTTTTATTAGTGCATTACAGTTATACATAATATTGGGGTTCATTTTGACATAATTATACAAGTGTGAAATATAATTTGCTCTGCTTCCTTTTTCAAGGGTAGTTTCATATGAAACAAGTCTGGAGCACCATAACCCATATCAGCCTGCACTATAGGATAGCATAATATGGAGAAAAGGAAGAATCTATGAGTTCAAGCTGCAAGGGGTACCTAGGTAGTAGTATGTCCATGGGTGACTCCTCAGTCAAGGCAACAAAGGGAATAGGTATCACCTATCAGGAAGCAAAACAGAAGCCCAGTGTTTGGAAATGAAATGACAAAGCAGAGGTCATCAGTTGGGCACCAGCTATGTCAGGTTGTCTTGGTAGGGCTTTGATAAATCTTTAGAGGAAAGAAGTAAAAGAATTTAGCCAAAGAGCAGGGATAAGAAACGTGAAAGAAAAAGACGAACTTCGAAACAGTCAAATGGAGAAACAGCAGAAACAAGTAAAAAGCCACATGACAGTACAGATGTCCCTTGAAATCCCAGGGAAATTGATTGGTCCAGGTTCCCAGGATTTCCAGTTGCAAGGATGCTCAAGTCCTTTGTTTCAATGGTAGTATTTTCACATAACCTATGCACATCTTTCCATTTTAAGTCATCTGTGCATTACGTATAAAACATAATACAATACAAATATTTAAATAGTTGTAATGATGTATTACTTTGGAACTCACAAGAAGAACAAAGTCTGTTCATGTTCATATTATTTTCCCAAATATTTTTGATCCATGGTTGGTTGAATCATTCAACCAACCCATGGAACAACGGGTGCAGGGGGCTGATGGTGTAGGCAGTAAATCACGATTCATGGAGCTCAGGTGGCCCTGAAATTCTTCCGGCCTGTTCCCTCACTGCAAGAGCCATCTTCACAGTAAAGAAGAGGTCCCAGCTTAGTCATGAAGGAATAGACACCCATCAGGCGAGGTGGAGGGAGCAGGGGAAATGAAAGTGACTGTAGCATTTAGTGGGTGGAGGCACTACCCACTTTATCTTTTAGTGGCAAAGATAAATCATGTGTAAAAAAAGGAAAGAGGTAAGCAGCTACACCACCAGAACAGACTTTAATAAAGCTTGCCTCTGCTGCAGGAGTCCTAAATGTGGAACTGTCACTTCATGCCCACATTTATTTGAATATTCACAAAGCATATTCAGAAGAAGTCTCACAAACACATTACATTCTTCACACTAAACTTAAAACAAAAAATACAAGTCTCCAGATGTAGTCGGCAGCAAGTCTGCCTTAATGAGGCACGGCATATTCTGTCAACTAATACACAAAGCGAGGCCCACCCGGCCAGCCAGTCATATCAGCAGAACACTGCATTAGATGTCTCAGTTCGTCAATCTAATAAATGAGTTCTCAAATGTCATTTTCCCTCCATATGCGGCAAATATTTTTTCTATTATTTAGTTATGCTTTTTTAATTAGGTTAACTCTTCAGTACTCCAGCTCAGTACTGGGTCCATCTGTGAGAGACATTTGTGTCACTTAATGAAGAGAAAATCACAAGAGGAAGATGATAGTTCAGAGGGACATGTGGTATATGCCTGTCAATACAGAAAATAAGCATACTAAATTCATATTTTTCAATTATAGATCATAAAATCTACTGGTGGTAGGCCTTTTATTTCACTAAGAGAAACACTACCCATCTTGAATGTCCTTCAAAGCAAAATAAGCATTTTAATTAAATCCCACATACAGGGGATGTGCTCCTGGTCCATTTTTCCACATGTAACATCTGTAATAGAGTTATTAACAGCACTTGAAAAGGGAGAGGAAATGATATATGGCAGCTATGAATCTGGACAAAATAACTACTCAATTGACAAGTTGGCCTAGGTTCAGAATCTTCTCACACACAGCAAAAATTCTGAATGGACCCTTAAAACACTAACAAATTTAGTTGCTAAATATTTTGCCAGTTCAGAAATGGTTGAATCAATGAGATTTTTGTTGTTGGTGTTTCAATGGTAAACAAAAAATTTATATTAATGAGAAGAAATTTCATCAAATCCCTAAGCATTTTAACTGAATATTAAATTATATGTGTTTTAAATCAGTTTCTTTTATAAGAATCTTTGTGGACTTTTCCAAGACCCTGGAGACATTTCTATTTGTGAGTTTAATATGCACAGTACTTTCACATTTTTAAGGTTTGAGTCTGATAATCCATCTACATGAAATGTGGATCAGTCCATTCAGAATCTTCAGTTTGACTGAATTGCTGGCTTCTCACACAGGGATCTTGGTTACCTAATCACTTAATTTATGTGATGAACATAGACAGCATAACTGAATAAAACCTACTTTGAGGACTGCATTATCTAGTTTGTCTATCTGCATGGATCATATTTACTATATTATTATAAAAGTCATTTCAACTTGTGCTAACTCTCCATACCATGTAGAACATTCCCTAGTTCATAAAGAATTACAGAATGTTTGGGCTAGAAAGGACCTAATTTTACTGATGAAGAAACCATGGACTTTAGATTTTCCAAATTCAATCAGCACAGCTAAATCAGGAGAAAAGCTGCTGGAATCTGAATCACCTCAATGAGTTTTCTAGAACCAGTGTGGTAAAATAGCATGTAGGGACATTATTAAATCTAGGTGTGCCAAAAAACAGAAAATATACTATTCATCTTTATTAGAAAAGTGATGTTTAGTAAAGGTAAAGAACTTGATATTTGGTATTTTGAGCAATTTCAATCTAACCTACCTATACATTAGGTATCTCCTCTATAAAGTCATGGGCATATACTATATTAATAAGCATTTGTTTAATTTATCATATTATGTGAGAATCTTGGAAGGACAAAGTGCATTGTATTAGCCAGAATCAGCTAACAAATATATAACAACATCTCAGTAGTTTAATCCAATCCAAGTAAGTGCAATGTAAGTCAAGTTGCTTTCCTCCCTCTAACTGTTATCCCATATGAAACATATGGCCTCCATGATCATGACAACAGAAGAAAATGGGGAGACACAGCACTTTAACTAATTGACCCAGAATTGATGCATACTAATTCTGCTCACATTTCATTGGTCAGAAGTGATTACATTTTCCTATCCTACCAGGGTGCTGGAATGTAGGGGATTGTATAGAAAATTTGTGACCACTAATAGCTTCTGCTTATATATACGAACTTTCTTGTACAAACTTTATTCTAAGACAGATGCTATGTTTCTGTTTTTCGCTAGATAGTTGTTAATAAGCATAATGATTATTCACCCAATGAATTCTGGTTGTTACCCTGTTGAGTGAAGATTCCTAACATAAAAGCACAGACCTTCTATTTAGATGAAATATAATATTATTATTAATACTTCACATCATACAGCTCCCAAAATTTTTAAAATTCTTTCACTATATGAAAGTAATAAAACATACTGTCAGTCCATTCAATTGACTTTAGCAAAACAAAATTGGGTGGCTTGCAAATAAGATGTTCATTTCTTACAGTCCTGGAGTCTGGAAAGTTCAGCATCAAGGCAGATTTGGTGTCTGGTGAGTGCCTCATTTGGCTCAAAAATAGTGCTTTCCTGCCGTGTCCTACATAGCAGGAAGACAAGGCAGCTGTCTGGGCTTCATGATTTAATCATGAAGGGGCCTACCTAGAGGCCCCACCTCCTGGGGGAATAGGACTACCATTACCTTGGGGGACAGGACTCCAACAAAAGAACTTGAGGGAAATCAAATCAGACTATACGGCCCACTTTGTATGACTGATCTCTTTTGATTCTCTGCAAGCCACATTTGGCCTCACCAAGGGAAGTTAGGTTTAAAAGACCAAGACATTGGTCCAAGAACACTGAGATTAAAGTAAAAGAGGCAAGGGTTCCCAGTGTAACTACTCTGACATCAAGTCCACTCATCTCTGCACTTTTTAACAGAAAAAAGATGATTTTTCATTTGAGCCACAATTTCTGTTTAATTTCAGAAGAATCTTTTAGTTGTACAAGATAATGAGTTAACTAGGAGATAGATTGAGTCCATTTATTATTCTAAGATTTCTACCAACCTAATTATTTTATATTCTTATGACCTATGGCACAAAGAAATGAAATAACTTCAAAAAGAAGGAAGATAAATATGATTTGAAATATCACAATTCCTATAAAATTCCTATTCAAATAGATGACTTTTAAAATTCTCCTCCATACTAAAATTTGATGATTCCACATTAACTACAGGTACCAGTAATTCTTTCTTTATTTGTTGCCCTGTGTGTGCAACTCTCACACTTTATGGCAATAAAAACCTTTGTTTAATCTCAGGTAATGAAAGTGCCTCACACCTTTCAGGCCTGACAATTTAATTATCCTCTATATAACAAGTTAAAATATAAAAAAATTATCTAAGTATTTCACCCTGGTTGATCAGTACTTCTAGAGTAATACTAGCTAATGGTATAAAATCATTTTATAGAGAGAAATAAATTTAATCCAATAAGATGTCAGCATCAGTCCCCAACCCTGTCTTATTGTTTTCTTTTTTTAAAGAATGGCTTGGCATGTTTTCAAGTCATTATCCTAGAAGATCAGAAAAGAACAATGTCTCACCATCTTAAGACTTAAGACCCAGAATTGTTCAAGACAGCTATATTAGTTAGGGTTCTCCCCAGAAACAATATAATACAGGTAAGTATATAAGAGGAGATTTATTAGGAGACTTACCTTATATAACCTATCTATACTTCAGATACCTTCTCTATAAAGTTATGGGATTATACTATATTAACAAGCATTTGTTTGTTACAATTATGGAAACCGAGCAGGCGAATAGGAAAGCCAGTGGGAGAATTCAGTCCTAATCCAACAAGACCTGAGAACCAAGAATTCTGATGTTCAAGGCAGAAGAAAATGAATGCCCCCGCTCAAGAAAAGAAAGACAGGGAATCCACACTTCCTGTGCCTTTTGTTGTTGTCGTTTTTTTCTGGTCACTCCATGAATTGGATGATGCCCAGTCATACTGGTGAGGGCAGATCCTCTTTATTCAATTTACTGATTCAAATGTCGAAACACCCTCATAGACACACCCAGAAATAATGTTATACCAGCTGTATAGGCATTCCTTGGCCAAGTCTAGCAACCACAACAATTAAAGGAAAGAATAAGATAAAATTTTAATATTTTCAAATAAACAGTCAAGTCTAACAGCTGCTTGCTGAGTTCTTGGTAATTTTGAGGTTCTGTCAGTCCAAAACATTGAATGTCCTATATCTTATGGGCTTTTAACACATTTGAAGCTCTTGAAGAATATGGAAGGGCCAATTTGTTCATTTGTTACTCTTGCCTATCTTATGATACAAAGGAAAATACATGCAAAGAACTCTCCTTTTCGACCTTTGTGTCAGTGACTAAAGTGAATATGTATAGGTAGGTATACTCAATCTGAAGATGATATACCAAAAGAGGAAAGCTAGTGTCTATAATGAAAGAAGACTCAGACTTGGGATAATTTCAACAAGTTGAAACACCACATAAATGCCAACAGGAAGAAATGTAGAAGATGACTATTTATTTATTCCTTTAATAAATATTTATGGAACATTCCTTTATCTCATGTTCTATAAACTAATAGTGGGCACATATAAATAAGACATACCTCCAAACTCAAGGAAGTAGTCACCTGCACCATGACCTCTCCATTTATAAAGAGGACATTAAAACTCCAAGCCTGAAGTGATTCATGTAAGGTAAGACAGTAAGTCAGTAAAAGGGCCGAGAGCAGAGTAAAACCCAGGGAAATCCCCACTGTTCCACAGAAAGATTGAGTAGGTAAGCAGAAAGTGTTTAAAAGAAGTATCCTAGGGCTGCAGGTGCAGCTCAGTGGTAGAACCCCTGCCTGGCATGAGCGAAGTCCTGGGTTCAATCCACACCACTTCAAAAAACTTTCTTGTAATAACAAGAAATGGTCTCCTACATCTAATTTTTTTTTTCTCTGTATCTGTGGAATACAGTATGGTTTAGGGTGACTGGCACATAAAGTAAAATGACTAAAGCAGCCCTCGCACAAGATTGCTGGATCATCATTTCTCAAAGGCAAATTCATGAAGGCAGAGTGAGTCATGGGTGTCCAGGTGCCCTGCTCCCCACTTTTTTTCTGAGGCAGGACATGGAATGTTGTTTGACTGTGGAACTTTGCATTGTTGTGCACTTGTCAGCCCTTTCCTGGTGTGATCCTGAGTCAGGATACAATAGATCTAAAATAAGAGAGGATCTTTGGCCACTGGGAGAAACCAGGAAGCAATGCTGCCTGTTGTTAGCCTTTGCTCATCCCCCACACTGACATACAGATAATGGCCCTATTCTACAACCCAAATAGATATCACCAAGGTTATTCAAATAATGGCCCTTCCTGCTCAGCTTTAGGTAAACGTGGACTCCCCTGGCAGTACTACACAGCCCTTCCTGTCTTCCAGTGCCAATCACAGTGGTGCTGTGACCAGCCACATAACTCTTATGGGTTAAAATTATAGAATATGATATGTAGAGACTACTTGTTAGTAGGGCATGAACTAAGAGGCAAAGGTTAACTTGGCTGTTCCTCTCAAAGCTAGTCCAACATGAGAAGAGCTGATCTACAAAGTTCCATGAAAAAATGGCTACAGCTCAGTCATTAAGGCTATCAGTCAGTCAACTGCAATTCTTAGACCTAAAACCTTTGAATAAATCAGGGGAGGGCTGACCCTACCAGAAACACATAGGGGTGTAAGGACAAGGTTGTAATCAATGTGATGCCATTTTATTTAGCTTTTCCATCCCAGCCACTGTTCAAACCAGAGAAGGATCTTACACTTCATTAATCATGCAGCATAAAATTCCACAACCCAAGGATATGACTTCTCTTGGAATCTGAGGAAAAACAATTGATGGGTCTCTTGCACACTGCCCTAAAAAAAATGAATGTGAGAGGGCCATGACTCGCACATTGGGCTACTGATCTATTCTCAACAATTTTTCCAGAACACAATTCTGGTAGACCTTGCGTCAGTGCTGTTTTTTGCAAGTAATCTTTTTGCACAATGGAGACATTACAATCCATCATCAAAACAAAAACATTCTTAATGGTAAAGGAAAGCATTATAACTATACCTGGGTGAGAGTACTGTCCCTGGATATCAAGGATATATGGTCACCCTAGATGTGCTGCCTTTCAGAGAGGAACAGTTAAGTAGTAAAAGTCTGGAATCTGGAAGTCATACCAAATGAGTACATTGAAGATATTCAGCCTCATTGTATAAGAATGTGCATGTGCCTACTCTTTGGAGGCCAGAGAAGGCTAAACTTGTTCAAAGAGCCACCATATGACAAAAAGGAAAAGAATTTATTCTCTTCCAGACCAAAAAGTAGAATTATAATCAAGAAGTAGATTCAGGTTCAATAGAAGAAATAGCTTTTCACCTGAACTGCCCAACTGCAAGCCAGGTTGCCTTGTCAGAATGCTTTCCTCATACTTTGAGCACACTGGGGATGGGGAAGGGCGGGCACCTTCCTTGGGCACTGTGGGGTCTTTTCTGTAGTGATCAATTGTGTACCCATAGCTCCTAAAACTCTTTGAAGATCACACTTTACAAATAACTACTATCATGAAAAACTTACAGTAACTTATTGGTTTCATAGTAATGAGAATCCCCTGCATTAGTAAATAAGGCAGATGGAGATAATCTAATGCAGGAAAGAAAATTAGTGTGTGAATTGGTCATTCATGACAGGCCCCAGAAGTTAATATAATTCTGAGCCTGATTTGTAAGCATGAAGGAAAATCTTTTCTGCTTTAGTCAGCTTTTTCACTGCTGAAACTAAAAGACCCAACCAGAACAGTAGAGGAGGAAAAATTTATTTGAGGGCTCATGGTTTCAGAGGTCTCAGTCCATAGATAACTGGCTTCATTCCTCAGCGCTCAAGAGGAGACTGAACATCAAAGCAGAAGAATGGTAGAGGGAAGCAGCTCATATGATGATGGGCAAGCAAAGAGAGACGCTTCTTGCTTGCTCTCCATTTATTCCTCTTTAAGGGAATTCTTTCTTATTGTATAACTTCTTAGTGCTTCTTTTCCCTCCTCTTTCCTGACCATTTACCCTTGGGAAACTTTTGAATCCAATCAGGCTCCCTACGCTTAAAATGAAAGGAACGTGACATGCTACTGTGTGTCAATGATTTAAATATTTTAAAAGCATTTTTGATGCCTTAATCCTAGTGTGTTAAAATTCTAAAAATGAAATCAGGAATCAGTCTTATCAACTCAGAGTTATTTAGAGGAGAATTCTTGGCTTATGAATATATGCTATGTAGCAAGCCACTAATTCTCCTTCAACTAGTTAATCCTATCCTATATTTATCTACTCTGGTAACACCAAACAGAGATTTATCTTCATCAATTAATAATAACTGAGTATCACTTATTTGGGATTCTATGTGCTAAGCATTGCACTGATCACTTTAGATGTATTATCTCATTCTGTATTCCTCACAATATAAATTATAGAGTATTGTCAGAGCTGGAGATAACAAAATCAGGGTGCAAAAAGACTGAGGAATTTGTTTAAAGTCATATGAACAAATGGTGTGGCTGGAACTTCTTTCTGTCTGTGAAGCCTGGGCTCTCTACTTGCAGGTTCTTCTCCACATTAGTGTATCTCAACTAACTACACAAGTACTTCCCATGGGCATACTGAGGAAATTCATAGAAATGAGAGAGGCCTTTTCTTTGTAATTTGTCCAATATCTCATAACGTGCTTTCTTCCACTGATGCTTAAACCTGTGACAAATTAATCAGAATTCACCCAGACATTTCAGGACCAATTAGAGACTATGAAGCTCTTCATAAGCTTCAGTATTCCACTCCCCACTCATGTTTTTTCAGAAATACATGAGTTTAGCATCTCATTCTTCTTTTTGATTAAATTACTTTATATAAAAGTGAATTCTTCCTTTTGGAATTAACTGATTATGGTCAACTGGGCACTACATGGTTTTGCCATTTAAATGCACTTTATTGCCTATTAATGAGGGAAAATTAGGGGAATTATTGCTGATTGTATATCAGGAAGTCGGCTGAAAATCAGGTAACAATTGGGGAAGCAGGGACTTCCTTGTCAATCTTACAGTCAGACTTTAATCCAACCCTTTGTAACAACCAATAGTAAGATCATCATCATCAAGATCTGATTCCCTTTCAACCAAGTTATGTAGAGGTGCACACACTTAGTGTGAAAGGAGAAAAATTTGTGACCACTATGAAGAGAAAACAGGCAATCACTGGAACCTTGTCTGGTTCAATTGGGAGATGAGGCTGCAGTGGTATGCACAATGCTTGTTAAGAAAGGGTGAAGACAGCTGGGCTGTGTATGGCTCAGCCTTCTCCTCCAATCTACTGTGGCAATCTTAGAATCCATCCAAAGGGAAGAGTAAAAAATCTGATATTTTTCCACTGGCTGTTGTAAGGAAACTTCAGACTCTTGAAGAGATTTCTTTGAGACAGGAAGACATACATGAGAAGCCATAAATGAGGCATTGACTATAGTGTTCATGCTCTTAGTGCCCAAGATTGAATTTAATGTTGGTGAAGGCAATCCACTAGAAAATGAGAAATGAGAAACAGACCCATAGAATATTACTTTTTTTTTTTTTTTTTTTTTTTGGTACTGGGGATTAAACTCAGAGTTGCTTTAATATAGTTTTTTTTTTTTTAATTTTGAGACAGGATCTATCTAAAGTCTAAGGAGCCTCACTAAGTTGCTGAGGCTGGCATGAGCAATCACTCCTAGTTGAAATCTGAATAAATTCTTGCTGTCAGCTCCCATGTCCTGGAAAAAAAAGCCCTATATTGAAACCAAATAAGAATTTAAGAGATGCTATCTTGGTCAAATGTCAGTGGGTACCCCAGGTTAAGGTGGACTCCTTGACAAAAATTGTCTTGGTGAGAAAGAAAACCAAGTCAGAAAAAGGATATGAACCCCAAGAGTCCCAGCTCAAACTAAATGTGACTGTACAGTCAAGGGTCTCCAATGTTGAAGTTGATGGTGTTGGTAATGATGACCTTTCAGCTTAGTGTGGGGTTTTAATTGGATCAAAACCATTAGTGAAACAGACATTACTACCTCATGTTCATATATATATATATATATATATATATATATATATATATATACACATATATATATGTATATATATATAACTGAATGATGTGATCCTACAATATATACAAGAAAAATGAGAAATTACATTTAATTTATGTATAATTTATCAAAATGTATAAATGCATTCTACTGTCGTGTATAACTAATTAGAAGAAAAAAAAATCAGTGGTTCATTTGGCTGAACTCCATGTTGTAGCACTCCAAATGGAAAGTAAATATGACTTTTTAAGAGTCAAGTGGCTGTCTCCCTACATGACTGATAATCCTGTCCCTTCCTCTAATCCAAACTCAACAGTTTTTAACAGAAAGCCCATTAGGGATGAGTCCAAGATCTCCCGGTCCTCAGGGGGACCAAAGTCAGTATGCACCTGCTCAAGTATGCTAAAGAACTATGGAGAGGGAAGGATTCATACTTTTATGGCTTTGTTAGGTACAGGAAAACAAGTCACAATTCTATCCAATCCCAAGGGGAAAGTAATTGTTTATATTCAGCCAGGGCAGTCTGAGAAATGCTCACAATGTGAAAGGGAAGCTAACCTGACCTTGCGGATGGGATCTTTCAGGATGTTTCCATGTACTGTCAATTTAGTGTTATGGTTTGCATTAATGAATGTGTAATTGATACTGAGGTTTTACTACGAATGTTTTATCATACTGTGAATGCTCATGAGTACCAAAAGATTCTCCTATTCAGGAATTACTGTAGATAGAGAAATGCTAGTGAGACACGTATGTGTCTATTGAATCCATTTTCCTGTCCCATCGACAGCTAGTCCAACAGAAACAGTATTGAATTCCTGGAGAAAAATGGGAAATACACAGCTCTGTGACTAAGAATTTAAAAGACAGAGAGGTTAGTAAAAGATGCAACACAGCTTGTGTAAGTAGTGAAAATGATCAATGCCAGCAGGAGGTTTAAAGTGGTTTCATCACCAATGAATTCAGTAGTTGTCACATAGCTGAAGCTGTTTCTGACGTTGTGACTATAACTGAATCCACTGCCCAGACTGATGGTGCCTAGTATGTTGCCGTGGACATTGCAATGCCTGATTTGCTAGTCACTGGCACCTGATGACTGAGACCAATTCATATTTATGTGGCAGCCTTCCAACATATAGAGCAGGGCTATCTAAAATCCATTGTCACTTGCCATAGATGAGTGGGTCAGGATTTAAGCACAAGTATCTCTACTCCATAGTGTCCAGAAATTTCACACTTTGTTTGACAAGTGGGATAGCAAATCAGAACACTCAGTATCAATGGCCCTAGTTACAGTGCTAACAAAACTCTGAATTTAGAGACCTTCATCAAGTAAATCATTTTAGGACTATGTGGGGAGATTCACAGTACTTGCTGTATCTAGCAATGAAGGAAAAACTGCTGTCACTTTGCCTGTCCCTTTTTCTCCACCCAAAGGAAGACTCAGCTCTTTATCTTACTCTTTGACATTAGAGATAGTACATGCCTCCCCTGGTCATTTTTATCTGCTAATCTGCAAATAAGAAGCCTTTCAATGGCGACCAAGCAATAAACTGAATTGGAGACTATACATCAAAGCAGGAGGACCCTATCTACTTTTAGAGAATCAGAACCATAATGACTTCTTTGGGCTACAGTTCCCAGTGACTGATGATTTGCCTGACTGGAGACTGGCAAAGGGCATCTATGAAACTGTAATGGGCTCACAAGCTTGCAAGTAGGGCAGAATTTCAGGTCCGTCAGTTTCTGACACCTAATTGATCTTTAATCCTCTTATTAGAAGTTTGTGAAAAGTATACAGTATACTGATTTCTAGTTTTGAAACACCATTGCTTTTATGAATGGAACATTCCAGTACACATTTTTTCCTGAAGCAACATTAGCACAGTCATTCAATTTAGGTAAAGCTCCATCTATCGTAAGTCTCCTCTTAGACCAAAAAATAAAATGTCAGAATAAATGGAGAAAGGTACAGAGATAGGGTTTGGGGAAAATAGGAGAGAAATTTCATTTTATCCTATTTTAAAGAAAGTACTACTGAAGATAAATGATTAAGTATTTTATAGAAATTACCATTTTAATTAAAATGTGGATTGCAGACCTAAGTACATGAAAAGGGGATACTAGGGCTTAAAATCCTTGAAAACATCAGAATTTAAAGCTTTTAGTTTTAATATTATCCCTTGGGTCATCTATTAAGTTCCTAGCAGAATATTAAGATTTATTAGTGAAGGAGCATACTATTGAACCCTTTCATTTAATGTATAACTACAGATTAGAAAGTTGAGAGTGCACTGAGCTATCTTCCTATTCTACATAAAACAGTGATAATGATTCAGATGAAACCCTATTTTATTTTCAAATAGTAAAATTCACGTTTTGCAATGGATGGCTCTGAGTTTCATGGTATATATTTAGCCAAAGAGAAGATGCAAAATAGTTCTAGCACTCCTAAGTGCTGCTGCCACTTGTGTACACACCCTTCTAATTCCTAAGCCCTGACAAACGTGGATCTGTTCTCTATTCCCATTTTTTTTTTTTTTGGTCACATTCAGAATGTTATGTAAGTGAAGTCACAAAGTATAGAACCTTTTGAGTTTCAGTTCTGTAGCCTAGCATAATCCTCTGAAGGTGCATCCGAGTTCTGAAGCATAGCAATAGTTCATTTCTTTTTAATTGGTAATAGTGTTCCTTCATGTAGATGGATCCACTTGTTTATCCATTTCCCCACTGAAAATATTTCTGATGTTCTGGTTTTAAGTGATCATTAATAATGCTGCTATAAACATCATACGCAATTTTTCTGTGAACATAAAGTTCCATTTCTCTAACATGTAAACCTAAAAGTGGGATTTCTGGGTCGTATTGCAAGTGCGTATTGTTGGGTTTGGTTTGGTTTGGTTTTATATTTTTTCTTTTTTGCAGTGCTAGGGAACGTTTCCTTTTTAAGAAGCTGCCAAACTCTTTTCCAGAGTGACTACTATTTTGCAACCCTATCAGTAATCAACGGGAGTTCCTTTTGCTCTGCATCCTCATCGGTATTGGGAATCCTCAGTATTTTTTTGTTTTAATCAAGTTAATAAGTGTGTAATGCTATCTCCTGGTGGTTTTAATTTTCATTCCCCTAATGAACAAGGATGTAGAATATCTTTATGTGTGTTTATTTGCCATCTACTTTTTTGTTATTGAAGTAATATTTAAATATTCTGCCTGTTTTAAATTGGGTTATTTTCTCATTTTTTAGTTTTCAGAGGTCTTTATATGGTACAAATACTTTTTCTGATATGTTATTTGCATATATTTTCTACCCGGTGGGTTGTCTTTCTATTCTTTCAATAGTGTCCTATATAGAGTAAATGTTTTTAATTTTGACAAAATCCAATATATCCTTACTTTTATGGATCGTGCTTTTGGTATTATGTCTCGTTCTTTCCTAAGCAAAGATCAAAAAGATTTCTTCCATTTTCCCTTTTAAGAATTTTATAATTTTATTTTTTCATTTACATCTATAATGAATTTTGAGTTAATTTTCATTTGTGGAATAAGATGAAAGTGAAAGTTCATGTCTTGCATGTGAATTTCTAGTTATCCCAGCTTCATTTTTTGAAGACTAACTAACCATCTTTTTCTATTGGTTTGTCACTGCAACTTTGTCAATAGTTAAGCACTTTTATGTGGGCCTATTTTTAAATTTTACCTTTTGTCCCAATGTTCCATGTTTCCATGTTTTGCCAATACTGTAATGCCATGACTACTGCTACACTTTCTATAAATGTCCTCCAAAGGTCCGCAGTCTCCAGGGTGGGTCTATTGGGAAAAGCTGCAGACCTTTAGGAGGTAGGATTTAAGAGAGGGCTTAGGTCATTGAGAATGTGTCGTCAAAGGGAACTGTGAATCCTACTGGTCCTCTCTACTTCATGGCTCAAGAACTGAGCAGTTTTGTGCCACCACATGCTCCTGCCATTTTGTATTGTCCTCACCAGAGGCCCAAAGCAATGGGCCTGCCCAATCTTGGACTGGAACACTCAGAAATATGAGCCAAAATTAAAATTTTCTCTTTATGAGTTAATTGCCCCAGGTATCAGCTCAAAAAGAAAGTTAATGGATAAAAGCTGACAGATTCAATTACTATAGCTTTATTATATCTTAATATTCAGTAGTGTGTATCCTTAAACTCTCTTTATAAAATTGTTTGGTTATTCTAGTTCCTTTGTCTTGTTTGTAGCTACAAAAAAAATCTTGATGCAACATTGATTGGGATTGCACTAAATCTGAAGATAAATATGGGAAGAATTGACATTTTGTAAATTGACATTTTGTTTATGGATAGAATTGACAATCCATAAACATGTTCCTCTATTAATATCATCAGCATTATATAGTTAGAAGCATACAGATTCTGCAAATATTTTGTTATACCTATTTCAAAATATTCATTTAGAACTATCATAAATATTACTGCTTTTTAAAAATCTCGATTTTCCAACTGTTCATTGTAGTGTATAAAAACATAATTGTCTATTGCACTTACATAACTGCAAGCGTTCTAAACTCCTTAGTTCTAATAGTTTAATAGATTTTTGAGATTTTTCTCCATAGAAAATCATGTTATTGAAAGAAAGAATGGTTTATTTTTTTCCCTTTCAAACCCTTTAGAAAGAAAGGAAATGAAAGGAAAATGCCTTTTATTTCATCTTCTAAACTTACTGCTTTTGTTTAATTTCTGGCTTCATATTGGGTAGGAATGGTGAGAGCAGACATCCTTACCTAGTCTATGATCTTAAGAAGAAGACCATTAATATTTCACCATTAAGTATTAGCTACAGGATTTTCATAGATGCCCTTTATCAGATTGAAGATGTTCATTTCTATTCCAAGCAGGCTGAGTTTTTATCATGAATTGGATGCTGAGAAATTTTGTCAAATGCTTTGCACTCATCTATTGGTATGATCATGCAATGTTTTGGTTGATATCTATGTTAATATGATTACCTACACTGATTAATTTTAAAGTGGAACTGGAGGATTAATATGTCAGTTCTGAGGTCTGGGGTTTTTTCTAGGATAAGCCTCTTATAGCTATGGTTATTATTCTTTTTAGATATTGCTGGATTTGACTCACTAATATTTTGTTGAGGATTTTTCTGTGTTCAAGAGGAACACTGATCTGTAGGGTTTTTTTTAATTTCTTATGAAGTTTTTGTTTGGTTTTGGCATCAGGTTATTGGTGACTCCACAAATGAGTTTGAAAAAAGTTTTCTTTTTCTGACTCTGGGAGTGATAGTGAAGAATCGATGTTATTTCTTCCTTAGGTATTTAGTAGAGTTCACCAGTGAAACCATCTGGGCTTGGAAATACTTTGTGAATATATTTAACTCTGAATTAGACATTTCAATAGATATGGAATGTTTGTTTCCTTTTAATGGAGTTTTGGTATCTGTGTCTTTAAAGGGATTATTCCATTTCATCTAAGCTATGAATTTATGTGCATAAAGTTGTCCATAATCCATAAAGAGTATTCCTTTATTATCCTTTTAAAGTCCTATTGGGTCTGCAGAGATTTTTCCCCTTTTCATTCACAATGTTGGTTATTTGTGTCTTGTCTTAGTTTCTTGGTCTATCTCTTTTGAGGTTTGTCAATTTTATTGATGTTTTTAAAAAGAACCAGATTTTGATTACATTGATTTTCTATCTTTTTTATTTTATTTCTTCTTTTTCTTTTCTCCTTTTTTTTCTGTTTTGAAAACACATCTTATTTTTTTTGTGTGCAGGATAATTCAAATTTTAAAATGAGGCATCATATATTTAATAAGGAAAAAGTCAAACATTTACACTTACATTTCTCACCAAGCAGTAAATCAAAACTTACCTAAAAGGCTTTTAAATTGAACTCTCTAAATGACAGAATATGGAAACAATAAGTTAATGTCTTTCCCAAAGAAAAATTCGTAAATATTCTTCTTTATGTATCTAAGCAAACTTAACTAGGCTGCAATGATAAACATTACCAAATGATACCAGTATTACTCATCAGGAAACTAGGCTCTTTAAATTATCAAACTAGTTTATTACAGGTTTTGTTATGTCTACAGTAGGCTGTTTAGTGTGTGATGGGACAGGGGCCTTATGTTTTCATAATTTCACCACAATGTACCATCAAGTATTTGCCTCAAGGTTAAGGTTTTAACAAAGTGAAAATTACTTCCCCGTTTCCCCCTGTGCTATTCCTAACCCACAATGCCCAAGTATTTGTGCAATGTGTAGAGTGTGTGTATAAATACATTTGTGAAATAGACATACCATCAGAAGCATCATTCAGAAGTAGCTAATGTATTGCCATCTCATTCATATTTCTGATATGTGAGGTATATAGTACTAATTACCTTTTCCTTGATGTTTGCCAAATTGGAATAAAGGCATTAGTACAGAATTACAGAATGTATAGAAAATGTTTTTGACTTGAAAAATTAACAAATATTTCATGACATACCACAATATACTCTACCCAAACCAGCACCCTGGCTATCCATTTCCTGTTCTTTACATCTCTATTCCCCATCCCTACTTTCTCATTTTTTGGGGGTATATACAGTTCTTCTGTAGCATTATAGTTGCAATTTTATGACAATTGGACACTATGGTATGGAAACAGACTGGTATCAATAGTACATAGTCACCAGCATGCCACATTTGCTTTAGTAAATACAAAATATACATTTTATAAAGGACAAATTTTGTATTATGTTTTATTTGCATTGTATAATATTGTAAAATTATTTTAAGTCCTAATTTGCATTATAATTTTTTTCCTACATAAAGGCATAAATATAGAAACTTTGTATAAAGGTAGCTTATTCGATTTTTAACTTTTTCTTTTATAAAAATTGTTCAACAGTGGGACTACCATTGTCAAATTGTATATGAAATATGAATTTTACCCCCATAATTTCTTTTAAAAACATTCCATATTATTTCTCTAATGAAAGACATAATGAAAGACTGTACTAGACATAAGTTGTATTTTAATGCTATTTCATATCAGCATTTTAAATTTTAGTTTGCATTTTTTTTTTTTTTTTTTTTTTTTAGTACTGGGGATTTAATTCAGGGGCACTCCACCACTGAGCCACATCCCCAGCCCTATTTTGTATTTTATTTAGAGACAGGGCCTCACTGAGTTGCTTAGGGCCTCGCTAAATTGCTGAGGCTGGTTTTGAACTCACGATCCTCCTGCCTCAGCCTCCCAAGCTGCTGTGATTACAGGCGTGCGCCACTACACCTAGCCTTAGTTTGCATTTTTAATCCTGGCAAAACTTAACCACTGTTAATTTAAATAAAACCTTGTTGTAAATGTAACAACATTATTTGCCCTCTATCTCTTCCCACCCTTTGTTCTCTATTTCTCCCTATCAGTGCCAACTTCATACATTTTGTACCATGGCACTAAAATATAACTTTTACACTGGAAAAAAAGTGTCTTTATCTTTCTGATTGTTTTTCAGGTTTTAAAATATTCTGGTATTTCTTTACTAGTCTTACTGTTTTTATTTTTTCATGTGTGTGTGTGTGTGTGTTTTAATTATACATGACAGTAGAACCATGTTGACATAATTATAAAAGCATGGAATATATCTTGTTCTAATTCAGTCCCCAGTACCTCTCCTTTCCCTCCCCTTTCCCACCCCCTGCTCCCTTCCCTCACTCTACTGGTCACTCTCCTGCATTTACCCATAGTTTTTTTTTGTTTTGTTTTGTTTTGTTTTGTTTTAATTAATTTCTTGTGGATGTACACGATGGTGAAATTCACTGTGGTGTGTTCATATAGGTACCTAGGACAGTTATGTGATTATGGAGTATTACCCAGCCATAAAGAATGGCTTTATGACATTCTCTGGCAACTGGATGGATCAGGAAACTATCATGCTAAATGAAATAAGCCAACCCCCAAAAAACCACAGGTTGACTGTTTTCTCTGATACATGGAAACTGACCCACAATAAGGGGGAGGGGCATTTAAAAAAATATAGATGTTCAGTGCATTAGACAAAGAAAAATGAAGGGGAGTAAGCAAGGATGGGAAAAGGAAAGACAGTGGAATGAATCTGACATATTTGGTCTTTTTCTAAGACAAATGTATTTTTCAAAGACATTTGGTCTTTTTCTCAAACTTTCATTGTTATAAATTTCCTTCTAAGTACTGCTTTAGCTGATTTACATAAATTTTGGTTGGTTATATTTTCAATTTCATTCCATCCCAAATCATTTCTAATATCCCCTGAGATTTTTTCTGATTCATTGATTATTCAGTAGTGCTTTAATTTTCTATTACATGGAGGTTTTCCAGATACAATTCTGTTTTTGCTTTCAAGTTGAATTTTGTTACTATCTGAGAAGATACTTTGAATAATTTCAATTCTTTTAAATTTAGTAAGGTTTTCTTTGTAACTCACACTATGGACTATTTTGTTGAACATTCCATCTGAGCTTGTGTATTGTGATTCTGGTGTCAATAATTATACATAACTTTTCTTTCTTTTCTTTTTTTTTTTTGATGTGATATTCCAACAGATATGTCTTTATCCTTCCTATCAGTTAAAGAAATCAAAGTCCATATTGTAATTCTTTTGGGGGTATGTGCGTATTAATATATATGTATTTGAGTATTTGAATATACAGATGTTTAAAAGGATTGACAGCCAATTAAAAATCTCTTTTCATCTTGTAGCCTTTGGTTTTTCTTATATATAATTTGCTAAGCTTCAACCAGGAAATAAAAACAAAATCTTTTGCTGAAATCACTGGAGAAATACTGAAACATGTCAATGTGCATTTGCTTCAAAAACATATTCAAGCTATATTAATACTTGTCAATCACCATGTTCTTAATCTTTTGGTTTTGTAAAATATAATTTCCAGTTATTTATTGAAGTCTTTTTCTAGTAACTTTAGTATCTTCTATAAAACTGCACATTATCCAAATTAAAATCAAAATCCTTTCCATTTGATTTGTCTTCATATCCCTCCAATTGCTAAAGTTACCACCATAATTCATCCTCAATATTCAAATTTTGAACTTTCCTGTCATTTGTTGAATCAATACACACACCTGAATGCTTTTTGGATAATATTGTATGTTTATTTCTGCCAGAGAAACCATTTCAGAATGTCTAACAATAAATTACTACCTGTCTGAAAAAGTCATGCTGTTTGAAGCATTTTTCTGAGCTTAACTTCTTAAAGCAAAATCAAACAGGTTCATTTAACTTTTTTTCAGAAAGAAGAGAAGCATACACACTGCAAAACTCAACTATTTGTATGGTCTGTGTCGTATTAGTACCTAAACGTGTTCTACAGTGAATTTCTTGAAAGGAATGAAATTCATTCAAAAACAGAAATAGAACTTAGAAAGTGAATTAAATTTGAAGAAAGAACAGTAAGCTTTAAAATAACTTCTTTTTGAACATGTTCAAACACAATATTAAATGCATGCAATCAGTTGCAGGTCATAGGTCAAAGAACTTGTGTAACCCACAATTTTCAACCCCATGAACTGTCATTACTAAAAGAAGATGAAATAAAAACTACAGTTTGTTTCAATCTCTGCTTAGTGTCAGGGAGAATAATCCCAGATGTGGAAGCAATTGCACACTTTCTATGACCGGCAGCATCAGAAGGCGTGAAAATTTAGGTGATCAAGGCAAAGTCTTTAATCCTATACATGATGCTGTCGAGACTCAATAAATTACCAGATACAAATCAGCAAATGACAAGAAGTCTTAAATGACATTGAGAGTTATAAGACCCTGTTCCTAGGGCTCTGCCTCAATTCTCCTAAGCAAATAGAACCCACAGTTCCAGGCAAAAAGTGCCCAGATAAGGAAATAAAAATCTTTTGAGTATTCCCAATCCTTAGGTGTAGCCTGTTTCAAAGAAGTGCTGGAGATTCCCCATCCTGACAACAGTGGTGAGACATAGGTACACACAGTTGTCACAAATTCACCACCATTTAACTATGCTGGTTCTTCATAAGGAAGCTCAATTACTAAACAAAAAATAATTCTGAAGCATGTAGAATCAGTTCAAATAATATATGATTGAGGAAAATGAACGACTACATACTTCTCAGAGGTTAATAAAGTGAGAAACAACAATGATTACCCTCACCTCTGCCAGTGCAGAGTCTATCAAATAAACGTTCCATAAGGAGGAGAAAAGAATTTGCATTATTCAATCACAGCTTGGCTTTGATAGTCTGCTATGCACAGAAAGAAGGAAGCAGAAAGTGATAACTACATCTTAAAGAAGAAAATATATTGTTTATGGTCTCTCACTCCAAATCCTGGACAGAGTAAGGCTATGGCTTTTGGGGAAGCTCTCAGTTGTATCACCTCATTCAAATTGATAGTGGTTCAGTTGTGAATAAGACAGAGGCAGACAGAGACTATGAAAAGTCTCCTTGGCCAGCTGGTCAAATTCTGCTGTACTGCCATGTAAATAATCACTTAAAAAAAATGCAAATGCCTCTCCTTTGACAGGGTCAAAGCTTCTGGCATTTGATTTGCTGAAAACTGTTCTCAGCTGAACTCTCATCTGCCTTGAAGTGAAACTGCAGTCATTATTTATACTTCACCTGCAAAAGCTCAATAAATATTTACCAACAAAGAATGTTGACACATGCTTCAGATTTAGATTTCCCCACGATTTTCCTGTGTACTTTCAATTTGGTGGGTCAGATTCACATGGTAAGGTTTTTCTGAGCCCCCAGTCATCATGGAAAACTGTTCAGTTACAGAAAGGGAAAAATTAGATTTACTTTGAACATCCTAGATTATATCAAAAAGAGCCACAGCTGAAGGACTTGGTTGTTCAGAATATTCCCTTCCATTGACACCAACAGGGTGAGGTGAAGTTTTCTAACTTCAATTTTTAAATGGCTGACATTTAGCTCTTCATGCTAACTTATTTCAGTCAAGTAAATGCCGCATCTCTTTGTTCTACTCATGGCACTTCAGATCTAATTGAATCCATCTTTTCCAAATCTCCACAAAAAATTTCCTCCCTTAGCATATGTGTCCTTCCAGAAATAGTTCATATATACCACAAAAGTCATGTCCTGGCAGAAAACTCCAGAGGTGCCTGAATTAAAGTTCTTACAAATGCTGCTAAAAAATGGTAGTTCTTACTGTGGCAGACAGTATTTCCTAAGATGGCCAATAAGATCTCCCATCCCACATGCTCCTTTTAAGTGACATTGGCAGCCCTCCTATGGGGACAGGGGCTGGGGGGAGATCTCCCCTTGAGCCTGGGTGGCCTGTGACTATAGCAGAATTGACTCAAGCTGTTTTTAAATTTTAAAACCTACCTTCTACCTGGGTTCCTCAGTAAGTTCACCCTTGGAACATAGCCACCATGCTGTGAGAAGAAGCCATGCAATCCATGAGGAGGCATGTGTTTAAAGGAACAGGGGATCCTAGCCCATAGCCCAGCTAAGCTTCCAGCTGACATCAAGTCCTAAGTTGTTAATTAAGTGAGCAGGACATTTTGAAAATAAAAGCTGCAATCAAAATTCAAGCCACCTGATGCTATGTGGAGCCTTTTTCTGAGACTCCCCACAAGTTGCAGAGTCATGCACTAAGTGATTGTCATTGTTTCAAGCTATTAAAATTTGAGGCAGCACTTACCAAAAGTTAATGGGATACTTTTAAATAATATATTTTGTATTTGTGCCCATGCACGTGTGTGTGTATACATGTGTGCACGTTAAAGCAAAGTACTGACAGTGCTCCAAAAGGAAATGTATTACTTCTTCTTAATCATTGAATATAGCAGTTCTGAATGTTTTTCTAAACCAGCCTAATACTGCTCTTATGCCCCTTCCTCATTCCACTTAACTGATGAAAAATTCATATCCAGTCCTTTTGGGGTCTCTCCCCCAATGTGTCATAATCTGAGCATTGTCTTCTGTGTCAAGTATGGCAAAAACCATCCAAAGATGAAATAAATTGCTATTTTCTATGACTAGCATATCTAGTTTTAGCTATACTGGAACTTTTTTTCACTGAATATTCATTTACTTGACAGACATTTACTGAGAAGTTGACTATGCTTATTATTGACTTTGTCACTCTGCTAAGCATTGGGTACAAATAGGTGAATCAGACTTCTTCTTGAACTTTATAGGTGTTAAGAGTGTGCCCTATAATCATAGAATAATTGTGGTTTTGCCTACAGAGGATTAGTTCTATTTACTGCACAGAATCTTTTCAGTTTTGGTGAATCTACCATCTCTGTGCCATGCAAAGCATACTTAGTGAAGGTGGGAGTCTCTATGCTTTGGATCAGACTTCCCAGACACTTCATACAAGCTTTCCCTATGAGGCCTTATAACCCTTCCCCACATAAATCAGTATTTGAACAAAATGTCCTGCCTTTATAAAAACAGATGAAAATTTGTTGAGATTACACTCTATGCCAAGCTCTATTTAGTTTTTAAAATGTGTTATTACCTCATTTCTCATCAAAGCCCTATAAGGTATGTGTAATTATTATTTTTCAGATGAGCAAACTGAAGCACAGAAAAAAGTACTCTGTTAGAGGTAGTTATTAATTGCTAAAGCAAGGAACTAAACCCAGAAACTAACTATAAAGGCATTCTCAAATGTACTGCTCTGTTGTTTTATGAACAAATAAGCATTTGGAATGTTCAACCAAACTTATTATGTTTAACTTTTGTGTTTAATTTTGACTAACAGAAGTATGAAACCATAAGTCAAGAGATCATGATTTATCATTCTTATGAAAATATATGAGCTATGAGCAAGTGGTGGAAAAGAGGTAGTCATCTAGCCCAGATTGTATAATGGCAGGCAGATAAGCAAACAACATATTCCTAGAGATCATTCTGAATCTAGATCAAGGCATTGCACATCTCTCCTACATTTGTTCCTTCCTGGGATCAGTAACTTAGGCAATGTCATCTTCTTAGAAAGGATCAAGAATGTATAATGGGGCTGGGAGCTCCGCTGGTAGAGTGCTTGCCTTGCAAGGCCCTAGGTTCAGTCTCCAGCACCAAAAAAAAAAAAAAAAAAAAGAAAGAAAGAAAGAAAAAAGAATGTATAGTGGTTCCTTTTCACCTATGAAATGAAAACCAAGCACAAAGTTCAAATACAGAGTTTAACTGGCCCCTTATTTCTCACTACTCCCACTACATCTTTCTAAGCCATTCCATGATGACCTGAATTGCCGCACGTACACATTTCTTCATGAGTTTCTCCATCTGAACCATCCGTTCTTGTGTCCTTCAACGTTGTATACTCTGGTTTTCTTTTGAAAGGGACTTACTCACCAGAAAGATTTCATACCCAGCACCACATTGGACTTTCACTTGTTTAGGTAAAAGTCCTAGGTGCTCTCTACCCTTTGTAATTGCTTCTGTACCATTTTTCCTTTACTCGGCCTCGGTCTTCTCCTCACTCATGTTCTGGAATTCCTACCTTTGGACATAATGAATTGTCCATAATGGCTTTATCATTTCTATCAGTTTCTAACTTGGATTCCGTTTATACTTGTGCTGCACTCCATCCAGCTTCCAAGACTTTACCCAGGAAAGTAGTTTTAAGCTGTCTGGCTATGGGGTTGAAGAAATTTAGACCATTGTTTTTTCCTACAAGGTTCAGCTCAAAACTTATGTATTCAAAGAAGCCATCCAGTATATTCCACATTGCAATAATGATCCTTTACAAGGCATTCCATCAGTGCTTACATATTCTCAGTGTATAACATTCCCTGGAGCTAGTTTGGATATAGATATTATTCAGCAGTCCTTGTTCAAGGGCTTGTCTTATTTTCTCAGAACAGACTACATATTAGCACAGAGAGCTTCTTCTACTTATGTTCTTTAATTTTGAGATAAAATAATTTCAGTTTAGGCACAGATATCTCCTGCCTATTGAGTGGATAAAATAGAATTTTGATCACAAAACTCTAGAACTTTATGGTTCTTTAGTCAGTCTTGGGAAAATATTCAACAGGTACATAGAGGAAATGGCACAGGAGGTTATGAGAATGTAGAGGGTTCTTCCCTGTAAGGATTTTCCAAAACTCTATAAACATCTGAGAGGTGCCTCTTCATCATTTCATTAATAATCACTGCCAAAGTGAAATTTTGTTATTGATCAGGTTATCTCCTACCATTCTGGAGAATTAGAGCAAAAGAAAGTTGAGCCACTACTTTGTTACAGTTATTGAGTAAACTGTCTTTATAATTAAGTTTCCTTAGAAAA
Source organism: Glaucomys volans (assembly GCA_020662805.1). Lineage (NCBI taxonomy): Eukaryota > Metazoa > Chordata > Mammalia > Rodentia > Sciuridae > Glaucomys > Glaucomys volans. The sequence goes on along the minus strand of JAJEJO010000885.1, from coordinate 381,790 downwards.
TATTAATGACTTATTAAAAAATACGTAGCATGAATCCCAGAAGCTTAGAATTAGATGAGTATCTGCTCAGGCCCACAAATCAAGGACAAAAATCCAATTAATATTAATTTCACAAGGCATAGCAATAAAGGAGTTTTGGCTTATCAAATGATCCATTATGGGGAAGGATGAATGGAGGAACTTTGGATTGGGCAGAGGGGAGTGAGGGGAGGGAAGGGGACAGGGGAACAGGAAAGATGGTGGAATAAGATTGACATTATTACCTTAAGTACTTAAATGATTACACAAATGGTATGACTTTCCATCGTGCACAACCAGAGAAATAGTTGTGATCCATCCATGTACAACGAATTGAAATACATTTTGCTGTCATGTTAATTAGAACAAATAAAAATAAATTTTAAAAAATTTTCTTGAGACATACAAATTGGGAGTAAAGAGATATTAAATCTATTTGTTCCACATGATACTCCCAGATAAAAACTTACTTTCCTTTGAAATAAGGATGACTTGAGTAGCTTACCCTTGTATAACATTTAATGCTGTTAATGTTTTGGTTTGTTTTATAAGGATTCAATAGGCATTATGATGTCAAAAGCTTTCCACTACAAAAGAGCCACCAGGCTCTTTTAGAAACATTATCTCACAAAATTCTCAAAAACTCACCTATGGCACCTTAATACATTCCTTTTCTAGATGAGTAGACCAAAGATGAATGATTTAAATCAATAGATAAGGTTAAACAGTAGTAAATGGCAAAACCAGGATCCAATATTTAAATCCTTCAACTTTAAAGTCAAGGCTCAGGCAGATATTTCATAAGTACCTATATCTTTACATAACATTTATAAGTAGAGAAGTTACAAAATTAGATATAGACTTTTACTTCATAATTTTAACTTTAAAATGAGGCTGATTTAATATTGAGATGAATAGTAACTTTTAAAAAAGAGGTTACAGAATTACTTTTATTTTTTAGCCATTATCTCCCACATATAAATTTTAGCCACAGATTCTTATTGAGTATAATAACCAAGTAGGAATTTGGTACTAAATGCTACTTAAAATGTGTTTTTAATTTTTTACTTTTAGAGGCATTATGATTCTTCTTCTTCCAAGTAAAAGGACAGATATAAAGGGATATTTCTCACATGGTTATTAAAAATTCAAGTTGCTATTTCATCACTCTTCTGTGAATGGATCTATTGTCTCGTTCACCAGAAGAGTTACCATCCCCAACAATCCAGTCCTGTGCATTTTCACAGGCATTCCAAGCCTCTGGAAACTAGACTTCCCTCACAACTTGGAAGGGAGTTAAGCTCACATTAGAAATTATGTGTAATAGAATCTCAGAATTTTGAATTCTTTTAAAATTATGTAATTTGTTTGAAGAATTTTGTCATCTGTTTTGATGTTTCCTTTTCATATAAATTGTTGAAACCCCTATTAAAATAGGCAACCATCAGCCCTGGACCATGTCAACCAACTGCAGACTGGACTCTAAGGCACAGGGTTGAAAAACAACAAGAAGGATCCCAATCAATCCCCTCTCCCGTCAGCACTGTGAAACACAGGGTAATAATCTTATCTGTGTCTGAGATATTCCATTACAAAGGTTCCATGATGGGGGCAGTTCTGCAGTTCTTTACAGCTAGCAGGAAATAGCTGCCGAAATCTGCTCTCCCACTCACGAAGACTGTCCTTCCATCCTGAATTTACAAAAATGAAGAACAACATTCCTTGACCAGTGAGTTTTCCAGTTTTGTTGTTCTTTTCTTTTGTCTTGGAGAGACCTTGTCAAATCAGAATGAAAAGAATGTTTGAAGCGTGAGAAAATTCAAATTTCCTATTTAAAACCTGGAGTTCATTAGCAGGAGTATACTCACTTATTTCAAGGGTCACTGGTTTACACAGTAGAGCCTGTATCTGCTTCCCAAGTCTTCACCTGAAAGCAGTTTAGAAACACCCTAAGTCTATTAGCTTTCTATGGGGCCTAATTCGTCTTTGCTGTGCTTTGTTTTGTGACCCTGTCAAGTGATGGGCCCTGCTTTGATTATGTGCTATCCCCTTTCTCTTGATCACTTTTCAGTTAAGTAATTGTCTCAGTTTAATTGATTGAAATGCTTAAATGTTTGTTTATATTACACTGCAATTTTTTTTATCCATCACACATAAATTAGCTATTTTATTATTTATGGCTCAATACAGAAACTTTACCCAAAGACACAGTCTTTTTCATTAGACTTTTTATTGAACTATTTTTATTGTTTTCATGTTAACACTAAAATTAAATTTCAGCAAGTAAGAGAAATTGCCTGTCCTTAATATCATAGAATTAGATTGATAGCAAAGAGATTTTATATTATAATACTGAGAGAGAGAAAATGTAATGAGTATAGACTTCAGAGACCAGATCTGGGTTTAGATTCTGCATAAGGGACTTGCCAGTTTCTGGGACTCTACTGACTTTAAATTATCTCATCTGTAAAGTGAAAATACTAACATCAACCCTATATAAATTGCTTGAAGAAAAAAGATGTGTGTATAAAGCACAATAATTATCTAATGTTAGCTACTATTTGCTTTAGTTTCACCAATAAGCAGAAATGTAAATTTGAGAGATTTTTGTTTCTAGTTCCTTTACTAAAGAAGACTACAAGACCAAATTTCTATTTTTCTGTCAAAACTCACTTAATAGGTAAATCCTCTCAATTGATTTTTCATATAACTTTATATTAGCCAGGGTTTGCTCATGTTGAAATTTTCCCAGTAAGTAATGATGACATTAGTTAGAATTTGGATAGTAATATGAGGACAAGGTGACAAAACCAAAATGGTCATTATCAAAGGTTTCAATGTAGAATACTGGGACAAAAACCAAAAGCAACAAGCAAAGAACCAAAGCAAAAGTAATCCCTTTTAGAAGTTAAAACCATAGGTTAGTAGTTAAATAACCTGTCAAAAAAAAAAAAAACTTGTATTCTGATTCCTTATCAGATTAAATGAGTGATCTTGGAAGAAAATCATTAGAAAAGTTTTGTTAATTTTAGTTTTATCAACCTAGTAGCAATGAATATAGCAACAGGTGCCACCTACCTGGCTCTTCGAGTTCCTATCAAATTAAAAAGGCATTGCGAGACTAAATAAATTATTATCAACTTTATAGTTATTAATTATTCATGTCTTTAAGACATTTATATTTATCTGCTTTGCCAGAGAATTTAAAAAATAACTCTCAAGTTTATCTCTCATCAGATTTTACTCTTAATTTGTTTTTATTTTGATACAGCTATACCATTTTTCTAACCCCATTTTTCTTTTTGTTCTTTTCTCTTTTTCTCTTAAGGCTCCACTCAGGCCACGTGGCCCACTTGCTCACTGCTTGCTCAAAGTGCTGGGCTGGCAGGTGGCTCTTCTTCCCATTCCTTGTGCCCTGTTGATCCACCCAGGAATCAAACCCCCACATTTAAAGGCTTTAAACTATTTTTCAAAACCATATTTTTAAGTCATAAATCATGTTTAATAATGCAACATAAAGATACAACACAAAATTTAAAACTTGCAACTATACTATCTCATTCACAGATGCACCAGAGTTCATGAGTTGGAAGATGGAGATATGTGAACAAAAGAACTTCAAAACAAAATGCTTTTATAGGTCTCTTCTTATCTGGAAACTGTATTCTAACTTTGGAGTAAACAACTGTTATGTAAAAATCACTTTTATAGATGGGGCTGCAGATAAGGCTAAGTAGGTTCCAACTAATAAATAGTTTTTCTGTTACAGAAAACTTTATCCTGAAATTATGATAGTAATATGATAGAAATAATAAGAACAATAACATATTAATAATAATATCTACCTTCCTTTGTGCTATAAGGCTTTATGCATATTATGCCTTGCCTCTGAGCACATTTCTTTTGTATTAAACTGAGCAAATATATTCATAAATACAAAACTTAGATAATCTAAAATTTTATAATAGTTTGAGCCCATTTAATGATAGTCAACTAGCTCAATTAAAAGTCTATAAAATGACAAAGCAACTATTTTTAGACAACTAAAAGTATTAAAGCAAGACACTGTAAAAAGGAGTCCCATTTTATTCCAAGCACTGAATATAATCTTTTGCAAAATTTCTGATTCTCATTTGAAAGCCTCACCAAACCACAAGACTTCTTCAAGGTGTCTGTACCTAAAACCTCCAAAGAAATGTTAAAGAATTTCACCACCATTCCTGCAACTCATTCTCTCCCCAAGCAACACATTCCTCCTCCAAGAGTACAAAGCCCCATTCCACACAAGGAAGGAACAAATAGGTGATATCTCCAATTTCAGTGGAATAATTGGTAGGGTCAGGGCTAAGGATGAAAGAAAATAAAGTATACAACACCTCCTTACTCAGATATTTTCAACATGTATTTATATTTGTACTTTTTATTTATTTTTCTTACATGAGTTGGGAAACTGAGATATACAGTAAATAACAGGTAAAGGAAGTTACAGGGAATCTCCTAAACTTTTCTTAAACATACCTTCTCAAAAGAAGGTATAAGAATAATTTAAACTCCTATTTTGGGCAGGGGATATAGCTCAGTGGTAGAGCACCTGCTTAGTTAGTATTCTGGGTTCAATCCCCAGCAACAAATAAAATAAACTCTCATTTTATATCCAAGCAAGAGTACTAACCTAGCACAATGGAAGAAAGGTAAAATGAAATAAATGATCAGGAACTTTTAAAAATGTGTTTATCTTCTTTAGGATTTGCACAAGGAACTCAGAGCTCTGTAAAAGTCTGACTAAAGAATGATAAGGAAGGAACATTGCCTGGGTAACTGCTTTCAATACACATGGATTTAAAAAAAAAAAAAAAAAAAACACCAAAGGCACACATAAGAAGGAAAAGCATCTTACTAACAAGTGGCCAAAAGGAAAACAAACATTGGTTAGAGATAGAAGAGGACATAGGTGTAGCCATCAGAAAACAGATGCAGCCACCACACCCTTGAGGGTTATTCAATTTGATAATAAGTGGCAGAATTTCAATCAAGCACTGAAAGTTAAAAATGCAAAATCAATCTCCATACAAAGGTAAAAAAGAAGAAGAGAAGCTAAATATGAGGAGTAGCAACATGGTTGGCAATATTGAAGGAGACTACTCAAAATGACAGATTTGTATGACTTCCCATTCTCAGAAAAGTCAGGCAAAACTAAGCTGGCTGAATACATGAGTGAAATACACTTGAAATTTGGTAAACACAAAAGTGAATCCCACTTCGGACTAATGTAAAGGAAGAAGGAAGTAATCCCATCACTGGGTATAGTTAAAAACAAAGTTACTTTTACTTTGCTTTTACTTCCTCTTTAGATTTGTGAATCTAAGCATAAAAGCAGTTATCTCTTTTGACAGAGTTGAAGTCAACTAACAGGAACAATGACATACAGAAAAAACTATAAAGCCAAACATGAGCGAAAGCTATATCAATTTCATCTTGCTACAGGCTTTGGTGAGGCTATACTTTGTTTGGGCCCAGACCACTTAGCAGACAAGGTCTTGGAACTTTAGCATCACCTCCTGCTTCAGCTTGGTTGCTGCTCTCTCTTCAGCAAAGTTTCCTTTTCCTACACTTTGAGAAGGTCTGAAAGACACAGCTTAGGAAATAACCAAAGCAGAGTGGTGGTGATGCCAAGGATGTCACCGCAGGAGAAGAAGGCCCAGGTTCCTGAGCCACTGAGAGTTCACAGGGTTGGATCTGACATTCCAGATCCATCACACAGGGACTCTTGCCCTGTTGCCTCTGTACCCTGTCCTGCAAGTAGAAGACAGAAATTAAAAACTCTCAAAGCTGACACCCAAACATAAAGGAGATGATCTCTGAGCTAGTTCTTTCATACTCCATCTGGGCCCAGGGATCCCAGTTTGTCTCTCAAGATCCTTATTACCAAATCCTCCCACATCAGGTGAGGTGCTATAATTTTTCTACGGAATAGGAACTAGTCCAGGATCTTGCCATCATCCCGGGCCTAATTCCTGTCTCATGGTGAAAGGCAGGATCATCTTGGGCACTGAGTATGGCTGGCGTTTTTTCTACAGTTTCCTCTTCTTCACTTTGTGGTGGTGCCAAAGGTGTTTTAAGACTCGGGGGACACTGGGCCTTCATTTTCTCCTTCTTCTTTCTCTTTTTCATTCTCTTTGTCTTTACATCCTTGTTAGGATGCCTATGCTTTTTTGGAAGTGGATCCAGCTTTTCTTTCTGGACCAGAGGCATATCTGGATCTTGTGAATTCTTAGATATGTGACCTTAAGATGGCTCTAATGATGATTCCATACTTCTTTTCAGAACGTAATTCTCCCAGGGGTGAAATCTAGCCTACGTATCATGAGTATGTGGTGATATATTCAAGTCATCAGTGACATGCTTGGGGATAGAAAATGGTAATTCCCAACCTCTGCTACTAATTTTTCTTTGACCCACTATGCTGACCCCAGCCAGCTTCTCAGGAAAAAGGAGCTTGGAACAAAAGGACCAAGAGTCAAATGCTAAGAGAAGTAATCAGTACTGTTCATCTTTCTGATGATGCATCCTCATCTATCATAGATACAACAAGCAGGTTGATGTCTGATCTTTCCTCGAGACTTAACCTTCAAAAATACAGTCCTTGGGTTATTCTTCTTGGTCTACAAATTTCGGATTTCCTAAAGGAAAAGAGAAAGTTGCTGGTAATTGTTCCATGGACAATGGAGTCCTTTCTAACCACACATACCCATGGTCACTAAAATTGCCATATCTAGCATAATCCTTGGGCAGAAACAGCATTTAACAACTTACCAGATTTTCAGAGCAGTATTCCTAAAAGTAAGGAAATTCTCCACATGTATCAAAATCATCTGGGATGCTTATTAAAAATACAGATTTCTAGGGTGTATCTCAGACCTGTAATTAGAATTTTTCAAGTTGCATCCCAGAAATTTTGTACTTTTTCCCAGGACTTGGGTACTTTTAATGCACTCTAAAGTTTGAAAACTGCTATTTTAGAGGGAATGCATCTTGTCCCTACAAGGCCATCAGGATGACAATTCTTAAAAAAAGAAAAATCCCTATAGATCTTCGCTAATTAATTTAGAACTTATTTTTTCTCCTCTGAAATCCTTTAATGGTTATCACTGTTTGGTATTTTACCACTTATTACTTTATATTATAATTTAACTTCTAAACTTGTAACTATATCTTCTAACCAGATTATAAGCTTCTAAAAGGCGGGAATGCTTTAGACTGTTAGTGTTCTACAGCAGACTTCCAGTATTTGGTACTTAATAAATCAAATAAATGAATAAAATATAAGTTTACAAGTGTTAAATGACTGATATGAGTTAGGGCTGCTCTGTAAGAAGAGCTCTAGAGTAACAGTAAGAAGGACATGGGCCTAGGGAAAAGTTTAGTCAACCTCCAAATTTTATACATGAGGAAGATGAAGCTTTAAGAAGACAATGACTTGCCTTGGGATGAGATCAGAAAATTTTTTCCTGTTAAGAGCCAGATAGTAAATATTTAAGTTTCTATAGGTCATGTGGTACCATCAAAACTATCTCTGTGTTGTAATAAGGAAATGTTCACAAATAATGAGTAAATAAATCTGACCATGTTCTAATAAAACTATATTTACTAAAACATGGCAAGAGGGATTTGGCCAGCAGGCTGTAGCTTGACAACACATGGCCCAGAGTCATACAACTAAGTTAGCAGTGAAGTTGGGATTAGAAGTCAAATAACCTGCCTGATATCAAATGCTCTTTCCATAAAAGAGCAGAAAGGGGCAGAAAGGGTTTTCCACTGAAAAGAGAGGCTTTAAAGGAGGAAGAGATCAAAATATACCTGGGCAGATAGTCTTATAAGATAGTCTCTGTTGACCCTTAGTCATTCATAAAAACAACTAACTCCCTGAATTCTGAAAAACAAAATTCATTAATTGGTCTTGGGAAAAATGGGGTATGGAGGAGGTTCCATATTTTCTATCATACTTGCCTAGGAGAGCAGGTCCCTTTTGACCTTGATTCATACTACAGATAGATAATGGTAAAACTATTGTTGTTCATCTCCTGAAATTATTGGGTCCTGGTGAATACAGTTTCATAGTGCAAAGTCCAGTGATCAACATTTTAAGTAACTATCAGAGGCAAATGGGGACAGAGACAAAACTCCTAGGTTATTTAAGAAGCAAAACTCTCCTTTCTAATTGAGAAAAATATTCTGAACATTAAAGTTTGCCCAAAGTTCTGAGGGCATTTTCATATGCTGGGATTTATAAGACTATGAGGTCTACCCAGAATGTTCTACACTATTTTTATTTCCACCTAATGGGGTATTCATGTCATTATTTTGTCTTTACATAGTAGATGCTTAAAAAATATTTGTTGACTGATGGATTAATAGATGAGGGGTAAGTGAATGGGTGAATGAACCAAATGCTTTCAAAAGCTTCTTGGTTTGCGGCTTTAGAGACTAAAGAAGGATTGGTAAATTCCGAAAAAGGATATTTAATACTTTTTGGTTACCTTTCAGTGACACTAACAAAACCTTCAAGTAACAAATGTCAATAAAACTTTCATGAATGAATTAATGCTAAGTTCAAAGACTATTACTCATCATAAAGGATGCTGAGTACAGATTTTAGTTATTGATATACTAGCACTGAGTTCTTTATAATTAGGCTTAGTTCCATGCTTAATTTAGGAAAGTATGATAAAATCTTTCAGCGTGAAAAAGGTCCATCCATATAGATCAAAATACAGGCTCAAATTCTATCTGTTCCATCTAAAACCATTATAGAAGCAACAATTATCAGAGCATTAACCTCAGAAGCACCCAAAGAGATGGGGTAAGAAAGAGAAGTCAGAATGACAAATTCAAGCCTCTAACAAGTTAACCTTGCTTCTCTACCATCTTGGCAATGCTCCAGAGCCAGGCCTGACCAAAGTTCTACTCTAAAATTTGACCTCTGTTTGCTTTCTGTTCACACTGCCTTAATGGAGACAGGAGGATGGTTCTAAACTAAATATGACCATGTCACTCAATTGTCTAAAGCTCTGTTCCCTATTACCCCTAGCAAAATCACACACAAGTCCTTTGTGATGTAATTCCATACCATCTGTCCAACTTCAACTCCACCACTTACCCTCAGATATTTTACGCTTTTATGCTTCTGCAAAAACACACTGCTTGTCATTTCCTGAGAGTACAGTACTTTCTTAAACACTGTCCTTTTTTTGCAATGTTCCTTACACTCCTCACTATCTGGCCCAGCAATAATATCACTGCTGAGTAGCCTTAGCTAACTTTCTCAGGCAGGAAAAGTATTTACAGTCTTATATAATATTCTATACCTCCAATAATCATCCCAAAATAAGTTGTTTAGACATCAATCACCTTCACTAGGCTCAAAGCTTCCTGAGGGAAGAAACCCTTCCTTGATCGTCCCCTGATCCCTGGCATCTCCATGGTGGCTAACACTAGAAGGTGCTCAGTCAGTGTTTGTGGACTTCAAAATGCAGGTCTTGATAGGTTGCCTCTAAGAATCTGGGTTCTAGAGGCTAACTCTCCCCATATTTGGGTCTCTTTCTGAATAAATGAACACACCAAAGTCTGGGGAACAAAGTTGGGCAGTTATAGCCAGGAACTCGGAGCTATCAGTCCGAGCAAATATATGAGCACACGATGCAGTAGCTGACTTCACTCAGGAAAAATGTTGCCCAGGCAGTGGTTAACACCATTCAACCCAATTCTATCCTCGAAGCACTTCCCCATTTACTTCCCCTAATATTTCCTAAGGAGGTCCTATAGTTATTTAGACCTCTGGCTCCCTATAAACCCATTTCCTTTCTGCCGCACCAGACTTCCAAGTCTTACTAGTAGATTCCCAGCATTCCTTGACCATTGCTACCTCTCTTCCTTGCTCAGAAGCCTCCCCTAAATCTCAGTGATCTCTGCATTTCAAGGTTTACCCAGAATCACCTATTTGATTTCCATAAGGCATATACCCAACTCCACATCCTGACTCTTATTTTTAGTATCCCTAGTCTGAAGAAATTCTTCCCCAAGATCTAGATGTACTCACATGCAAGGATGATATTCAATCTACATGGGTCTTCTGCCTAACAAGATGTAAAAGAGGTTTGGACCACATGATTCTCACTGAATGTGAAACGCATGATTCCCCTTGATTTGACACATCAGAAACACTTGGGTTTATAATATATATGAATTCACATGTCACAATTTCTCTCCCCAACCCTGTTGCACTTTAACTTTCTTTGCAATTGATTATTCGTCATTTTCACATTTCCTTAAGCAAAGAGGAGAATTGTAAAGCCCTTGGACGAAACTGGTGGCTAAGCAGATTTAGAGCCAACTTAGAAGTCCTAAAAAACAAACTCTTGGTCACGAAACTTTTGACTGGTACTGAAGCACAGACTAGATATCATTAATCATTATTGACAGTGAAGTGATTATGCTTCTTTAAAAATAGGAAAGAAATGATTGGCATGAATCAACTTTGCTTCTCACTGACTCTCTAGAATTAAATAACTGAAGCTATCAGACAACAATTTTCTTTGAAGATGACCTTTCATATTAAATGAAAAGCTGAAGGGTTAGTCTCAAAGGGAAAGAAAATGAAAAATCTGTGGGGGAAACTACTAGTTCTGAAAAATACAGTTTAAAAAAAGACACTAAGTGTGATAGTAAACATCACATTTAGTTGCATTAAAAATTAAATATATTTTCTATTTTCAGCGTCACATTGAGAGCCCACTATGAATCAGGTACTGGGAAAGAAGCTTTTGGATATGGTTATGAAGACGCTTACGCTGATCAACATAATTTAAATCAGTTGTTTTCTAACTTTACCAGGCATCAGAAACACCGGTTTTTAAAACAGATTATTGGAACCACCCCTACTATTGCTGATTTCTGGTAGGTCTTGGTCCAAGAGAATCTGCATTTCTAACAAGTTCCCAGGGGATGCTGCTAGTAAGTCTAGAGATTGCACTGAAAACCCCTAAATAAGATTATCTCATTTGCAAATAAGATACACTAAGTCAGAATAGCTTAAAAAAAAAAAGGGAATTTCTGAGCACTTATTATTACTAAATGTAACTTGTGCAGGCTCTGAAAAGATTGCTAAGTTGCAGCTTCCAGCCATGACACTCACCACCTATATTTTGGGCTTTCTGGAGGATACCTTGACACTGGAATTGACTATAGGTCTTTTTTCCATGGAGACCTCAGCACCCCAACAGTTCCTCTTCTGGTTTTATTCTCAGAATGTCAGAGAAGTTCTCCTACAATTTAAAAGCTAAAAATGCAAGCATAATCATGCAATAGTTTTGCTTTTCTAAATAAAATATTTCTGTATTGTGTCTTTATTAACTTTGGACTTTTTTCTAAAATTTTATCATCTCATTTTAAAACTTTACCCCTCTGAGCTGAAACATCAATGCAGAAAAAGAGATGCCATAACCTTTGATTTAGCCTAATAAACTAGTAGCAACAACACATTCTGTGGGTAGTTAAATCTGGTAATATTTTGTGCTGAATTTTCTATAGTAATTCAACTGAAAATCTTATTAGACAGCCACCAGAATGCATGCAGATCACCAAAGTTTTACAGTATTTCATATTTGGTCTTAAAATAGTCCATATCAACTTGGTGTTTTTGTTTACTAATCTAAATACTTCAAGCAGTTTCTTTCAGATATAACTTAGGATAACCATTTATATCTATGTTGTTTAAAAATCTCTGCTGGCTCACATCACAATAGTGCTTAAAATTCCCATTAAAAAAGGTAGAAATGCTAGTCAGAAAACCAATACCTTACAAAAACTCTGTTACTAGAACCACTGAAATATGACTGGCTCCTCTATGACTTTCTTCAGTCATCAGGATCCCTAGAAAAGCAAGTCAAAGTCACTCAAAAAGACTGAATCATTTGGTCACATCTAACCCTGCCAGGGTTCTTAGCTAAGGAGTCCATGATCCTGACTCTCTCCTCATATCTTCTCTAATAACTGCCTTGAAGCATTCCAGAAAACATTAGCACTTCCTTTTTTAATCATAAATTGCTCATAGCTTCCAAATTCTTAGTCTATAATTTCTCATAAAATTCTTTAAGATCCTCTGGTGAAGATAAATGGCAAGAATTATTGGACTTTAAATTGTGATCCTTCAATGTTATATGCACTGGATCATAACTCTATGGCTTTGGTTCCCTCATAAAACTAAACCACAAAGCCATTCTTTTCATTTCAAGCTTAACAGCACACAGGCCCATGGGTGAAGCAATATAAACACTCTTGAGTAATTTTTCAAAACCAAATCTCCTCTGCAAAAACAGACTTGCAACTCAGTGGTGTATAATCTCTCCTCTGAACCTGTGAAGTTTGTAGTTTTTAGGCCACCCAAGTAGAATGTTGAGAATAGTGTTCATGTTTGAAGTGGAAACAGGCATATGATCTGTTTATAATTATAGTACTGGGGTTTAGTCCTAGCTCTGCCACTTTTTTGCCCCAAACAAGTCACCAGATCAGGTGATTATCTGTGGGCAGGAGTGGAACCTTAGGTATTCAGAATTTTTTTTTTCACCTTAGCTTCCAAAATTAATCAAAATCACTAGTTCATGACACACTTTCATTATTACTTCATGAATTGCCCTCTTTTCAATTTACTGTGCTAAATGTACATTTTTAACATACATAGTTAGGTATGTACCTAGGAAATATTTACATAAAATAAAGACTAGAAATATTCATTTAATGCTCATAGAGACATCATTTACAACAACAAAAATCTTGGAAAAAAATCCAAAGTCCATTGTCAGGATACAGAGGTAAATTCTTGCAAGGAGATAATAAATACTCATCAAATAAATTTTCTATCTCATTTTATTGTAGGTCATAAGATCCCCATTCCAGAAAGGGCCCTGCCCCATATTCAAAAGGAAGGAATGAAGGAAGGAGAGGTCAAGAAAAGTCAGAACAGACTAGGCGTTACTGAATTTCCCTTCCTCAGTCTCATACCCATTAGAGAGTAACCTTTTGTCCAAACATATTGCCACACAGCTGTCTATGCTTCTTCAATCCTAAGGTCAAAAAATCGACAGATCTCTCTGGGTGTTTGGGTCTTCAGTCTAAAGGCTAGGCTCCTATGTCATGTAAAACTATGATTAAATAAATTTGTTATATTTTTTTCTAGCTAACTGCCTTATATAGGTGGCAGTTAATATTCTTAATGATATTCAGGTGAGTGATCCCTTTTTCCACCCCTACACAAAGATCCCTTTTACATTTGGCAAGTGAACAGAATTTGTTTCCTCCGTCTTTACTTACCCCTCACTCTCCCAACACCACAAACACACACACACACACACATATTTTCTTTGATTTTTGCCTGCTCTTCAATTCCTCATATCTAGATTTAGATTGAAGATAGTAAAGAAGCACAATAATTAGGTCCAGGGTTTCTGTCTTGAACATTACGACAGAAATAGGCACATTTAGTTACATGATAACAGCCTCAAAATTCCTCTAAGAATTTTTCTCAGAATTTACATTAAAAGTGAGGTCCATCTGCATTTTATTACCTAAAACAACTGCAAATAGGCAAAGGTAACCATTTTCACAATCCACATTGAGCAATGAAAAAGTGTGGGAATAATTCTTTAAATGTAACACAACCTAACTGGAATAAAAATGATTAAACTACAGTATTCGAAGCAAACATTTTGAAGCACATATTTTACATTTTTTGAATTAATTAAACATAAGAACTACATGGGGAGGTCCTAATGGAGGAAGCTGGAACTTGAAAGTAGGCCTGCCCACTACGGTGGACAGCCTAGCTGCAGGTGCTGGGAGAATATCTGTTCTGGCAGGCAGAACAAAGCATCTGAAGAATATGACAGTACATGAGTTGATAATGCAGCCAGGGAACTGGCATCAGGAGGCTAACATGAAATAGTGAAAGTTTACTCAAAATGCTAGCCCAGCATGGTGCCAAGGGATCCAGAAGCAAGAAAGTGTCCCAAAATTCTTAACAGCATCAGAAGACCTAATCCATGATAGAAGAGACTGAATCAGCCTGTGTTAGAGAGGCTGGACCCTGGCAGCTGACAGAGAGAAGGAATAGCAAGTGTAAGGTTAGATCTTAGGCCTTCTTAGAGGACCTGGGCAAACATGGCAAATTCCTAAGCCAGGAACTCAGTTCTGGATAATGAGAGAAGAATGCAGGTCCAAGAACTGCAATGCAAGGGAGATGCTAATCTAAGGAACAAGAGACATATATGATGATGACAATGACAAGATTAGGAAAAACAGGCCTGTAGTTTCAATATTATTACCCTGAAACCTTCTAAATAACTAGCACTATTCTTATTTAAGCCACTTCCTAGCAAAACAACCACAAAAATAATTAGGAAAATCCATATGAGTTTGTTTTAATGAACTTGAGCTATAGTAACAAGATTGGCTATTTTTGCTGCCCTGTCCACTGAAGATTGGGAAAAGAAAGGAACCCTCTTATTTTTTTCTGCTTTTCATTAGTATTTAAATTTAACCTATGAGAATGAATTGCCTTTCTCAAATTTCTTCTCATCTCTGAGATACAAAGACTATTCTTGGCCTTGTCCTCTCTCTAAAGAACAATAAATATGTTTTTCAAGTTTTTGCCATTCTTCTGGGAAAAAGAACTTCTAACATGGCCCCAAAGCACTGAACCCTGAGAATAAAAATGCAATATAAGAGCTATTTTTTATATTTTATATTCAGCATACCATTATGATTTACTGCCTGCCAAAAAAGTGGCACACACCCACAAATGCCTGTCATACCCATGACCCAATTCATTTAGGAGAAGAATCACCACCAAGCCCTCCTGGGAAGTCAAGGATCTTCTTTCACAGTATGAACATTGATAAAAAGAAAGTAGTTTCATAAACCAAACATGTCGTTTCTACTGTGCCAGTCTATCTCTTACAAGTGCAATGACCACTGGAAGGCTACCCCTAGAATGTGCAGATGCCATAGGCATCAACACTGGCAAGTCTTCAATACTCAATGTCAGAATGTCCTAATGAGCAAGGGATCTTTAGCTGAATAGGTATTTATGAGCAACTCCTCTGGAATGCTCCAAAGCCTGATAATTAACAGTTGTGTGCTACAATTAATTTTTATTTATGCTTTAGATCTTCAAGCATGATATTATTTCTTATGTATGACAGATTCATACTTCATGTTGAATCTCAAAGCAGTTATAAGAAAAACATCGATTTTATCTTTGTTTTAATTTTTATTTCTTTAATTCACCTTCTTTGCCATCTGTATCTCAAACCATCATGCTGCCTTGTGTTCAGTAAGTAAATGTCACAGGCCATGCAAAGGACCATGGGGGAAAAACTGGAGAAGGCATCCAGGGCTTTCTCCATGCATTCATAAACCCTTCAAGGGTGCCAATAGGGACAATCTAAATTAAGACAATGACACCGAAGTCTCAGCAGTCTTCATTCACCTCTGTGGCCCCTTGTGGGCATGTTAATTTCATTCAACAAATGTTATATACATAGTGGACATTCAATCTGAAATTAAGAGATGGTAAAATGTTAGTTCGGGTCCTTTCTTGCTTTATGATTTTACAAGTTTAGTAAATCTAGAAAACATACAGACCAGGGTGTTTCAGTTTTGTTTGTTTGTTTTCAAAAGGTGATATCAGGATACAAAAAGAAAAAATATCTTAAAGCAGAGTCAATAAGTACCAAATAAGAGGCAAATGTTACAAGATTTTTTAAAGAGAATGCTTTGAATGCCAGGTTCAAGAGCTCCATGGCAATAGTTCTTAAACAGTAACATGCATCAGGGTTTATTAAAACATGTCTTTAGGCCTCACAACCAGAGTCTCTAATTTAGTAGATAGAGGGCAGGACCCCCAACTTTACATTTCTCATAACTCTCCAGGTAATGCTGATGTTACTAGTTCAAAAAGCACATCTTGAGACTCATGTTCCAAGGAAAGTCATCAAAGTTACTTCACAGGAAAACCAATCAACAAAGAAACATGATGGAAGCAGTACTTGGGGAAAGTTAATCTAGACCTAGTGGGTAGGATCAATTAGAAGGAGGTTGACAGATTCATTGCAAGTCCCAGGGAGGGCAACAGCCTAGGCCAGAAGACTGGGATTTCAAAGAATTGTCTTGGCTAGTACAGAACGGCTATTTGGGGACTTTAGTTTAAAAGGATTCATGGTGCATAAAATGGAACCTTGAATGAGTCCAAATTACTCCAGAGAGGATAGAGACCATTGGAAACCACATCGAGCCTTAACATGGAACAGTCCAGGTTGTCTAGATACTAGAGTTTCTAAAGCTTATATTAATATTTGTCAAGTTTTTCACAGTACTTAAAATTCCAACCATTTGAGTCACCACTTTAGGTTAAAGTGAGAACTTCCTAAAGTCTGTTAAAGTTAGCACATTATCCTTTACCTCAATTAGAAACTTTTGCTGCTTCTGTCACAACCAGGAAACAAAGGTAGTTCTTCTCTTGAAACTTCAGCATTAGGAACTTGGCTTTAACGCTCTCTTTTGTAATGAATCATTCAGATCCTCACCCACTCTAACCAGTAATTACAGACACCAGAAATCTCCATAACTTTACTACATGGAGAGGAATGTTACATGCATGTCATCAAATCAAAGGTATAGAATGGTTACCAAGTTGATTTCATAGGTTCCCTTGAAAGGATCCACCTTTTTTATTGTCTCAAGTCAACCATCCAAGGTCTCTTAGCAGGACAACCACCCCATGCCACTCACCTCTTTATTTAGCCTTTTTCCTCAGGCCAAATGTCTCAACACCTTTAGCAACTTTATCCTCATCTGTTTTTCCCTCACCCCAAACCCAAAGGCCATTCCTGACCTCACCCATGAGCTTTCAGAATTTCAGTCCAATAATCCAGGAATATATCTAAAGTCACACTGAGCTTTTTATTCCTAAAAACCTCCCTGCTTTGTCATCTGTTCTGTTAATGCAAAGATCTCAGTCTTCATTTCTTGAGGATATGGAACCTACTGATTCTGAAATTTGTCCCTTTGTCAGATTGGGCCCTGACCTAACTCATTCTCCAATATTTACGAGTATATTTATAGCTACCTTAATCTACTTTACCCCTTCCCAAGAAAGAGGAAAAGAAAAAGTGACAAAGATTTAAATGATATTTGCTACTCATTCCCTGAAGTGTAACAATACAAAGGAGATTTCAACCAGATTCCCCACTCCTGCTCCATCAGCTTCTCTAGTTTGCCATGTAAAAGCAGGGTTACACAGCCCCATTTGTCCAGATCTCTCAGAGTTTCTCCACCAGTTTCCCAGGTACAGGTCACCCAGGGAGAAGGGAGGAGCACTTGGTTCTAAATCCTAGTCATCTGGCCTAGGTGTGTGTTTGCACAATTTGCTGCCACTTCCTAAAAGTGCCAAACCTTGGGCTGGACGTTGAGGGTATAGGAAGGAGTTAAAAACAAACTAAAATGGTTCATAGTGTCATGGAGTTTTCAGTCTAGTGGCCAAGTACCACTGCCCTGACCCAAAATTTAGACAAAAGACCAGAAAAATTAATGTGGAAATAAGAATCCTAATATTATTTCCAAGTCAGTCAGAGGAATTTGTTTTTTAAAATCAATGTGTATCTCAGTGTGTTAAAAAATCCCTTAAAAACTACTTTAAAAAAAGGAAAAGGATTTACACCTGTTGCAGCATATTTGAGGGCACAAACAGAAAGGCATTTCTAAAGATTTTGGCACGGTGTAATTCAATCTCCCCTGACTGTTGCCCCAGGTGTCCTTCCCTCATTGAAATCTGTCTTTAAAAGAAGCTCCCACAAGTCAGAAAAAACGGGGACAAGAATAAGCAAAGATCCTCTTCCCACCTTCTGGAGTTGGCGCTAATAAAAAATATATTCATGGAATTCTGTTTCTAGTACCTACATCAACTTGTTGCCTATCAGCAAGGGTCTTTCAGATTCTTAACTTTTATCTTGTTTTAAATATAATAAGTGATTGTATAAAATTCAGAAAATACAGGAAAGAATAAAGAGAAAAAAAAACCTGTAATCTCATCAACCAGTAATAAAGACTTTTAAAATTTTGGCTTATTTACTTTGGCATTCATTATTTTCCTATGCACATAAGCATACACATTTACAAACATTTTACATACCTGTTATGTCATGCACATATAATTTTGCATCTTGCTTTTTTTCCCCTTGCCATTAGACAAAAAAATATCCTGGACAACTAAATATTACTTGAAAACATCAGCAAGGTTGTCTCCATATTTATAATACATTTATTTCTCACATTAATCTAAGTTCTAATCTTTTATAAGAGAGGGAGGCAGACCTATTTCTCATTTACTCTAAACTTCACCTTGATAATACACCAAAGAAAAGGAAAAGGAAGATGGGAAAGTATAATAATGAAATCTTTAACATAAGGACTAGGACACTTGTGCAAACCACACTTTCCTCCCTGAAGGGAACTGCAGCAAACTCAGAAGAGATGAGGGTAGTGTCCAACTCTCTATTCAGACCAAAGAGAAAAGTCTTTAATATTTTAGAATAGATCCAGTGTCCTGAATATAGACTCTCATCCTGGGAGTATGTAAGACAAAAACAAATTTAAATTATTTTAAATATATTTTATTTACATGAAGTTTTGCAGGTAATAAAACTTTTCTTATTTATTTTAATTTAAAAATATATTTGAATTTTCAAATAACCTATTATCTAGAACATAGCTTTATTGTAGAACTGTAATCATTCCAACCATTTTCTTTTATATTTTCTCCTCTAAACAGCCTTATGAGTAAGTAGGCAGAGGATTTTCTACCCCAGCTTCAGATATTGGATCGTTAAAATTCTGGAAATGTTAAGTGACTCATATGAGATAACAGAGTAAGTTAAAGAACTGGGGTTAGAAACTTAAGTACACTATTCTTTTCAGAAAATCATTTTCAGCATCTTTTATAGAAATATGATTTGTATATATTCTGTTCTATTCAGAAATGTATAGCATTCTATCCAATAGTGTCACAAAACACATTATAAGTAGAAAAGTGACAGTCTCAAGTCAGCTCCAGAAGAGAGGGACTGATAGGTAAGAACTATAGAAACCAATAATGGATGAAAGAATTTGGTATATTTAGCCTTGAAAGAGAAGATCAGGAGGAAATAAGAGAGTTCTTTTACTATCTGAAAGGCTATCAAATGGATAGGCAGGCAGACTTGTTCCATGTTGCTCAAAATATCAGGCTAGAACAATGGATAGAACTTCCAAAGAAACAAGTTACTATACAATAAGAGATCTGTCTTTTGAACCAAAGGAACTATTCAACTGTGGAGAAAACTGCTCTCTATAATACAGTAAACACTCTACAATGGACTCTTTAAGGAAAAGTTGCCAGGGATACTGTGATGACTTTTTGGTTCTTATAACATCAGTCTATTTTCCCTTTGTTTTTCTTGGCTCACTAATGCAACATACAGTGCACAGAAGGTGACAGAAGAGAAACTACTCTGAGCCAGGTGCTTCCAAAATGTTTCCCAGATGGTAAGAATCACCTGGGTTAGTTGGTGGGTCCAGCTCAATCAGAGGCCTCAGAGAAAGAGTCTGGGAAACCTGGGTTTCACTACTGCCCCAGGTGATTTTTATCACCAGGGAAGTTTAAGAAACACTTTTCAAAACATCATTTCATTTTAGTCCTCACAACAATCCTTAAGGGCAAATGAGAAAATTGAGTTCAGAGTTACTGAGCAATGTGCCTGAAGTCACATGGTATTAAATAATAGGACAGAGATTCATACACTCAGGGAGTTTGATCTGGGCTCTGAGATCTTACTTACCCTCTACTAGTTTCTGAAAGACACAAAGAAAATGGGTAACTTGAAGAAAGGTTTTATCAAATGTGCATGCAGAATTTTTAAAAAGTCATCCCTTGGTATCCTGGGGTACTGGTTTCAAGTGCTCAAGTTCCTTATATAAAAAAATGGTATAGCATTTGCATTTAACCTCCACACATCTTTGCCTATACTTTAAATCATCTCCAAATTACCTACAATACCTAACACAATATAAACACTAGGTAAATAGTTGTAATATTGTATTACTTAAGGAATAATGACAAGAAAAAAAGGTCTGTACATGTTCAATTCAGATGTAATTTTTTGCACACAAGTATTTTCAATCCAAGGTTGGTTGAATGCATGGATGCTGAATCCATGGACACCAAACTCAAGGCTGTGAAAGGCCAACTGTACTTTGAATTCATGGTGAAATGTGTATGGAGGCTTGTAACTGATAGTGTTAGGATTTAGGCAGGAGCTATACTGAAGTTCACGTTTTTGTCTTTAGTGAATAATTACAAAAGGAGTATACTACTAACCAAATAAATAATTTCAACATGATTACAAAGAAAATAACATTTTAACGCACTTAGCAGAAGCAATTTACATTCATACAATTAATGTGCTAATTTCAGTGATCTTTAACTATTCATTAAAATAGGCCTGGCAGGTCCTGTACTTGGCAACACTTTGTTAGTCATTTCCTGCTATTACTTTATGTACTCAAAAGTAATCAGCCATCTATAATTTTAGACTTTTTCACTAATTAAATAGCCCTTTCTCTAATTATGTCCAAATTAGAGAGGTTACTGTGTGGATAAATATGTTTGTATTTGGCACATGAACTAAAAAATGGTGATTTCTCTGTGGCAACAAAGACCAATAAGTGATGCACAATCTTTAACACAGACTAAAGAAGAGTGTTATTAGAGTGAGCAAGAAAGACCTTTTGACTTAAAATCTGAGCAGCAGAGGAAAAACATTCTCATTGAGATGGGTTTTGAGCTCAGTCTTATAAACCTAGCAAAGTCTGGATTTGTTGCCCTTCAGGGAATACTACAAGGATCATCTGTTTTCTCAGGCCTTTGCACAAGAGAGAGAACGGAACTAGGATTCAGGGAGAAAAGGAGTTAAAGGTTGTGTTTGCAAGAATGTGTTTGCTGACATTGATCAATGGGTAATTTTGTGATTTTAGGTTCATCACATAGAGGGTTCAAAAAAACAGATCAATAATGAAGCAATGGGGAAGATGCCAAAGAAAATGTGATTAATGAAAAATATGGTGGAGGTGCAATTTGCCATGTAGTATGAACATTCCTTTATTCAGCACCCCATACATAAATATGCATCAGATGGAAAGAGAATACTCCCTTGGAATCTCATCAGGGGAATCTCATCAGAGCCCATGCTTCAAAGAGCAGTTTCTCATGTCCATGGAACCAAGTTTAAATTCTCCTGTGTAAAGTCTCTAAGTAGTTCCACTCTTGCATTATGTATGATTCTGACATCTTGTAAAGTAAGTGGTGTTCTAAAAGTGATTTCCAATTTTATTGTATGTGTTATGTTTTAACAATGCTATTTAGGTTAGAATTTTACTTTGGCCATATACTATCTTATTACATTTTATCATATAAGCATTTAATTATGGTGGCACTACAGTAACCTAGTACTGTATATATGGACAAAGATTTAGTGTAGTCTTAAAAGACTCTGTTGGGTTTAAAACCAATGCTTTTTTCCATCATTTTCATTGTGCAGATTTAATATGTAATGAGTGTTAGGCAGACCCCAGCTCATTACACCTGGGAACTGATAATAAGTAATAACGAGCTATGCTGAAAGTGAATACCAAAATCTAGGACAACTGAACATTAGAGGGGTTATATGTCTTTCCTAGGGTGACAGCACTCAGGTTTTTAAACAAAAAACTCCAGGAAGACAATCTTGTGACGACATCGAAAGCTTCGCTCTTGCCCTTCTATGTCACTTTCTTTGTCTTCTTTTACAGAAACCCAGGCTTTTCTCCCTAATGACCTTGTCCTTATGAAAAGATTTGAAGTAAGTATTCAGCACCTAAAAAATATCATGTGAGGGAACTTACCCTCTTCATTTCCCATGTATCTAAGTCTTGTTATTGTGGAATATTGGTCCTGTTTATAAATTCTTTCATCAGTGAGTAGATAATCTTGGGTGGTACTTGGGTAGGAAATGTGCAGTTTTCTTTCAAGAATTCCTTATTTTTAATGGTTCAGAGAAGAACTATATCTGTGATGCATTAAGGATAAAATTAAATGCTTTCAATTAACCTCTTAATTTGGCCCTTGAGAGCATTGAGGAATAAGATGATTAAGGAATAAGATGATTATTTTTAAACCTCTACTAAACATCTTTCCTAATAACTAAATGATTACCATGTATGTTCCTCTGCCTGAACTATAATACATACATCTCTAAAGGACATTTATCTGTAAAATGTGTTATGCTGTATGAAAAGCAACTTTACGTTCATCATCTCAGGCAAGAACTCTGCACTTATTTGTGCCTATACAAAGGTGTCCAGATGACAAATGACCCTGCCTCTTCAGTAAATATATTGCAAAGATGAAAGAAAGAGATGGAGGTTGAATCTACAGATTGAAAGAGACTTATTAACACTTGCATTAATCTCATTTGGATCCTAATTTAACCAAACTGTAAAATGAATGCACTTAAGAGACAAGCAAGGTAATTTGAACACTCACTGAATATTTGATACTAGTTATGATAATGGCATTATGAAAACAAGAATAACAGGTAATGCTGATGCTGTTAATATGGGGTACCTACTGCTGTGGTTAAAAGTTCTATTCACCAAAATATAAATAAAACTAAATTTAAAAGTCACTAGTCTACAAATAATTCAGGAATGTTGCCTAAGAACATACAAGTAGCACAGGTTTTGTTTCTTCTTTTTCTCTCCAAGTGAAATTGTGTACAGGATTATAATGCTATCCCTAGCTTTCTACTTAAAACCAAACTGCAACAAAAATTAAAATAAGGAATAACAGAGTGCCAATGTGACTAGGTTTGGTGTCAGATGCCCTGCTTGATATTATCATCTTTGGGAGAAGGTTCTTCTAGAAATGTCAGAAAGAAAATAAAGAATCAAAGCCTTGCCCTAATAATTGCATATTTATATATATATGGACAATCACAGTTAATCACAAAGGGATCCTTCCTAAAATGTGAAATAAATATTCCAATAAAATGTTTAGTAGAGTGTATCAAGTTTCCAATTAAAGAAAAACACTTGTGTCATGAATTCCTTCCATAAAAATTTCCTTTGTGCAGTAGCACTTCATAGTAAATTTTAAAATAACCCTCTATTTTTTCAGGATAACTTAAAGCAGAGTGCCTGGCGAGTCCTCATCTTCCACATGCTTCCTAAGGAATAGTCTATACAAAATAACCTGATCTTGTCTATATATGCAATGAGACAGTGTGCTGTGACAAGCAGTTAGTCATCTTAAGAATCTATATGTATCACCCCACAATCAATATGATTGTCATAACACCAGAGCAATCACATAAACCACTTCTGTCAACATATAATGAATGATTATCTAGGGTCATAGTCCATTTATCCACAGAAGATCCAAAATAGCCACAGAAGATCCAGAATATTCTTATCCAGAATAACCTCCCCACCTCCCCAAAATTTCCTTTTTCCCCTTCCATGCTTTTAATCTTTAAAAGAATCTCAATTCTCCTCTTCTCTTAGTAATATTTAAGAAAAAAATGAGACAACCTTTTTCCTGAATGGGGGGAAGGAGAGGAGATTCATAGCATTTAATTAGAGCTAATTTGAGGGTTTTCTTAGTCTTCAGCACTAAATCCCTCAAGGGAACGGTGATGCAATTGTTTGATGTCTTTCACTTGGTTGTCTCACCTTTGTAGTTCCCAGTGATGTCTGGGAAAAAAAAATCAGACAGGTGGGCTTGTCTTGATTCCCACGGAAGTGGTATTGTCCTGACAGTTTGATCTCAGTTCTGGAAATCAAGTTTTTCTGGCTCTGAGTTACTGACAAGTCTGTCTCTGGCTTAAGGATAGCCTTGCTTGGAAAGCTGTTTTCTTTGATGAGAATGTCAAACTAACACAGTGCTCACACTGTAACATCTAAGCTTTTCCTCTCTTTATTAAAGTCAGGGGTAGAAAAATTAATCTGGTTTAGATGGGAACTATGAGAAAAGAGAATTTCCAAAACCATTTTGAAAGAGAACAGCTACTGAGAAAAATTTTTAATTGAAAAAAAAATAACAATAGTGGTCATCCAAAATAGATCTCAGATTCAATATGTCATATGAGAAAATCATACTAGAAGGTACCTTCTTAAACATGACAGACTAAAACTAGAATGGTCACTGATGGTACTACAGGATTTTAAAAGAATCGGATTTTCCTCTCTATCACAAATTGTCTTTTGAGGTACATTTTTAGCTCCTCAATTTTGAAATGATAGCAATAGTAAGAATAAAAATAATAGTGTAGGAAGATAACTGTTGAGGCAGAACCTGAAGTTTTCTAATGAGAGACTGCATTTTAAAACCTGTCAATCCTTTCAACTGCCACCAGTGGAAACATCAATTAGCTATGGGAAGAACCATTTCTAATTAAGTATATATAAGACAAATAGGAATTCTTTATTCTGAGTAATAGTAAAACAGGCTTTCTTTTTATCCATCCCCTTCCCTACCCCACCATGACTGAAACTGTTCCTCTCTGCATCCTATGGAATACAGAGCATCAAAGATGCTATGATGGGTGTGGGCAAATTTCTAAGGTTATATTTGAAAACTGATGGAAAACCTCACTCTGTGATTTCCCTCTGAAATCACAAGTTATTCAAACACCTCTAGCTGACTGAGGCTGATGTAGCTGAAGTTAGAAGCTTAGGACACCATCATTTGCACAGAGAAAACTTACCATGACAAATAGATTCTGCTTAGAGAGCAAGGCCCTAGACTAGACCTGGGTTGCTACAGGCAATGATTTGTTGTAGTGAAACCTTTCTCAAATCAGCTACCCTGACACAGTGGGTCTGCTCATATAGAAAAGCTATATGAGATATTGGGCTAAGTGGTATTAGGGATCCATTGTCTGACAGCACCGGATGATAAGGACTATGACTGGAAAGGCTGCTATTCTCCCTACTTGTACTGAATTTCATTAAGGCAGAATAGGAAGGCAGCAATATTTTCAACATCCAAGACTACCCAATGAGGCCAGAGGTTGTAGACAACCAAACAATTGATTTCCTCTTGATGGGATCTGATTATAGATTCAACTACAGGATCTGAAATAGCTTCTGGGTTTTTGGGCGCTGCCTGGAGAGAAGTATTCTTATAATGCCAAAATGGATGCTCCAGGCCATGTTAAATTGAATAAAGAAATCTGACTTATTTAGTTCTAGGACTAATAACTGCTGATAAATTTGTGCAAACATCATGTGGATTCACCTAAACTTTATTCAAAGCATACCATATGTCAGATGCTATGTCAAGCACTTTACATACATTAACATACTTAATCTATACCATGTCTTATTCCTCAAAAAAAATTGCTTTAACAAAAAGTCACTAAGTTACTAAGTGCGAATCAAGGATTCAAACTCAAACTCTGTCCCATCTAATACAAAATAGTTTATCAATATAGAAGAAATTATCCAACGTGCATATATGACTACACAACTAGTGTGATTCTATATCATGTAAAACCAGAAGAAACAGAAGTTGTACTCCATTTATGTATGATGTGTCAAAGTGCATTCTACTGTCATCTATAACTAATTAGAACAAATAAAAAAGGTTAGTATATTAGCAATCTCAAATTTCAAATGCTATTATAAAAATCTCTTAATAAAGGAAATAATAATAAGCTGAAGCCCTGTTCACTTAAGGGGTTAGTGACTAATCTTTTAAAACCAGTCATGCAAGGGTAATATTAATTTATTAAAGAAAAATCTGAATGGAGCTCCATATGAAATTATTTGTTCAGAGGACAATTTCTAACAAATTATGAAGGTGTGATGTCAATACATTATCAATTGACCTTTCTATATGTTTTATGGTGGATACCCCATCCTTACATTCCTTAATTGCTCTCAACAGATGGTCTTACAGGCCTAGAAATTTGAATGGAATTAAATTTTAATTTGCCAACTTCAAAAAGATTTACTTTCATAAATGAATATTTTGGAAATATTAGCAAAACAAAGCAAAAATACTCCTTTCCTATTCGGATTTTCCCACTTGTGTTACTGGTGCCATTCAAACTTAAAACCCCCTCTACTTCATTTTTATAGTCAGTAAGTCACCAAGGCCTGTGATTCTTCATTTACTTATTTAATTATTCCACATCCTTAAGTAGGTTTTTCATTTTTGATTAACTAGCTGCCACTATGAAATCTACCAATGATCACCTCCACACAATATTCCAAGCCTTGGCCTGCCTATACTTGAGTACCTATCTGACCTATTCTATTCAATCCCAAGATTGACTTCCCCAAAACACTGTTTGGTGTATATCAATTGTAATGAGACTCTTTGACTATTCAAAAATATAGATGCTCCTCAACTTACAATGGCACTACATCCCAATGAACCCATCATAAGTTGAGAATATCCTAAGTGGAAACTGCATTTAATACATCTTATCTACCAAACATGGTCATTTAAACCTAGCATGCCTTACACACACTCAGAGCACTTACATTAGCCTACAGTTGGGCACAATCAACTGACATCATCTAAATCATATCTATTCTATAATCAAGTACTATCTCATGGATGCACATGGATGGACATTTTGTAGACATGATGGAATGTGAAAACACAAAACACAAAAAACACTGGAAACATAGTACACTGTAGAGATCAGTTCCTTATCTTCCTGATCATGTGGCTCACTGAGCTGCAGACTGCTGCTGCTGCCCAATATTACCACAGAATATAATACCACATACTGCATTTCACCTGGTACCTGATCATGGTTCAGCCAAATTTTTCAACTTTATAGTGATACAAAAACATTCGCATTGAGAAGAAACTATACTTTTAACTTTGAATTTGATCTTTTTCTGGGCTTGATATATGCAGCAAAAAATTTTCACACAATGCTGGGCAGAAACAGTGAGCTATGGCTCCATTAACCATGGGTAGACAGCCAATACATAACACTAAAAGTGTTACCAGTATTTTTTAGATACAGGTATTCAATAAATTACATGAGATATTTGACACTTTATTATAAACAGGTTTTGCGTCTTAGATGATTTTGCCCAACTACAAGCTAATACAAGTGACTTGAGCATGTTTTAGTAGGCTAAAATAACCTATGATGCTTGAGAAGTTAGGTACATTAAATGCATTTTCAACATACAATATTTTCAATTTATGGTGGCTTTTCCAGGACATAACCCCACAGTCAAGAACATCTGTATACTCAAAAAAGACTGCCATTAAAATCGATAAGTACAAAGTAGTGTTAGGATACAATTCTATCATAAATTGAGAAGTATTATGAATTAAATCCTTAGCCTAGCACTCAAAAGAATTCACAACTGAGCCCCATCCTGAATTTCCTTAATCCACTTCTGTTCTACTAATCTCATCTCTTTGCTTCAGTGTAAATGGTTTGTATACTCTTAGTTATCTTAACAATATCTTGTATTTTCCTGTCTCTCAATTATTACTTCATTTTTTTTCATAAAAAAGTTCCTTCACTCTTACTATCTATATTCACCTTTCTCATCTTTAAAAGTTTAGGTTATATTTCATTTCCTATAGAAAACCAGCTTAGCTATCTCAAATAAAGAACAAGTCATCTTTTTCAAAATAGACATGAGGATCAATGGAATAGAATATTAAACACAGAAACAAACCCACATACTTACTGCCATTTGATACTTGACAAAGATGCCAAAATTATACGGTGGAGAAAAGATAGCCTTTTAAACAAATGGTGCTAAGAAAACCGGGTATCTATATGTAGAAGAATGAAATTAAATCCCTATCTTTCCTGCACACAAATCAAAATGGATCAAAATCAAAATGGACCAAAGACTTAGGAATTAGACCAGAGACTTTACAATTTCTAGAAGAAAACATAGGGTCACACTCCACATACAGGAGCAGGTGACTTCTTCAACAAAAGCCCTAAAGCTCAAGAAATAAAACCAAGAATCAAAAACTGGACTGCCATCAAATTAAATACTTTCTGCACAGCAAAAGAAATGATTAAGAGAGTAAAAAGAGAGCCTATGGAATGGGAAAAATATCTTTGCCAACTATCTTCAGATAGGGGGTTAATATCCAAAATATATAAAGAACTCAAAAAACTTTTTAAAAATAATAATCCAATCAATAAATGGGCAAAAGAACTAAACAACTAAACGAAATTTTCAAAAGAAGAAACACAAGCTTTAGATGGTGGGCAAGAGAAAGGCTACATTCCTAATTGCTCTGTGGCTCAGAATTCAAGCAGCAGTACTGTTTCTCTACAAGGTGGGTGAAAGAGGTACTTCACCAAAACTCAATATTGGATTGTCAGTGTCTTAGAGACTTAGAAATTTGGGTACATTAAACAAAGAAGAAAGACTACATTAGAGCCAAGATGGTTGTAGCAACAGCAGCAGCGGCAACAGTGGTAGTGGCACTGATTCAACACAGAGGGAGGGAGAATACAGAGAGAAACACAATGGACAGATTTAATATGAGAAAAACTGAGAGCAGAAAAGCAGCCTGCTCTTAGCTGATGCAGACGCTGCACTATTCACTAGTGTTTGAAAAGTGTCCTGTGTTTCCCAAATGGATGTGGAGAGCTGAGATGGGAGCCATCTTGAGGCAGCTACAATGCAGGTGCTGCTGTGGGAGCTGGGAGATCTGAGCAAACGTGGCCACACTGTCCTGGCAAGCACATTCTTTGTACCCTAGGGTGTACAGAGGATCAGGAGCAAAACAGACACAGAGAATATTTTACCCAGGGGGATTCAAGTCAGAAAGCAAAGGGGAACCAACTCACTTCCTCCTTTGAGTCTAGTGGCTCCCATGACCAGACAAAGCAGATCAGACATCTGAACAGGCAGGTGTGAATACATTCAGGGACTAAGACTGGGAAGCCTGGAAAGCCTGTGTTAATGAGTGGTAGAGGGGGTGAAGGATTGGCTTCCCCATCCCATGAGTAGAATCCCTGGGAGGCTCCTGAGATCCAGACTCCCAGAAAAGATTGGCAACCACCAGGCCCTAGGTGCATGTTGATCTAAACTCCACAGAGGAAACACCACCCAGCAAAGCCCCTGAGACTTGATTAGACCTAAGCCCCACCTCCACTCATAAAACTCTGCACAAGTCTGCGCATGTGTGTACATACACACACACACACACACACACACACACACATACACTCACCAGAGTACATCAACCTGGTCTGTGCAGACAAAACTCCAGCTTCCCATCCCATCCCACTCTCAGACTAGGAAGAAAAGAAGCCAAGAATTATTTGAACCAGTTTTAGGCCACTCCACTTGGCAGCTTGGGGAGCGAAACAAAAAGAGGAAGGGGTTAACAACCCCCAGCCCTCATTCTCACTCTCATTACATAGTCCAAGAAGAAATAGTAAGTTGGGCATAAAAGGTATCCACCTATTCTCATTAACTGTTTTGACCACCTCAGTGGAAATGATTTCTTAATTTTTCATTAAGAATCTTGTTTTGTTTTTGTGTGTTTTTGCTGTGCTGATTAGTTCATGGACATATATAAATATTTGTTTCTTTATTCTCATTTTTAACATTTTAAATGTAGTTATTTTTTGCTGCCTTGTGTTTTGAGGGTTAGGGTTTTTGATTAGTATATTTTGGTTTTGATTTGTATTATTTTTCATTTGTCTATCTTGGTTCTCTTTCTCTCTTTACTTCTGCTAACAGCCAAACTCTATATTGTTCTCTCTTTCATTCTCCTTTTTCTTTGTTATTTCTATTGTTTTCCTCCTCCTTTATAACCATCACATGCTATATCTTTTCTGCATTCTCTCTGTTTACGTTTTGAAATTATGAACCATTTTCTACCTTTGTATCACATTTTCTTTTCCCTTAATTAAGAGTATTCTTGCCATATTTTAACACTAATTAGTTTATGTAACTCATGCCCCTACCATTAATGCTGGAACAATTATTACTGGTATGGATGGCACAGTTGATAACTGTTGTTTGTTTAATGTCAGATATAGTTCATGGTTACTTATTGTCTTTGCTGTTGGCAATTATTGACCCTACCATTTCTGATTTGTGTGTGTGTGTGTGTGTGTGTGTGTTTGACAATTAACATTATAGATGTCATAACAGCAACCAAGTATTTAGTTTAATGCTGTATATTGTTTGCATTGGTTGTTGTTATTATTTGTTTCCCCCTATTCTATAAGGTACTGGGAACCTACAGGGACATTATAAGTTTACATGGTAGAAATTCTGTGACTGAACTAAACTCAACCAAAAGACAGCACACCTTGTTCCAGACACAAATTAATGACACTCAATCTTCAGCTATACTTCAATACTAAGAATAAAAGAGATAAATACCCAAACAATCAGGCCCCAAGTAGAAACACCTAGGAGTGAGTTCCCAGGTCTCACATACAGATAGCTATCGCCATAGCAAAATCAGAAACAACACAAAGGCTATGGATAACACACCTACAAGGGTCTCAATCCAGCTCACTCTAGGATACTTTGGCAAGCGAACACTGTGCCATACGAAAATCTATATGTAAGAGTGGAAGAGAAATCCCTTCCAACAGACACATAAAATCCAACTTATGAATATAAGAAATATGAAAAAAAAAGCTAACACAACACCTCCTAAAGTTCATAATTCATCAGCAAATGACCCCAATATATTGAAGTAGATGAAATATCAGATAAGGAATTCAAAAGAATCATTTTAAAAATGATTCATCAATTTCAAGAGAACACACACAAAAAAACTGAATTAAGGAAGTCAGTACATAATATGAATGAGAAATTTAATAAGGAGATAGAAACATTGAAAAAAATCAAATAAAATGTTCAGTTGAAAGTTTCTCTAACAGAGTAGATTGGGCTGAAGACACAGCTGGAAGACAAAGTGGGCAGCCTTAAACATTCAGAGAGTATTGAAGAAAAAAGAAAAAGTAATCAAGAGCAGAATATTCAAGACCTTTGAAACAACATGAAGAGAACAAATTTAAGAATCATTGGAATTAAGGAGGGCTCTAACATGTGAAATGGAAATAATTCAGGGAAATAACAGAAGAATTTCCAAATGTTCAGAATGTGATGGATATTCAGATACAGAAGTCATTCAGAACCCCAAGTAGACAAGATCAAAAAAGAACTTCTCCACAATACATTATAATTAAAACACCTAACATACAGAACAAAGATAGAATTTTTAAAGCCTCAAGAGAAAAAAAGTGAGGTTACACTTAGCAGCACACCCATCAGAATCACTTCTGATTTCTAAGCACAAACTCTACTAGACAGGAGGGCTTGCAATGATGTATTTCAAGTCCTAAAAGAAAACAACTGTCAACCAAGAGTGCTATATCCAGCAAAGCTATCATTCAAAATTGAAAATGAAATAAAAACCTTCCAAGATAAACAGAAACTAAAAGCATTCATGACTACTAAACTGGCATTGTAGAAC
Organism: Glaucomys volans; assembly: GCA_020662805.1. Classification (NCBI taxonomy): domain Eukaryota; kingdom Metazoa; phylum Chordata; class Mammalia; order Rodentia; family Sciuridae; genus Glaucomys; species Glaucomys volans. The sequence goes on along the minus strand of JAJEJO010000885.1, from coordinate 350,133 downwards.
TTGCATAAAGAAATACTGTACACAGAAGAAATAAGCACATAGAAGAAATAAAAAACAAACCTCAGAGCTCACAAAAGAACAAATACCATTTGAAAAGTAGCAAAGCAAATAAGAAATAGGACCAAATTAAATATAATAAATAAGTCAAAATGGCTTAATATACAAATGAATTAATATACATTTCTCTATAATAACATTGAATATAAATGGTCTCAACTGTCCAATTAAAAGACACAGGCTAGCACAATGGATTAAAAAGCAAGGCCCAATTATATGCTGTGTTGCTGTGTGCAAGAGATGTACCTAACAGGCAAAGACAGCCACAGGTTGAAAGTGAAAGAATAGAAATTGAAATACGCTCGATTGAAGCCTGGAAACAAGTAGGAGTACCTATTCTCATATCTAACAAAGCAGATTTCACACCAAAATTATTCAGAAGAGACAAAGAAGGTCACTTAATATTGATAAAGGGAACAATCCAACAAGAAGATATAACAACAGTATGGAAATTCCTCAGAAAATTTGGAATGGACTCACCATTTGACCCAGCTATCCCACTCCTTAGTTTATACCCAAAGGACTTAAAATCAGCATACTTCAGTGATGTAGCTACATCAATGTTCATAACTGCTCAACACAATTGCTAGATTGTGGATCCAACCTAGATGCTCTTCAATTGATGAATGGATAAAGAAACTGTGGTATATATACACAATGGAATATTACTCAGCCATAAAGGAGAATAAAATTATGGCATTTGCTGGTAAATGGGTGGAGCTGGAGAATATCATGCTAAGTGAAATAAGCCAAGCCCAAAAAACCAAAGGCCAAATGTTTTCTTTGATAAGTGGATGATGATATATAATGGGGGGTGGGAAGTGTGGTGGGGGGAGGACAAGAGAAGAAAGGAGGAAGTTTGGATGGTGTAGAGGAAAATGGAATGGGAGGGGGTGGGGGAAGAAAAGAATAGACTGAGACAGACAGTATTACCCTATGTATATATAAGATTACATGAATCATGTGAATCTACATTGTGTACAACCGCAGAAATGAAAAGTTCCACCCCACTTGTTTTCCAAAAAAAATGTGGAAAAATACCATCATGTATAACTAAATGTAAAAGATAGAAATAAAGTAAAAATTTTTTTTAAAAAGAAGATATAACAACAATAAATATTTATGCCCCAAATGTGGGTACATCTAATTATATAAAAGAGACACTACTCAAACTGAAGCCCCAGATAGACACCAGTAGAATAATACTGGGTGGTTTCAACACCATTAGGTAGGTCATCCAAGGGGAGGAAAAAAGAGGGGGAAAGGAGATTAAATCAAATTGCTTGTATGTATAATTGTCTCAAAAGGAATCCAAATACTATGTATAATTATAATGCTCTAATAAAAAAAGTCAAAAACATTAAAAAAAGAGATGGACTACCCTGAATATCAGATACTTAACTCACTTATTCAGCACAAAATTATGTTCCATATATTCAAAAAAATTGTAGAAGCTTGAGAGTAGAAACTACATGTTGTTAATACTTCCTCTTGTTATATATATATTCATATTATGAGTATAAATTTTATATTGTATGTAAATATACTACATATTCATATTTCTGCCTCATAAAGTTTCAATGAACTAATTTTGAGAAATCCATCCTTTTTGAGGATTTGCTTTCATGGCTCTAAAAAAAATAGTGTGATGGCACAGCAGAATGCAACTAATCAAGCCAAATTTACTTTCTACTTTTGTTACTTAACAAAAATCTCTTTTTTTTCCCCAACAGCTCTAAGGTAAGTTACATCTCTAGTAGCTAAATCAATTATGTTCTTCACCATATACACCCTATAATTGGCATAAGCATTCAGTGTCTGTTGATATACCGTGTGTCACCATCTGACTTTATGACTCAAGATAGATTTTACAGATCATACAAAGAAACAAGACTCTTTTATGACCAGTGACATCCTTTAAGCTGACAAATCACTTCCTTGTTATCCCTGGCATCTCCCACACCTCACCCATTATTAAGTGGCAGCTAAGGGATGCTCAAAACTGAAGCAAAAAATGAGAAACAATGCCAATCATTTGCATACTGACAGGCCTTAGGTTAACTGAATTTTTAAAATAGTCATTTGAAAACAGATACAGAATTTTGCTTTTTGAATAAGAGAACTAAGTCCCATAGCTTTGCTGTGTGGCAGGTTTCAATGCTAGGGAGAAGTTCTAACTGTGGGTCAGATGGTGGCTACTTTCCTCTTCTTAAATGGGTTAAAAACTTTAACTTAAACAGATAAGTATTACTGATATGAATTTTGCCACGTCAGGTAAAATCATCACTAGCAAGTATCCCACAACTAAGATGTAGACTCGGGGAAATGCTGTGGTCTAGAATTCTGACCAATAGTCCATTTCTCCAAGGGATTCTAGAACCTCTTGGGAAATAATTATTCCTATGAAGACTGGGAACCAGGCACAAGTGTCAGGTGACAAAATCAGTTTGGTTTCTGACATTTTACATTTTAGCCTTCTGGGGATTCCTATCTGGGCCCTAAGGAGATAGAGGGATGTTAAAAAAATAAATAAATAAAAATAAAAAACCTTAGATTATGTTGAGGAAAATGAGAGGGGAAGGGGGTGGGGATATGAAAAATGGTGGAATGAGCAGACATCATTACCATATGTACATGTATGATTAACAAGAATGATATGAATGTACATCAAGCACAACCATAGAAATGAACATTAGTACCCCATATGTGTACCTTGAATCAAAATGAAGTCTTGTAAAAATAAAAAATTTTAAAAAAAGTAAATGACAGTGGAGTACAAGTTACTTCTACTTTGAAAAAATTTTCACAAAAGGATATGCATAAAATGGAGGAGGGGTACTTCACCCACTCCATTTCACTATAGAATACCCCCAGTTTCAGTGACCGTAATGGTCCCTCACAGAAGAGGCAGCAGGGCTGGAGAGACCTGATGGGAGAAAACAGCAGCAACACCTGCACCCAAAGAATGCAGCAGTCCAGTGTAAATGCACCCATACAGTACAACATCAGTATGTGGTCAGTCATGTTCATGAACATATGGTAGTCATCCATGTCTTTTCAGAAAGGGTGAGTAAAAGTGTTCAGAGGGCTGGAGTCTGGCAGCCAGTGAGATATGGGAGAATTATCAAAATAACCTTTTTACTCAGGGTGCCTTAAGTAGAAATAAATGACATAGCTAATGGTTACTGGACATGCTACTGTTTTTTACTTACTAATTTATTTGATCCTCAAGTCAATTATTTGAGGCAGGTACTAATACTGTTCATTTTATAGACAAGAAACCTGAGTTTCAAAGAGCCAAAGTAATTTGGTTATAAGGCTAGAAGCTGATCCAGTGATAGCCTGGAAATTTGAACCCAACCTAGGAGGTTCTATAGTCTGATAGGTAACTACAAATTACATAGGCTAGTTGCCTGAACTACAGAAGAAACTAGAAGAAATTATAAAAGATAAATACAAGTTCCTCCAGCTGCATCATACTGTCTTTAAGATTCCACACAAGTGCTCACAGAGGTTAGTTAGCACTTTTGGGGTGTTCTTAGGCCCTTGATTTAGACAGAATTGGGACTGTTCATTATTGATTCTTTCCTAGGTTAAGCTTTGGAAGACTTGAATTCTTCCTCATTTTTCCTGGAAATTCATTTCTTCACTGTGGGTATCAGTTTCTTCTATTATAAAATGCAAGAGTTGAAACAGTTTACCTCTGAATATTTCTAGCTTGACTAAGAAAGACAATTATAAATTTGGGGAAACAGCTTTGACATTTTTTTCTATAAACCTTTAACAGAGGGGGGGGTGGAGAATATGATCCCAAAGTTAGTAGCTCCTGGAAAGGGATGAAAGATCTTCTCTAGGTTTTAACAGAAATAGATTAAACCTTTCTTCTTTGTATTAAAACATCCTGCTGGGTATTTTGTGGGCCAAGATAAGTCACAACCTCCCTCATTCAAGACCCAATGTGCAGAAGAAATAAGATGGAGATTACTAGGAGGTTCTGAAAGTGACTCTGTCATTTGACAAGCAGGGCCACACTTCTTGACCTTGCAAACAATGAAATTTTGGGATTCATCTGCTTTAAAATAAAGTGAATCCTTTGTCCCTTACAATGTTTGAAAGTAGGCTAGACAAAGAGTGCACTGTTTCAGCAATGTCCTGCATTGTGCTGAAGAGAATGGTCTGATGGGGATCCCCAGAGTAAAGAACAGGTGAACTAAAACTTCTTTATTCTTATGAATTTCTGCTATCTTAAACCTTTTGCTACAAGCAGCAGGTCCCTGAGGAATGGAGAATTAAAATATAACAGGTGGCTTGGCTGGTTCTTTCCAATAGATGTGGAAGAAGTATGTGAAATGTTCTGTCACCAGCACCCATCTCACTTGCAAGTTATCTCTCTCTCTCTCTCTCTCTCTCTCTCTCTCTCTCTCTCTCGCACACACACACACACACACACACACACACGCACGCATGCACATCACCTACTACTTTTTCTCCCGCCCTGCACTTCTGGCAGGGGACTACACAGGTAAGGGGAGGAAGAAAGCTTTACTGTTGTGTACTGTTAAACATTTCCCAGGAAGTTAGACATAGGGAAAAAAACAGTCATGTTTTTTATCCCATCATTACCCTAACAATGTACCAAACTTAGATTTACCTGTAGGTAGTCATGGATAGAAACTTGAACAAGAAACCAAGGCATGCTGAAATGCAGCAGTATAAGAACAAGTTCACTCAGGAATAATTCAAATCTCTGATCTTAAATTCAAACAAAAACAAACCACCAGCTGTACGAACACAGCTGAGATTGTGCTGTTAAAATTTTAGTGTCATATATATTTTCTAGCTCCAGATACTAAAAAAATACCTAACTAACCATTCTAGTTATAGAAAAGTCGGAGGGAAAAGGAGACGAAGAATCATGAAATTTCCATTTTATGAAATATTTTGATTGAATATTTACTATGCATTAGGCAAAATATTGCCCACCCCTCAAAGGGCTTTCTACTTACTAAAGAAAATGGACAGGTAAACAACCAATTATAATAAAACAGAATACTTAAAACAAACATGATAGACACAAAGGAAGAAAGAATCCTGATTGTGAAGTAAGGGTTAGCATAATCAGAAAAAGCTTCACAAAAGTAGGAAGCCAAAGAGAAAAAAGTAGAAAATGTTTATTTCTCAACTATTTCCTTTTATCCCAATTTATAAATGAGGACATTAAAACTCAAATAGATTAAACAACTTGCCCAAGATAGCCACACTGTAAGAAACATAACTTGTTCCCAGGCCTCTCTGTGTTTTATGCCATAGCCCTTCTACCATCCCAGAAGGTGACTATATATTAGTCAGCTTTCCATTGCTGTGTCAGAATACCTAAGAAAAGCAACTCAAAGGAAGAAAGGTTTATTTTGTCTCAGGGAATCAGAGATTTTAGTCCAGTCAGCTGGTTCCATTGCTTTTTATGCCTGTGATAAGGCAGAACATGGTGTAGAGGGCATAGTAGAGTAGAACTTCTCATTTCGTAGCTAGAATTCAGAGAGAGAAAGAGACAGAATGGAAGGTACTAGGAATAATATGTGCCCACCAAAGGCACACCGTCTGTGATCTATTTCCTCCAACGAGGTCCCATTTTCTAAAGGGTGTACCACCTCCTAATAGGGCCACAGGTTGGCAGCCAAGCCATTAGCACATGGTCTTTGGGGGACATTTCAGATCCAAACCATAAGTTACCCGTGAACTGATCAATCAGTATATAGAAAACTTTAAGATGAGTAAAGACATAAGAGAGGGAAAGTACATTACAAATTTGATGACTTCAAGAAGTCTAATGAAGTTGGAATATCAAATGCATGGGTGAACACAGAAGACAAGATGAGACACATTTTCAAATGAAGAAAAGTACACACAAAAATTAAAATCTTGGAAAAACGTAAATCATAGGTCACTCTCACAGTTGCTTATTTATGTCTCCCCTCTATTAGATCAATCTTGTGTTGAAAAAACTCTAGTATATCAGAAGCATTTTATACTAGATTCACTACTCAAGGAAAGCTAAAACTGTTTTTTAAGTCAGTTAAGAAACAAATGAAATATTTTAAACTTTGACATATTGCTTGAAGAAAAAGAAAGAGAAAAGGAAGATAATGGAAAAACAAAGCCTGCAGAATCCTATCCATGGATTATCCTAAAGTCATCATGTTCGTATATGGTCTTCAAAGCACTTAAAACTCTATCACTGGCACATGTTAACTTGTTGCTGAACCTTTAAAAAATGGGGTAGGAGGCATTAAAGTCATTTGATGTACAGTATCTGTAAAAAAGACTCATATAAATGAATCTCTTTGTTTGCTACCAGAATACAAATCATATGGAACATTCATAAAATTCAATCTGATCCTTAGGCTTCTCAAAATATTTTCTCATGACTAATTTATTATCAGCCTATGATTACAGCAAATGTGTGATATTTGAGATATACATAATTATGTCATTACTGACAACCGTATCAACACTATATAAAATCTTTCTAAATATGATAATCAAACTAAACAACTTTTCCTTTTAAATTATTTAATATTTTATTCAGAAAACTAAGTATGAATATATTTTCCCTTAGTATGACTTCACTACTTCCAGGATATGGATATTCATTATCTTTATAAACTATGAAGCAAAAGTGTTTTCCATATTTCCCTGCAAAGTTGAAGAACTCCAGAAATTTAACAGGTTTCAATTGACCCAGTCAATGTAAGACAGAAATCTAAAGATTCTTAACACTGTTTGTTGAAAATGTATCAAATTCTATTCTGAAATTACATTGACCTGTAAAGAGCCCTTGTCTTTCTCTGTAAATAGAAGCCCTCTGTAAATGGATATCCCAACCTGAACTGAAGTTTACTTTGTAAACCAGAACTGGTATATCAGATCATTTCAATCGTGTCCTTGTTACACAAGAGAATCATCCATTTCCTAGATTTGCCTTGCAGCATATGGTACCCTCCTAAACTCAAAATGAATAAAGATAGTAAAATTTTTTAATCTTATGAAATTGACAACTATCTCTGAAGACAGATCATAAAAAAATATAATTAGTTGAAGTTGTCACTCTCAAAAATACATTCCTCAGAAATAAAAATAACAACTTTCAGAATGGATTTTGTAAGATCATGCATCTCAGAAGATCTAGGATCCAAAGATATTGTGGGTACTCAACAAGATTAGCAATTCAATCAAACACACGGCCTTGGAAGAAACTTACAAGGGTCTTATAGTAGGAATCTGAATTTTCATTTAGCATTCTTTCAAAATAATTTTCTCTCACTTCCTGTTCCCTTCTGCTTTATCAATACCAAGGCAAAATATGAAATAAGATGTCTCCTTAAAACCCTATTCTAGTGTCATTTCCTTAACTACCAAGTTCCACTTACATGTCTCTTCTCTATGCTCCCATAGCCACTTACAAACAACTCAAAAGCTACATTTACTTTAACTCATAGTCTTTGACTTACTTTCTACTTGTCTTTAAGAACAAGGAGTATGATTTCCTCAACTTTGCTTTGCCATTGTCTGAGTATGAGACAGGGACTTGTTCTATAAATGTTTCTTTGAATTAATAAATGACAAGTAATAGCTATTCACATAAGAAAGAAACTGTGATATAAAGAATACTGGAATATTACTCAACCATAAAGAAGAACAATATTATGGCATTCGCAGGTAAATGGATGGAGTTGGAGAAAATCATACTAAATAAGATAAGCCAATCCCATTAAAGAGAGGCCAAATGTTTTCTGTGATAAGTGGATACTGATACATAACAGAGGGGTGGGGTGGGGGTGCATAACAGAAGAATGGAGGAACTTTGGATTTTGTAGAGGGAAGTGAGGGGAGTGATGGGGAGGGGAGGGGGCAGAGGGAAGGAAAGATAGTACAATGAGACAAACATCATTACCCTAGGTACATGTATGATCAAACAAATGGTGTGACTCTACATTGTGTACAACCAGAGAAATGAAAAGTTGTACTCCATTTGTGTACAATGAATTAAAATGCATTCTGCTGTCATGTATAACTATGTAGAACAAACAATAAAAAAAAATAGGAATCACAGACACAGCAATGATGTAGTATCACAGATAGTATGTTTAGCTAAAGAATTCATACTCTATGGTTCCATTTAAATGAAGTTCAAGAAGAGACAAAACTACTTTATAGTGCTAGATCAGAATTAGAAAAGTGATCATTTCTGAATGGCAGTGGGGATGGATGATTGACTGGAAAAAACCATGAAGAAACTTGTTAGATTAAAGGAAGCATTCTAGATCTTGCTTTGGGTGATTACAACATGGGTATACACATTTGTCAAAATTCAATGAAGTAACACTTAAAATCTGTAAGTAAATTATGATAATAAAAGTATCAAAAACAATGAATAATTTACATTTTCAGGAAAATATTTTAAAATATCAGAAATAAAATACACAATAATTTCTTAAAATGCTTTTAAAATCAAAATTGAAAAAAGAATTAAAAATAAAAAGTGGTCATTAATTCATGTCCTAAAAAAAGAAAATCATTCTGTGTACATCTTTGGATTCTGCTATTTATTTCCTGCCTTATATTTTAATAATCAAAGATATCTTAATTTTGGCTTCTGTGAATAATCTGGCACACAAATTTTGACTTTCAGCAATATGATTTCCAAAATCAGATAACATATTTCATCAAAAGGGTTAAAAGAAAACAAAAATATACATATTTTTCCTAAATATTACTTGAAACAATGTCATGAGTTTATGAACTCAGTGAATTTTTAACCTGAGAATAGTGATTGTTTTCCACTGTGACTTGAGTAAATAATTCTTTCTTCAGGCAAGGGCTGTCAATAGGCAGCTTCCAAAAGTAATGAATGTTTGTGGTAATAATTTCAAGGGTTGATTGAAATTTAACAGCCTTTATTTCTTATTTAGGTCTGTGTATGTTCTAGTAGAAAGAGTCTCAAATGAAATATAGTCTATTACAATACTATTTAACCCACTATTATTTTCTTAATCATTTGTTGCTGTTTTTACTTGGGCTTATGTCTATAGCTGCGGCAGACTATGCTAGGTACCTCACTTTTTACTTTGATGCATTTGTCTCAGAATTTCTCCCATCTACTCAGCATTATCCAGGAGATGATTATTCAGTGACTACCTCAATGATGAGGACCTTGGCTTCATCTGGTACAAAAAAGATAAAATGCAGACTAATTTGTCTTGTTTACTGTCAGTAGATCAAACTGGGAGAAGATACTAAGATTCACAAATTAACAAAGTATTTGATGTCTATAATTGTGGAAAAGTTTGACTGCCAAGAATAGATAATTTGATGGTTTATCCTTAAAAATCCTCATGTAAGAGACAAATGAGCAACTTGCTATAATGCAGAGTATGACCTTAGTATTGTTCAGGATGAAAAAATGAGACAAAAACTGGATTAGTATTGAAACTCCTAGGTTACTGAGTGCATGATACTGAGCAAAACATTCTTGCAAATAATGGATCTGATTCAGACATACATATTGGGTTCACTTGAGATAGTTTTGCAAAAATACACACAGCTGGTGTCTACCCTAGAACAAAGAAATAAAAAGCTCCAGAAATGGCCCAGACACATATGTTTTAAAAACAACTAATTAAACTCTTTAAGTAGGTCTGATGCACATTTCTGATAATATTAAACCACTGCTTAATTATTGTTTAGACAGTGTCCAAACATTTAATTCAATGAAAAAAAAATGATTTAGGGTAAAGAACAAAAATTTGTTGGCAGAACTTTTTTTTGCTGGACCTTCTATCATGTTGCTCATAGATACAATGGCTACTATGGTTTTCATGATACCAACGCAAAGAAGAATCTAATACCATAGATTCATTCTGCAAGAAAATAAGCCAGTAAATTCAGTAATCACCTCAAATCACTTTTGATCTAAAATAGACTAAAAAATATCACACAGGTAATCAAAAACCAGGATGAGATATTACCTCTCACAGGTTAGGATGGCAAATATCAAAAAAACAAAAGATAGCAAGTGATGATAAGAAAATGAAGAAGAAGGAACACTTGCATTCTGCTCATGAGAAGGTAAATTGATACAGCCATATGAATTTTCTCAAAGAAATAAAAAAGAACTATTATATAACCCAGCAAGCCAAGTTCTGGATATTATTTCCTCAGGAAAGAAATCATTATCACAAAGAGATACTGCACACCCATGTTCATAACAGCATTATCACAAGACGTAAAAACAATCGAAGTGTCAATGGATGAATGAATGAAGAAAATGTGTTTATACTCACATGCGCACACACGCACACACACACACACATTGTGTACACACACAATGAAATATCTTTTGTCTATAAAAAAAGAAGAAAATTCTGCCATTTAAGACAACATGAATGAATCTAGAAGAAATTAGTAAAAGTGAAATAAGTCAAACACAGAAAGACAAATACTACATGGTCTCTTTTATATGGAATCTTAAAAGAGTTGAATTCATAGACAGAGAGTACAGCGATAGTTGCAGGAACTAGGGTATGGAGGATATGGGATATTGGTAAAAGGGTACAAACTTTCAGTTATAAGATGAATACGTTCCAGGGAGCTAAGAAATAACATGGTGACAATAGTTAATAATACTGTATTGTGGAAAGTCATCCCTGTTTAACAGAATCAGGCTTGGCTGAGCCATGGGATACAGAGGTCTGACTCCCAGGAACTGGCAGTCATGAGAGCCTGTTTCAGATAGCCAGGATAGGTGATCCTGTATAGAGGTGGCTCACCATCTGAGGAAATGCTAATTCTCTAAGCAAAGGGCTTCCCTAACTCCATCCTACCCTGTTCTTCACAGAAGTCCACCCACCTCCACCCCCATCCCCACCCCACCCCACCCCCCACATCTGGGCCCCTTTACCTGTGGGACTATAAATAAAGGTAAAGGTGGCCTCCACCATCTTGTTGGAGGCCAGTTCTTGGCATGGCCCAATCTGTCAAGCTCCTTCCATTTGAAAAGATTATTGGCTCTTGTGGTTAATTGATTACATAAGTTTCTTGGCAATTAATCGATAGCCAGCACCACCTCCAACAGAAATTCTTTCCCTCATCCACGTGGGATGTCGCAGGAGAGCCCCCCACACTGTATTGTTTACTTGAAATTTGTTAAGAGATTAGATCTTAAATGCCATCACCCCACCCTCCCACACATATATAAATGATAACTAAGTGTGGTAATGGGTATATTAATTTGATTATGGTAATCATTTCATATTTTATACATTTACATATATGAAATAATTACATTGGATACCTTGAATATACCACCAGTCCTCTATATCCCTGGTTTTTGCATTTATGGGAACCAACTGCTGGTTAAAAACATTAGGAAAAAAAATAGGCCTATACTGTATATGTACAGACATTTTTGTCATTATTCTCTAATACTGCATTATGAATATTATAAAGTATTATAAGCAACCTAGAGATTGTTTAAAATATATATGAGAATGTGCATAGGGTGTATGCAAATACCATGCCATTTTACATAAGGGACTTAAGTATCCAGGGTTTTGGTATCTGCAAGGGGTCCTGGAATCAATCTCCCACAGACACCAAGGGATGACTGTGGATAAATTTGTCAATTATATCGCAATGAAGCTGAAAGAAATAAAACTGTGCCACTAAGAAAGAAAAAACATATTTTAGACAACATTTCACCAACAACTCATTTTCAAGTCCAATGAATAAACTATAATAGATAATGAAAGTTCTTTCAGTGTTCCTTTTGCCTGCTCTAGAATTAATAAGGTACTCACCCAAACCTAGTAATTAGATAATATATGAAAGTAAAGCTATAATTTAACTAAAGCACAGCATCAAGAAGATTCTACTAGAAAAGATGTGGATGATCCAGGAAACGTTTTTTTTCTTCTAGAGTTGACACCAAAGTAGGGAAAGCGATGCGAGTGGCAGCACTAGAAGAAAGAATTTTTCAATTGAAACTCAACAGCTGGTATGAGGTTGAAGAAAGAAAAAAGTTAGTCTCTTTAGTTCAAGTAAAATGACTCTTGCCCCCAAAATTTAAGGGGCAAAACACCAAAGATTTGACCTTTTTACAAAATAAATGATTCCCTGGATAGAAATCAAGAATGTTTCTATGTTCTCAACAGTACTCATCATCTTCCTGGTCTTTAGTCAGTGTTAATAATTATAGCATGTCTGTCCCTACTGTGACCTCTGAGAGAACTTGTCTTCCAAGTTCCTTTTCCTGAGAAGATCTTTTTTTTCCTCTGCTCCAGGTCCAGTCAGCCCACTCCTGTAGGCAGAGATGGCTCTCATCCAGACCATTCCTGCTGGCAGCTCTTGTCTGAATCCAATTGGCCTCAGCTGGAGGTCCAGATGGCTCCTTCCTCATTCCCCAGCATGGTTCCATGAGTATCCACCCCTTCCTGATTTCTCTGCCATTAGGCCTTGAATGTTTTCCCTAAACCTTAACAGTTTAGCAAATCATGTAGATTTAATTCCCATAGAAGACAGTAAATCATGATATGAAGACAGCTTCAGAAAGGGTGAAATATCTTTATACAGCATAAATAAACAGGGTCAAATTATGAAGTATTCTGAAAGTTGATCTTTATCCATAGTATTTCCTGGATATGTGAATGACCTTTACATCTATATGTATGTATTCGTATCTACTGATCCACCTATCAATTGGCCAATAAAAGTCAAACTAATAGATGAACTTAGAAACTTTAAAGACTACCATGAAAAGAGAGATACAGATACAAGGAGAAATAAAGGCACATAGGGATAGACTATATAGTTTATATCTACAGCTACATCTGTAAAGTTGACATTTAAAAGAAAACTAATAACTGGATAGACACCCTGTTTCAAAAACATTTATAGGGAAGTCTGTATCCATGTTCCTCTATCTATATAAACATTTATAAAGCATTTATGACAATTTTTCATCTTACCTATAGTTTCCATACTATGTAAGACCAGCTAGAAGGATGTGCACCAAATTTGAAAAGTATATTTGGGATGATCTGACTGAAAATAGAGTCATGTCAAATTCAAAATTCAATATGGGAGACTTCCTAAGATAGTCAAAACTGAGAATGGATTTTCACCTTATTTAAAGTATACATTTGGGATGCTCTGAATTAAGTAAGATGTTGTTCCATAAAGTACATAAATTTCACTTTGTGAGCCCCAAATAACCCCTCAGTCATTTTCCAGAGCAAGTGAATTAAGGAAATGTGTTAGTTTCTTAGAGCAGCTATTACAAATTACAACAATCTGAATGGCTTAAAATGACAGAAATTTATTCTGTCTCAGTTTAATCTGAAATAGGAACTGGCAGAGCTATGATTACTCTTTCCTTGACTCTTGCAGTTTCTGGTTGTAACTGGCAATCCTTCACATGCCCTGCATAACTCCAATCTCTACCTCAGTCCTCAGATAGATTCCTCTCTGTGTCTTTTCTGTGTCTTCAAATCCTTCTCTTCATTAAAGTCACCATTCACAAGACTTAGGGCCCAACTTAATTCAAAATGGAATTATCCTGGTCACATCTACAAAGACCTTATTTCCAAATAAGGTCACATTCACAGGCATCAGGGGTCAGGACTTCATTGTATCTTTTGGTGGACACACCCTAAAAACAACAGGAAGCATTTAACTAACCTGTATTGAGAACCCTCTAAATACCAATATGGGCAGATAAGCTCCAGGATAGAAGATGGTATAAACACAGAAACTAAGTTGGTCTGCAATTAGAACTCTGAAAGGGATTTTTTTAAATCATCCAAATGAAGTTACTTTTTTATTTTAATTTTTAAATTTTTTGTTCTTTTTTAGATATAATAGGAGAGTGGTTTGATAGTGAAAATGGGTACAATTAATAATTACACCGTAACAACAGACAAATGAATTCTCTCCTTAGGAGAGATGACAAGGTATGGTCACCTTAGCCCTAAAGGGAAAAGCTGAATTTTAAGTATTATTTTACATTTAAGTTGAGTATAGAAAGAGCAACTCCATGTAAGTAGCTCTATACTTAAGCACAGTAGGAATTTATATATTTGATGAAGGACAATAATTTATTAAGAGCAATACTAGTTAATTGAAATAAATTATTTATAAGCACTGGGGTAATTCAGTTCACCTCAAAATCTGCAACTACTTATGGTGTGAACTTTTTCATGCACTTATAAATAGGTCTGAATCGCATATCTTCAGTATATGTTGGTTAGGCACTCTCAAAAAACTATTTCTGTTATCTTTGCTCAGTGTATTTTAACACATTTGGAAGGAATGGTATTGGTTAATGTTCCTGAATCTTATTTCTCATGCCACCAAAACCAAATTCCAAAATCTAAATCCTTAAGGATAGAATCATGGACTACATAATAAGTGGCTAGCTATCCAAAGTTGGTGAAATTCAAATACACTAATAAAATGAGGAGTTTGGGTTTTGTTTTGATTTTTTCTAGGAAATAACTGAAAAGAATTCAACCAGCTGATAGTTTATTTTTAAAAGTAGGTCAGCTCACAGAATGAAAGGCTGTTTAATTAACTAGGAACTTAAAACCCCCAAATGGGTAAACCATTGAATTTGCCTTATTAGAGATTAGCCTTTTAGACATCTTATAAATCTGGCTTGGTCCTATATAATCATAATCAATTCACATTTTCCAGAGCCCCTGAGCTATCTACACATAATATTAGGTAGTATGATAATTATGTACAAATAAAGTATCACAAGTCAACAGACATTTATTTTGAGTATTCAAGATAAACTTACTTAAACAAATAACAGAAAAATGCAATAACAAGCTAGAGATCCCAACTAAAAATAAAAATATCTTAAAATAGGATGCCAATCAGTGCGAACTAGAATTACAAGGGAACTCTCAGGTCAAAATTTTAAGTGCGGTTCCTTGAAGGTAAGAAGACAGAGGAGAATATACCAAGATGGAAGGAGTACGTACAAAGGTGCTAAAGACAGAGACATGTACTAACATTTATTTAGTAACTACTAAATGCTGGGCACAGTATTGCTTTCATTATATAATTTGTTCTTCACATCAAGCCTGGGAGGTAAGTATTAAGTGATAAATCAATCATTAGAGTAATACAGCTGCAAAACAGCACAGAGAATATCTGAACAAGAATTCTCTAAATCCAGCACCTGCTCTTATGCCACCTATTCCACATAGTAAGCATGGCACCTATTCCATAAAGTAAGGAGTCGAGTTTAGCAGGAGCCAAAACCTGAATACTGGAAGGAGTAACTCTCCCAAGTAAGAGGAGCCTCAGCTCTCAGAAGTGCCTCTTCACAGAATACTCATAGCAATGAGGTGAAGTTTCTAATTTGGAAATTGGCACCTCATGTTCGTTTTATCTTCTATAACTATTAAAAGAAATTACTCTAAGTCTTTATTTATTATAAGAAAATGTGTGGGAAAAAACTGACTTCACACAGTTGCCTGTGGGAGTAATTTTTAGCAGCTTGAATTTATATTAATATAAGCTATAAGTGTAAATTTGATGAGTCAGTGTACTGCTACTTAGTATATTTCAGGGCCACTTTTCTTTATTTGTTTGACATCACTTACCAGATTTTTTTTTTAATCTCACATTTAAAGGACCATACAGGAAGGGATAGGAAAAAAATAACAACTCACTTTTCCTACAGGTTGTATGGCTTGGCTATACATTTAGAGGTCAAAGTTTCAAAAATTTTAAAATAATTATTACCATGAATAGTCTATATAGAATGACTAACAACCAAAGGACCTGGGTAAAGAAATGTCTTGTACTGAAAAAAATTTTAATGTGTATTTTCTCATTGGTAGAAAAGAATTTATGAGTTTCTTAGTTCCCAATGATTTTTAAAAGGGTTATAGATGACTCTGTACATGGGATTTTGTTTCTATTGGTTAGTGTCGGTAAAGTCATATGAAATCCTATGACAAAAATGCTATACATTATACATAGGTGATGTTGGTGAATACAGTATCAGCGATATTATTTGAGTTTTCTTAAACTGAAATATGAATTCTGCTTAAGATGCTTCATATTCCTTAAGATGAAGATTTTAGCAAGGTAAGTTCATACTTAGTGAATCAATGTTTTACAGATAAATATAAGTAGCTAATAATGTACAAAGATGTTTTCCTCCCATGGTTAAAGCATGCAGATGTACAATGCAATAACTCATAAATAGGTTAAATGCAGAGTGACTTTTCTTCTTTTAGAGTTTGCTGAAGAAAACTGTCTAGGAAAGGAAAAAAAGTGAGGTGGGAAGAAGGTGGATGATTTTACAAAGCTGTTTGGTGGAATAAATAAGAGTTTTCTCAATCTAAGCATTCCAGCTCATTTGATGAGTTTTTACTATGAACAGATTCTGTACCAGGTATTTGAGGCACAACCTGAACATGACAGGCACAGAGCTTGAATCTAATTGGGGAAAGAAACAAATAAGTCAGCAATGAAGACAATGTGGTAAGTGATGAGGACATCACTTAAAAAAAATCTGCCTTGATATTCTAACAGAAAGTGATTTCTAAGCTGAGACACAGTACATGAGGATGAGTCATCAAGCTGAATATTTAGTGCTAGACTGGAATAGAAGATGGAGTAAGAAAGGGTTTATTAAAGATGTTCCAGGCAAAGGTAACCATATGTTCAAAAGCCTAAGGTATGTTCAAGAAACTATAAAATATACAGTATGCCCAGAACATGGAGAATTCCTTGATGTGGACTGCTTCATACAAATACACTGAATAGACATAACCATATGCCTTCCCCTCAAAGAAGTTAAATCCTTTTGGGCAGTCAACACTAAATTGTTACTCAGTCAAGGACTGACTACACAGAAAAGAAGTGTTTGAAAAAAGTAAAATCAGCTGGGGGAAAGGGAACCTCAAGTCCCTGCCTTTCTTTTTGGCATTCGTTGTTCTCAATAGGAATTTTGTGAACATGAAAATGCCCATATGACTCAAGCCCCTCCAGAAAGGTTTTAAATTTGTCTGAGCATTAAGTATGCTCTCTTGTTTTCTTCTAATAAGAAATAAATTGAAACCATGTAAGGAAATACAAGTAAGTGTCCATATTTGATTGAGGGTGGGAGCACGTGACAAAGAAGTCACATGGCAAAAGCATCAAATAACTAAGAATGCAGGGAGTCAATACATATGGCCCTTTGATCTGAGTGGGAGTTCAGTAAGTAAACTGGAAAATTACAAAAGGAGGTATATATCATAAAGTGAATAATTTTACCATTCCCTAGGGAAATTCTAAGACCTAGGCACTAAACTACTGGGGGAAAGCGGGTCTTGAGACCTCTTCAAACATCAAATCCCTTAAAACCTCGTACAAGTTATGACCGGAAACTTCACCTCCTTCCATCACCAACACAAAGAGGCAAACACATAATCATTCAATGGTCAATCTAACAAGGCTTATCTTTCACCCAACAAATGGGTCATTTTCCCTAAGAGAATTATTAGACACCTGAGTTAGTCAAGAGGTTAGAGACTTTATACTCATCTACTTATCCTCCTTTGTTGGGTGGATATACTATTCTTTGGGTGGTAGGGAAGGTCACATCTGGGAAAGTCTAGAACTGGGAAAGTCTAAAACAAGCAGATTGTGAGGGCTTCCCATGCTGCTCTTTCCAGTGTACAATGTAATGGTCATGTGTGTGCCTTAGAAGTAAGAAAATAGGACAAAGATGAGGAAGAAAAAATTGAAGAATATAAAGTGAGCCACAGTCAAGTGGAGGTGATGAAAAAGAACATACGAGGAAAGAAATGAAAGGGCAACAAAAGTGTAAGTGTGAAAAGTGAGGAAATAATCTGGTGAAGTAAAGTACAAAGGGCTATCATTTATGCAAATGTTTATACATATAAACAAAATTACATATTATTTCAGGGATACATCAAAAAGTATTTTTAAAAACTGGTAAGATCACAGTAAGTTCATAAAATGTACCCTCAGTGAGGAAAGTAGATAGGAGACTGACTAAATGAAGACTATCAACTTTTCCTCCATTTTAAGTTCAAAGCAAAATGTGAAAATGACCATGTTTTAAAATTCCAGGTAAGCACACTGGTGCTCATAATATTACTTAGGAGTTTCATAATGTAAGTACTTGGTTTCCTTTGTTTTGTCTTTTGTTTGTTGTTTTTAACTTTTCAAGACAAAGGGAGAAACATGGAAAGAATTTTGGAAGACTAAGTGAAAAGCATCAAGGTAATGCTTGATGCATCTCACCATATAATTACTTACCAGCCAAGGGAGTAGGGCAAGTATATAATATCATGCAGAATAGACTGGAAAGCAGTTTCCCACCCAAGACAGTGAGAATAATATTTCCTTTTCTTACTAGTCTTGGTATGCTTTTCCTAACATTATCTATAAGAACCACTCTGTCAGACTATGGATTGCTCTCTGTGGCTCAGTTTTATTTACTTTCTCAGGTTGCTGATTAACTGATGTGTTTTCTGTCAACTGAAATTTACAGACACATTACCATGTTTGACAGGCACTGTGAGCTAAAGTACAAGGATATACTGAAAAGTCTTGCATGCACTCCCTGTTGGAGGGCTTTTAAACCCTTCTAGACAAGTGGTATTCCCTAGGTGTATTCATTCCATCAGTGTGAAATGTTAATATTCTCTGACTAAAAATCTTGTTCACCAGATGCACACATTTCCAAAAGGTAATGTTTCTTTAACCTGATATAGGGACATAATAGATACTTGTAGCAGATTATCTAGATTATGTTTAGCAAATAAAAAGGGGTTAAAGCTTCCAACCAATTACCCAGGACTCTAAATAATTGCAGAGTTATGTAAAGAGAAACTGAGGCACTTTGAAAAGCAAATGAACAGAAGCAGAACAGAAAAAACAGACTGACAATGTCACAGAACGGTTTTTAGATTTCTTTTAAGAACAAAGGGAGACTTGAACATAAATGCCATGTTAGAAAGTTTCACTGAAGTTTGGAGAAAAGTGGGATTCTATCATTAAAGTACATAATTTTTCTCCCTATTTACCAATTATAAGTCATGTCAATACCCACCGTCAGTCTACTAATCCCATATTACCAGAAATAAGGCAAAAAGTGGCTGAGAGTCACAAAGCAATGCAGATTATAATCACTTCTAGGTCTGTTGCTTAGCTACCAAAACAGCTTGTCTTCTTATCCTCACACTGCCTGCAGCATCATTTGCATTTACTTAAATATATTTGAGTGAACTGTGAAGCTGAAGTAGAGACCAAGGAATTATTACATGGTACAACTAAGTGGAAGAGAAGCTACAGAGTGCTTCAGATACAAATCTAGGGCCTGGCCTAGAGTCTGGGAGTCCTGAAAGGAAAAATTGTGACTTTGGAACATATCTGATCCATAGTAGAAATTCCACTAGTTAAATTAGAAGCAAAGGAACAATCAATCACTCACCTGAAAGCAACTGCCAGATGAAACTGTCTCTTTGGTGGTTTTGTGCTAAGGAAGAGATAAGTTTCCTGTCTGATAGAAATTGACAGTTAAGCTGCCAATCTTCTAACCTTGTTATAAGTGTATGTCATATATGTGACCAGGTGCATCCATAGATGTGACAGACATACATATGTAGAAATATCATTCCAAATATTTAAGTAGATTTAAATTTTTGAAGAAGATACACAACTCATTTGAGACAGTAAAAGTCAAAGGCAAGTGTTGGAATGTTGTGATATAGTTCCCCTCATTACTAAGTGACTCAAAAGAGAAAAAGAAAAAATTAAGCACAATGAAATTGAAACAAGAACTGGTGTTCTGGCAGATGCTTCTCCCTTGTGTGATTTTTTTTTCCTAAAGGGGATAAAATGCAGATGAAAATGAAAAGTGAAAGTTTAAATGTGTTTTGTATAAATGTGAGGAGTAAACATGTCAAGCAGTTGAATTAGTAGCATATGTGTTGAGAGAGAAGTGTGATATCATTTGAAAAGCTAACTTTGGAGGTGAGCAATGACAATGACCAAGAAACAAATCATCTAGGTGTTATTTTTAATATAGGAGATGAGAAACAGAGCAGAGAGGCTAGAGAGAGGGGAGACTAGGAAAGACATTCCGAACAAATTATATTTGGTTGAGGCTTAAGAAATGTGTGGAGAGAGGAATGTGGACTAAATGTATGATTAAGGAAGGGAAGAGAAAGAGCTCATACTAATGTACTTCACAAACCCAAAAAATTTTAAGTTAACTTGTGATGGTGATATTTATACACTATTTAAAGGACTGATGCAAGAAGCAGAGAAGATGAGTTAGAGTAGATGAGTATATGCTATCATCATGACACCTTAGTTATCCAAGGTGGTGTCCAAGGAGGATGGAGGGTGGGGCTTATTATGTAAGTAAATTTCTAAAATTATGAAAGCTTATTCCCTAAAATCTCATTACAAAACAACGTATTCATTTTGTTGTAATCTCAGAGAAGTATAATACTCTTCCCTGCCCAAATAAATATACAGAGTAGCATTTAACATTTTCTTAATAACACAGAGTCTCATGAACATCATATTCATGTTTTGGATGTCTCAAAGCCATTAAGATATCCAAATTTCAGACTGGACTCACGGGATTCCTCCCTCCTGCCAGTCTATTCCAGGTGTCAGTTTTTGGCATCTCTGCCCCATGTGGCAACTCCAGTGGTAAGGAGGGTAGCCACTACACTAAATGATCTCAGATTGTCTGCTGCTTCAGTTATTAGTTTCTTCCTTTACCCCTAGGCTGACTTCCAGACAACCCCTTCCTCATTTTCTGGTTGAAATCTAACATGAAGTAAAGACTGACAGGGGGAATATTGGTTTTGTCATATTTTGAAATATTGGGGAGGAAAGGAAATAAAAAATGTGGTTCTATTCTTCTAAGCAACAAAATATAAAAGCTTCATGCATAGGCTATATTTTTATTGAGAAATATTTTCTACTAAGTTTTGAATACTGAAAATTATATGCTACTTAGTGGACATGGAGTGGAATGCCTTTGTGTAATCAATTTGTTTTCTCTTATTTTCTCTTTATAGTGATCTTTGGTCAACCTTGACCATTTTCACATTTCTCACATGGTCACTTCTGTGTTGTAGCAAATACTCCAAAAGAAGCCTTGCTCTGTTATGAAGTTCAGAATAGGATGCACATAAAAACAATACTTTTGGAAAATATAGAACTACTATTATTAGTCAATTTTCTATCACTATAAAGAAATACCTGAGACTAACTTATAAGAGAAAAAGTTTATTTTGATTCACAGTTTGGGAGGTTCCAGTTCAAGATGCGGAAGGGATATGCTCAGGGTTTCTGATGAAGTAGCCTATCAGGGCGAGAGCTCTTGGTAGAGCAAGCCTGCTCACTTTACAAGTCAGGAAGAGGAGGGGCCAGGGTCCTACAATCTCCTTCAAAGGCATGCGCCTAATGACCTGAGCACCTCCAACAAGGTTCCATACCTCCTAATAGTGCCACCCTGGGCACTAAGCCTTTAACACATTCAACATACAAACTATGGCACCAGTTTAAACATAAAACTTCTCACAACTCTTATTTCTTCACCACCTTCCCTTCCTGCAGGAGACAAGCAAAGTTAAATGGAATAAGGTAAATCACTCCCCCCATGCTTGAAAATCTATTTGCTTAATAATTTAAGCTGCTGATACTTCATGCAATATTTTCTTTGATTAAATAATCTTTGTTACATGTACACAGGGTAATGATGTCTACCTCATTCCACCATCTTTCATACCCCCACCCCCTCCTCCAATGGTATGAATCTACATTGTGCAAAACCATAGAAACAAAAAGTTGTACCCCATTTGTGTACAATCAATCAAAACGCAGTCTTTAAAAATAAAAAACAAATTAAAAAAGTCTTTGTTACAAGATAATGCCACACTGAATACAAATGTATTACCCAAGCTTAATGAATATTACTTGGATGCTTCAAAGTAAGTTTTTATGATTCCCTCTTAAATCAGTGGGAAAAGATAAATGATCCCTCTTATTCTAGAGGAAAAGCATTCTGGGTTTGTCAATTGGCTTTGTTTTATTTTGTCTCTTTTTTTAGAAGGACGATATCCTGTGCTAAGCTGCTAGAAAGTTTCATCATTCCTTAGTGATGTCTTGTAATATCGAAAGGCCAGAGGAGCAATAAATGCTTTTCAGTTATAAGGAAAAGTACTAATGGCTTCATAATTAGAATCTGAAAACTCTTCCAACTAAATGGATAACAAAATACTCAAGAAAAAGGCAGCAGGAATGAACAAAGAAAAGGCTAGATAGCAAGAGTAAGAATGAGCTACGGAGTTAACCTCAGAGTAGACACTACTCGTTCCTGAAAAAAGCTAGTGATGAAAGGAAGAACTACCCATAGATGATATGTTTGCTTCCCAAATGACTAATGACAAGATGTCTCCAACTCTACTAAGTCCACTAGCCTTCTGGGTTTGCTTTTCCTCTAGTTATATTTAATAGCTCAAGTTTCCAACTTTGATGATCTTGTGAGGAGTTTTATACTTTTCACAAGAAATTTGAGAATTCCACTTCTTTCCTGCTTCATGACAGCACCAACAATCCCAAAATCAGTTATTACACATCTGTATTTTTAAAGGGCTTCAACCAATCCATATTCTTCTCTCCACCACACTGCCCTCTGCCCCACAGAAATTTCTCATTAGAAAACATATCCTCTCAAAGTCCAGCTTCCTAACACATTGATACACCACCCACCATAAATATCCATAAGTTTCTTTAATGTCCCTAACCTTTACCTTCCACGTTACCTGAGCAAACTCTAGATTCTTTTTATGCTTAATCACTCAGCACTTAGCTTGCCCTCTACTTCACAATCATGACTGCACTTCATAATCACATGAGGAGCTTATAGTATACCAAAACCCAGAACCAACCCTATACCAAATGAACTGCAGTTTCTGTGAGTGGGGCCAGGATATCTGTATGTTTTAAAAGCTCCCCAGATGATTTTTGCTTTAGCTTCTTGAACTTTAATGTACTTAAGAACCACGTGAGGATCTTGTTAAGATGCAGATTCTGATTCAATAAAACTAGGGGAGAGCCCAAGATTCTGCATTTCTAATAAGCACTAAAGAAAACACTTTTTAAGTAGCAAGATTCTAAACCAGTGGTTTCCAAACTTGCTCCACAGTGGAATTACCTTGGGATCTTTAAAAACCACTAATGCCTGGTGTCTAGCTCCAGATATTGGAATTTTTTATTGTTTCCTAAGTGCTTTCAAATCCCTGTTTTAGACCAAGAATATAGGAAGTTAGGTAAGTCTGTCATATCTGTCGTCGCTTTCATTTCTAGACCAAAAGCCATCTCCACAATGCATCCCGCAACTCTCTTCATATGACAAAGCTTCTGTACTTGGCTCCTACTTTAAACTGCATTTATAGGATGATATATGGTGTGTATAAGACAACTGTAGTAAATCAGAATTAGTCTTGTCAATTAATATTTTTGTTTCCAAAGACTCAATACAATAATGCTTTTAAGAACTATTTTTAGCAGAAATTTCTAAATTCCGGTACACTTTTTCACCTATCAAACCTTGATGATAAGACCAATAAGAGATTGCTCCATAACTGGTACCCTGACATGGTCTCTTCACAAAAGTAATACTTAAACAAGGATGCCAATATCTTATCCTGAGGGTCATATGAATGATATGAATAATAATGATATGAGGTATTCATTAGATAGAAGTCCCATCTGGGTATCATCATAGTCACTGATGTGTTTATATGAAGGGGCATGTGTTAACTACAGAACTGTCTATATAGGCAGATATGTCTGTGTTTAAATTCTCTTTCCAAATACAATATACATGACCTTGGACAAGTTTAATAATTTCTGAACTCATATTTTTCATCTATAAGAATAGTTAAGCCTGCTATGCAAACACATGCACACACACACAAACACACATTAACATATAGAGAATTAAAAAGAAAATATGTATTACATTATTACTGGTATACAACAAAAATTAGCATTCATCCTTTGCATATAATATCCCAGTCAATTTTTAATCATAATTGGTTAGTAAATTTTTCAAAATGTAGCTTGATTTTCTATCTTTATATTTCTAATCCAAAGAGACAATATGATAGCAGTGTACTAAATGTTGTAGAAAGCTATGAAGGGAGTAGATATGTTTTCTGTATTTGAAAAATGTATCAACCACAGTCACAGTATAAACATAACAAAGACTATTATTTGCAAATGTTCAGTAGCAAAAGAATCCCATCAAGTAAACTTTATTGACCAGAATTTAAGGATCTATATTTTTTAAACTATTGATTATAAAATGAATTCTGTTTTTTAAAAGTTAAGATCCAAAGGTAGTATGGAATTCTCCTTCCTCTTTTCTGGCAATTCTGTGGTGTTATATACAAGAGACAGAGTTCAAAGGATTTAAAGAGTATCTTGTTACCTTGAAGATCAGTCTAATCTGCAATTGCCCTGCTGTTGTGTGTTCTTACTGCAGAAACTGGAGACCTTTGAATAGTTTTCACTTCAGAGCACTTTTAAGTCTTTTCCTAAAGTGAAATGTGTATTTGTAGTATGTATTTGGCAGGAAGGACAGGAAAGTAGATAAAGCTTTTATTGTACTTGATGCTCTGACGATTTGAGTTTCACTCACCTCTAATAAGATGGCTACATTTCACAATAAATAATAGCTGTACCATCCTCTAATCAACAGGGCTCTATGCTTATACAACCAGATGGTATAAACAAGTAGGCCAAAAAGTCAGTAGTCTCACTACATACTAACAATACTGAATTAATCAAATATCCTTTAAGATTACAGGTAAGTGGATGCTGTGACATGAGATAGTTGGGATGGACAGCAGGTTTTCTAGCACTATCTAGCATGACTCTGAGCTCAGTTGCCTTTTTTCTTTTTCCTTTTAAAAGATCATCTATCATAGGAAATCAAAAACAAGGAATGTAAATTACAAACTCTTTTACTTCATTATTACCACTCTGAAGAGGTAAGAAACTGATTTTTGACTTCTTATATGCAGAGTCCTTCTTACTTGTAGAGTTCTAACTGGATATATCCTCTCAATTAGGAAAGGGACAAGACTTCAGTTTGAAAGATTTCCCCAAGTGCTATGAACAGACAGGTGGATGGACTGGCAATCCTGCTTGAGTCCTTGTGGCTTTCAACCCCTGATTCAATCCTATGCTCAAGATGTGGTAGATCAGTATTTAAGTTCTATGAAGCTTCCCACTGAATGCAAAACAAAAAAAAATGTAGGAAAATCTTCAATGCTTGAATCCATCATTTAGCTTAGATTGCATGGACAAAAACAAATCTGAAATCTAAGGAAAGGTAGGCACCTGCAAAAATAAATAAAAATCAAGAACTTGCTGGCTTTAGATAGATGATACTGGACAGATGTAAAAAGAATTCAGCTAAAAATATTTAGAGAATTGGGTTAGCCAGAGAATACAGCAGTGCTGTGAGCAGCAGACAAAGCAGAACTTATAGGTTCTTCTCCATGGGACTTGCCAAATGTTCATAAAAACAGTCACCAGAGTAATAAGAAAACTTCCTTTGAGATGCCTTACTTGGAAGGGAACAGACTCTGCTGGAAAATCACAAAACCCCACCTGGATCCTTCTCTTCTCTTTCCTCAGATCAAAGGCCTCAAACTGTGGAGGGAAGGGAAACACCCTGTTTTGCTTGGGACACCACTGAAAACCGATTTTAGCTGAGGAGTGAGAATAGAAACAAAAAAAAAACCTCTACAACTGGAAGGAGTGGAAACAATGACTGGTACCAGACCACCAAAGGTCTCCTCCAGCTAGGTAAGGAGGATGTCTTATAACATCATGAGAAGTCCCACTCCCATGAACTATGCCGCAGGGTCTCAGTCTACAGCTTTGTCAGAACAAAAGAGAATATCCCAGAAACAGCAGCAATGCATGCATGCATACACACACACACACACACACACACACACACAAACAAACCCCTATTGTCATCAACTAAATCTGGGTAACAAGGAACAGCATTCTACTTTGGGGAAAGAAGCAAGATCATGAAGAGAGATGGTCTCTGAGACAGATCAAAAGGAAGATCTAAAGCAGAGGGTGGAACAGACATTCAGAAAATTTTTTGGCAAACCAGCCCCAATCATAAGCACAAGTTAAGGTTAAATGATTGAAAGTTGGTGTTACACAGAAAGTTACCATAGCAACAGCGAAATGCAAATACAGCCCAACTTCTAACATAACTAACCCAACTTCCCCCATGTGAAAGCCCTAGTAGTAGGAAAGGTATTCCAGGCATAAAAATTTTTGTCTTAGTATTTACTGTCCTACACAAGATATTCAGCTGCCAACAAAAAATTAGGAGGCATCCAATGAAGCAAGTATAAAACATAAATTGTTCAGAAACAAAGTAGTGAATAGATACTCAGTCTCAGATACAAAACACATGTTGGAAATATCAGATGGGAATCAAAATTACTAGAATTAATATACAAAATATTCTAATGAGAAGGGGAGACAACCTGCAAAGCCATATGGGTAATTTCAGTAGTGAAACTGAAACTGTAAAAAAAAAAAAATCAAATGGAAATGACAGTAATTAAAATTTAATAAAGAATGCCTTCAATAGGCTACACAACAGACTTGATTCAACAGAGAAAAAGGGTAAATGAAATTTAAGGTAAGTTTGTAGAAATTAACAAATGAAACACAGAGGGAAAGATGGGTGGAAAGAAATGAAAAGCACATCCCAAAACCATGGAACAAAATCAAATAGTTCAATAATACACAATTGAAATGTCATTAAGAGAAGAGAGAAGGGACAGTGGAGGGGGGGTAAAAAATCTTTTGAAGAAACAATGGCTGAGAATTTTCCAAAATTAATGACTCAAAGCTATAGATCTAAGAAGCTCAGAGAACACCAGGCAAGATATTTACACCAGGCAAAAATACAAAAGAAAACAACTAGACAAATTATATTCAAACTTTTAAAAACTGGGAACAAAGAGAAAATCCTGAATATAGCTGGGGGGAGAAAACATTTTATACAGAAGAACAAACGTAAGAACTATAGCAGATTTCTCATCAGAAAAAACACAAGGAAAAATAAGTGGAATCTTAAAGGTACAGAGAGAAAAACAGTTAATCCATAATCCTATGCCCAGTAAAATGTTTTTTAAAATAAAATGATATGAGATCTTCTCCACATAAATAAACTCAGAATTCATGATCCGCAGAGATGTACTATACCAAATGTAGTACTAGGGGTATACATACCAAATTGTCTAAGAAAGTTCTTCAGGCAGAATGCATCTGACACCAATCAGAAACCTGGATTTAGAGAAAGAAATGAAAAACAAAAGTAATGGAGCAATGAAGGTACATATAAAATTAATTTTTATTTTTAATTATTCTAAAAGTTTACCAACTGCCAAAAGCAAAAGCAGCAGCAATGTACTGCCTGTTTATACCATAACTAAAAGCAAAACGTGAAAATAGTGTAGTAAGAGATTCAGACTACACTATCATAAAGTATGCGTAAAGTACAATAAAACAGGTCATCTTTAAAGATGAATGTAAAGACAAAAGAAACCATTAAAATTTTATGAAAAGTGATAAAAGCCAACAAGTGTTAAAAATGGAATCATAGGGAACAGAGAGTCCAAAATAAAACAGAAAAAAAGGAGGAAAACATGGAAAGTAGCAAATAGAAATTAGACAGGAAAATGGTAGATTTAATTTAATCATTTGAGTAATTATACTAAAAGTAAATGAGCACAACATAACAATGCTATTTGTCAGATACCTACTTTAAACATAAAGCCATAGATAGATTAAAAGGATAGAAGTCAAAGTTATATCATGCAAATATTAAAAAGAAAAAAGAAAGCCTAAGTACTATGTTAATATCAGACAAAGCAGACTGGAGAATAAGAAATATAGCCAAGAATGAAGGGAAGCATTAGAGAATAATAAAGCTCAGTTCTCAGAGAAATGTTTGTACACTTAACAACAGAGCTTCAAAACACAAGAAGAAAAAAACCTAATTAAAATGAAAAAGAAATGAATAAATTCACAATTACATTTGGAGATTTCAGTATTTCATTCTCAGTAATTAAAAGAATAAGTAGAGAACAAATTGATAAGAATATAGAAGACCTAACAAAACTTTGATTTCACTATATTTATACAATACTCTACCCAACAACAATAGTATAGATATGATTTTTCAAGATCACATGAAACATTCACCAAGAGGCCATTTTCTGGATTATAAAACACAACAAGTAGCCGGGAGCGGTGGCGCACGCCTGTAATCCCAGCACTTGGGAGGATGAGGCAGGAGGATCGAGAGTTCAAAGCCAGCCTCAGCAACTTAGCGAGGCACTAAGCAACTCAGTGAGACCCTGTCTCTAAATAAAATACAAAATAGGGCTTGGGATGTGGCTCAGTGGTCGAGTGCCCCTGGGTTCAATCCCCAGTACCCAGAAAAAAAAAAAAAAACCACAACAAATAGAAAAGAAATTACCCAAATTATATCCTCAAACCACCATGTAATCAAAGAAATGCACATTAAAATTGAAAATATTACTTTATACTTACTAAATTTAAGAGGTTTTTTTAAAAATATTAAAATAAATTTTTGAAAGATATTGCTAGTCAGGCACCCCCATGTACAACTAATGAGAGTGTACATTGGCAATATTCAAGAGAATATTAGACAATTTATTAAACCTTAAATTTTGTATAAGTTGACTTAGCAATTCATTTTGGAATGATTTATACTAAACAAATATACTAAAGAAAAGTACACAAATATGTATAATAATTTTCCTGCAGTATTATTTGCAATAAAAGTATGAAGTAAATTAAAAATGTAATAATATATTAATGCATTTAAGAAATACTCATTTAGTGACTACTATATATCAAAAACAGTTCTAAGCACTGGTTAGCAGGGAATAAGACAAATACAAACAATGTTCACTACCTCCATGATCTTTCTGTTTTAATGGGCAAATGACTAAAAAAATGTGATATAATTTCTGGTAGTAATAAGCAAATTTTTGAATTTGCTAAGTAATCTTGGTATATTTATATAATAGCACAACATATGTGCTACAACATACGTGCTATGTAGCCATTACAGCAAATGTCAGGAACAAAAATATTGACACAGGAAGATGTGTCTGATATATCACAATTTTTAATGTGCAATATGAAAAACATGTAAACTGAATAGTACATTTTCACAGAAAAAGGTGTAATATCAGAAAAATAATGAAAGTACATACCCTAAATATTTATAATTATTCTATTGGGGATGTTTTCTTTTGAACTCTTTATTTTCCAAGTTTTCTGAGATATATATATTTATTTATTTATTTATGTGTAAAATATATTATTTTGTAATGAGAAAAAACATATTCTTTGAAAAGGGAGGTTAAGAAATAAAAGAAAACAAAATAAAACAACACAAGGGAAAATTTTTGTGCTAGTAGTCCTTGTTTAGCTTTGTTTTTGAGGACAAGCAAAACAAATGTATATGCATAGGAGAAAGAACAAATATAAAAGGAGATGATAAAAATGCAAGAGAGTTGTTGCTTAGACAAGTTTCAAAAAAGGATAAAGACTATAGGATCTTAGACACAGGAAGCAGAACAACCTTGAAAAGGAAAAGGAACACATCTTTGAAATTTGAAGAATTAGAAGATGAATAAAACGGAAAAAGTAGTTTGGAAGATCCATAAAAATACAAATACAGTTTTATAAAGAAACAAATTTAGGAAATTTTTAAATAGATACAAAGTCCTTAATTAAGAGGTAAATAATTATAAATGTTCACTTAAAAGATTGGGGATAACTACAGGAGGTTGGCAAAGCAAAAATGCTTTGAAAGGTCAAATGAGATAAAAGTCTGAGAGAGTCAACTTGAATGAATAAAGGATTATTGAAGAACAATGAGGTTAACAACTACATTCACAGGTTCCCAGTAGTGGTGACAACCACCAACATGATAATGTTACATTCTGCACTCACTTTTCAGCACAAAAATAGGATCAGAATTAAGAACTCTGAGGTTGGTTCTTTCTGTTAATATACACATTTTATGAGATTTCTCATGTCCTAAAAAACAAATATGATTTGTTGCCTCATCTCATCCAGGTCTTCACTCAAACGGTATACAATTTTAAAACTGTAATTCTCAATCCCATATTCACTTTTCATACTCAAATTTTTCTGTACCCATTAATTACCTTCTAATAAACTCTATATTTTGCCTATTTATGGTTCTTTAGCTATCTTGTCCATTACACAGTAATCTCCACAAGGACAGAGATATTTGTCTGTTTTGTCCTCTCCTGTGTCTCTGGCATTAAAATAGTGCCTAGCATAAAGAAGGTGCTCAATAATTGTGTTACAAAGCACATTTGTTATATAAATCAATTTCCTAATGTGAGCTGACCTCATTCTTTAAGGATACAATGGGAAAACATGTCACTTTCATTAACTTTTTCCTTTACTGAATCCTCATATTAATAACTTCCATGTTTTCCCAGGAGACCAATTTAAAATACATCTTTCAACTATAATTTCAATGTTGGTAACCGGCAAATAAAGAAATTTTAACTCGACCTCTTTATTTTTCTCATTAAGTAGCTGATTTATCACACCAATCATGCAAAGAAGAATTTTCTATCAGGCCATAAGATTTAGAATTTACAAGGGTATTTTTACATTACTACCAAGCTGATCACAGAAAACTCAACGGGAGAACTTATAAAACTGAAGGCACCACAGTCAAATACTTGGAAGAATTCATGTTAAATTAGATATGGCCCCATTAATAATAGCTAAAAACAACAGAACAGGCGACCAACGGAACCAAACGTCGCCATTCCAACCACTAAAAAGTCCAGTACAGGTATGGGGCAACGATGGGATTCCTTACAATGAACTGCAGAACTGGGTGAACTAATCCCACGAAATCACTGCCAGCACTGACTAAATGGCCTTTCTCCAGTTTGGAAGACTTAAGATAAGATCCTACCTGGTACAACACGGTGGAGAGGACTTCCATTTACACATCCTTCGCGCTCACAAGATGAATGGCTGGAGCGCAACTACGCATGTGCGGTTCCTCCTTTCCTTCAAACCCTCCAGTAAAGCAGTCCTTCCTCCTTGCTTCCGGAGGAGCCTCCTTGCTTCCGGGGGGGGGGGAAACCTGTTGGAGAGAATGCCCGGGTGTTAGATGTCTTCCTTTTGGGAAACTAGAGGAAGCGGTAATAAAGATTCCTCCCAACAGGGTCCTGAAACTCTACACTGGGAAGCTGTCTTGAATAGAGTATTTGTAAGGAGAAAGAGCACCTTCTTTGTGCTGATCTTCGAGATCATAGTATGCAAGTATTATGGAGGTTTCCAGTGTCCACCCCCGGCAGTATTTAAGAGTGACAGGAGAAAGGGTGCTTTCATTTTCTCATACCTTCTTTAGTGTACCAGAGACCTTTGGACACTACACAAAGTAAAATGGACTTAAAGTTCTTACTGTATTAAAGGTGACATCCAATAATTAACTTAATTTTTATATTTATCAAAGTAAAATACATGAACAGAATATAAAAGAAATAAGCCTCCTGCCTCTAACCTATCTCGCTAGCCGAGACTGTCACATTCAACTTACACCCTTTTTTTCTGGCACTTAACTTCATATTGAAAAACAATATGCCTAATCAGTTGTGTCTGGATTTATCAATTTAAGCCCTGACTTCCTCAGATTTGAAGGTAATATTCTTACACTATTTTCACTCTCCCCATCCCACAAATTAAGGGTATCATAATATTTTACAAAATCAGTAGTTTTCTGTTAGACCTCGTATTATTATGTTTTCTTTCTTAGTCAAATTCCATTTTCCCAGGAGTTAATCATTTTTCATTCTTAAAAATATTTTTTTTTTATCCATTGCTGACTATTCTCACAGCTTCCAACAGGTTCTTGTTTTGCATTTCCACATAAGCAAACCAATTATTTAAAAATATACCTATCAATTTTGTGCTTTCTGTCGGGCGTGGTGGCGCAAGCCTGTAATCCAAGCGACTGGGGAGGCTGAGTCAGGAGGATCGCGAGTTCAAAGCTAGCCTCAGCAACTTAGCGAGGCCCTAAGCAACTCAGTGAGACCCTGTCTCTAAATAAAATACAAAATAGGGCTGGGCATGTGGCTCAGTGGCCGAGTGTCCCTGAGCTCAATCCCTGGTTCCAAAAAAAAAAAAAAAATGTGTGCTTTCTCTTCACTCTGCAAAAGCCCCCTCTTCACTTGCTCTGTAGATTTCCTGCATAGTTCTGTCCCTTCACTTGCCTTTGCCATCATCTCAGAGAATGCTTTCACCTCTAGTGTTGGATCTCCTATTTCCAGATTCCATATGTTCAATTTTTTTTAAATTAACACCTCATTTTAGAGTAATTATAAAAACAAATAGAGCATAGGAGGTACAGGGTTTTAGATCTTACATGTCTGAAAATGTAATTATGTTACCCTCACAAATTCTTTATATTTGTTGTGCATGGAGTCTGGGGGTTGAAATTTTCATCAGCATTTTTAAGGCATCCCTCCTGGTGTCCACTGAAAAATCTAATGGCAATCTTAATCTCAATCTCTTCTAGGTAATTTCTTTTTTTTTTTCCCCTGTGGAGAATATTAGGGTTCATTTTATCCTGGTGGCCTGAATTTCATGAGGAAGTTCCTTGCTTTAGGTCTTATTTTCTTCTTCTTAATTAATTTCCCTGGTGTCTCAAAAGGTTCTTTCAATCTAGAAATTCATGTCCTTTATTAATGAAACTTTTTCTGTATTATGTCCTTATGAATTCTCCCCAATTTTTCTATACTTTTTTCCTGGATCATTTATTATTGATTTATAATAGATAATGGATGCTTGTCATTTATTATAAAACCACTAGATTGATCTTTTTGATGTTTCTTATATTTTCTCTTTTTATCCTCTCATTCTGTTTTCTGAGATATTTCCTTGGTTTTAATACTCCAACCAATATATTGAATTTTTTTATTTTAGGTATATATTGTTTTATTTAATTAGTTATTTTATTATTCTTAAATTGCAATCATTTAATGTTTAGTATCTAGTTTTTGTTTTATGCTAATAGTATCATTTCATCTCTTTGAGAGTATGAACCATAATTTTGTTAATTTTTCCTCTCATTCCTGGATTTCTTCTATTCCAATCAAGTTCCTTTTCTTTGTTTGTTCTTTCATGTTAGGAGAATTCCCCTAATGTTCGATGGCTCTCATGGTCCATTCATGCTTGAGAGTAATATACTGTAAAGCTTATCAGAAACTTCATGAGAGGGTGAGTCTTTTTGAGATTGTGTGCTTCAATGTGGGATTGGATGGGGGTATACAATATGTCAGTATCTGGAATTATTTTTGTCTTTGACTCTTAAATTTCTTTACAGAAGAATCCTCCAGGTCCCTGTCACATGGTGACTATTGATTTTCTGGGAGTTGAGCAAGCAAGTGGATAGAGATGTGTTCTCATCATTCACTTTATACATTTTAATTTATCTATTCTGCTTGAATTTAGCCAGTTTACCCCTATCCATCTTAGTGCCTGCAAACCACAAATATAGTCTCATTTATGGTTAAAATTTCCTCTAATTCGTATCTTATATTAGTTTTATATTTTAAACCAATTCTTTTTTTTTAATAATTCCCATCTTACCTCTCCTTCTGGATTGCTGGCACCTGTAGTATCTGAGCCTTTAATAATAAACAGGCTTGCACAATGTTATCTCTCTTTGCTTGCTTTTAAGATTCATCTTCCTCTGCCTAATTGTTTCTTTAACCCCCTTGCCATAATTTAACTTTTATGTCTTCTTGTGCACTATCTTCTCTCCCTGTAGTAGTCAGTTTTTCCTCACTATAATAAAATACCTGAAAAAAAGATTTGGAAAGAAAAAGCAGTTTATTTAACTTACAGTTCTGGAGGTTGAAAGTCCAAAGAGCATAGTACAGGCTCTATGATAAGGGTCCCTCCTCGACTCCATCACCTCATGGCACAGACAGCAACAGTGGGAACAGCAAGTGAATTCCATCTTGAAGAAGAAGCAGAGAGAGATTGGTGGGTCCAGTTTGCTCCCTCTGAAAGCTCAAGGGGTCCCACAAAAACTACCTTCCATGAGAACTACCTTCCCCAAGCACAACTCCAACACCCTAAGGACCTTCCTCTAGGTCCCATGTCTTAAAGGGTTCCATACACCCTGGGGACCAAGATTCCAGTCACATGAACAGTTAGAGGACACTCATAGCACAGCCAAGCCATAATATTCCCTTCTTACTGTCCTACCTTGTAAATATCAGTGACTTTTTTTTTTATTCCTTTTTGTAATTTTGCTAGAAATTTGAAAGTGAGAAAAGATAAACACATTTGTTCAGTCAGCTATGTTTACCTGACAGGTTTTAGTGAATGTTGAAGTGCCTATATAGCATAGTAGATGTATGGGAGAATACCAAGCCATAAATGATTGGGTTTCTGTTCCAAAAATCTTAAAAGTCAAATTACCCTTTGAGATAATTTAGAAATAGCCACAAGGCAGTGTAAATGAATGGTATAGACAAGAAGTAATATACCTGTCCAAATGAAGGACTGAGTGACATATGACCTTGTTGCTGAAGAATCAATGGGTTCTGGGAATTTAGGAAGAAGGGAGTCTGTGACCCAGGTACAGGGAACTAAAAAACTATGTGTCTGAAAAATTAAACCAAATTGTGATGGAATAAACACTCCAAATTCTAACACGTTTTATACTGATGGTTTAAATCTAACATGTATCTATTCCTAAAAGTTCTTCCCTTTAGCACACATAACTCCTAAAATGCTTTAATTCATTTCCTGTATATTACAGTTTGAATTTTTCATGAAATGAGCATCTAAAATTATAATTTTAGTTAGTCTTTGCCTAGTACACATCTCCAAAATGTTTTGTTATAAACGTACTCATCCAGCCTTATAGCCTCTTACTTTTTCTTTAACCTTCAAATTAAAAAAGTAATGTCATAAGTAAATTCCTTAAAATTTTCTCTCCATTTTCTCAATGTCCCAATAAAATTTATCTGTATGAATTAAATTACCTTTTATATATGTGTAAATATGTATCTCTAGAACAAGAAAAAGGTATTTGTAGTATTTGTAGCTGTATTTGAGGAAGTAAAGAACCACACGTTGCTATGGTTTGATTTTACAAACTAAAAACAAGAACAAATCCTGACATAGCTTCAGTTTTTAAAGTTTTAGGGCATTATGGAAACTTTGAGAATTTGAGGCAGAACTTTCTAATGCTTTATAGTACTGCCAAGTTGAACAGCAACAGTATTGAGATTTATCTGCAGAACACGTGGCTAATGACCTTTAAGACAAATAAGCCCATATGTCAACTAGAAAAAAATATGAGCCATAACTATTATTGAGTTTAGCTGCTTTTCTTATTTTTGCCCATTTATATAACACAGTATCTGGTATAATAGTTGCAACATAAGGCCATAGAGGTGTTTTCAAGAACAGTTTTTCTCTAAAAGATATCATTTTTTTAAACTAATTATTAAGAAAATTTTATTTTTTTGGCATTGTGATCTAAAATATGTCCTCGTTTCTCAAAGTAGTTGGGTTGCATTTTTCTACAAATGTGTATATTGGCTTATGTTAATTTTGGCTGAACAAACTGTTATCATGCAATTGTGTTTAAAACAACTTGTGGGACTTGTGGAAAACACATTTCGAACCCTAATAACTTGCTTTTATACTACACATTTCTTGAAGCAACTCAAAGAGTTCATTCAGCATATGTTTTATTACAAATGTCTTGTAAGATCTTATAAATACTAGGTATTACTTTTATTACAAAGAATTATTATTTTCTTCTATAAGGAATGATTATCAATAAAATGTTACCAAAAAGAAAACCAGTATACTGATGAAGTTATTCACCAGTAAGGGAGTTTTGCTCTAAAATAGATAATAATAATACTTACATTAGATTTTATGTTTATGATTCATGTTTATCAACAAAAGTAAGATAGTTTTGACAATTATCTAGGTTAATAATTGTTTGCAGCATGAGAACAAAGTGTCTTGTAATCTAGGGTCTTGAGTAAAATACTTGCAAGTTTTATGATCATATAGACCTACAATTAAATAGGGTCTACCACCTCTTGTAACCTGAGGCAAATTACTTCACTTCCCATTAGTGATTGTCTATTTGAAAATGGGGTCTCCCCATATTGCCCAGGCTGCTGTTAATTCTTGATCCTCCATCTCAGTCTCCCAAATTGCTGGGATTACAACCATGGACCACCAAGCCCAGCCACAGTTTGTCAGTATATGTAATGGCACTAGATATGGCAATTAAGAAATGTTATGCTATTATTAATGTATACACCAGGAGTAAGAAGCAAAGATTGCTGTTCCCTAGTTAAGAAAGTCTGGAATTTGCCTGTTTTGAAAAAGATAAATTGAAGTGAAGGGAAATTTTGAGAAATTTCTTTGGGAGAAATATCTTCTGTTCTCTTTTGCTTTGTATTTTAGACAGTACTTTCTATTTTAGCCTGATAACCTGGGTTTTTCTTGATTTCTACTATTCTGTGTAACAAAATGGCTGCCTTCAGTGTTGCTAAAAATATATAGCTCAAAGCAAATTATAGTTGGAATTCTAGGAATGCAAAGAACCTTGATTTGGCACTATAATGGAGTATAGATCACAGAATTAAAAGAGCTAATAATGAAGAATTAAGCATAGACCAGATAATAAAGGATTTTGAATGTTAACATTAAGAGTTTGTCATTTCTCATGAAGTCTACTAGGAGTCATTGGAGATTTTAAGGAGAAACTTAGACTGTTAGACTCACATTTTGAATGGATGATTGCGACAGAAAGGTAAAGAACAGATAGCAGGAAAATGAGACTAGCGATACAAAGATTAGTTAAGAGCCTATTGCAGAACTCCTAGTAATGTAGGTTTTGATGACTCTGGAAGTGCAGTTGTGGGCATAAAAATGAAAGCATGCCTTCAGGAGAGTGTTTTGTAAACTATTTGGTTGTGTGTGTGTGTGTATGTGTGTGTGTGTGTGTGTGTGTGTGACATTTTTACTAGCACTTTTTTGACATTTTTAAAATCAGCACTTTTTAATGGAAACAATTTAACCAAAAATCTGTCACAGAATTTTGAGAGTCATTAAAACGAAGTTTAAAGGGAAAGAGAGAGAGAGGTATAGTTTTTATTTATAAACCTATACCACAACACTACAAGAAAATCATAAGGAAAGTTTCTTAGACTGAAATAGAATGAGACTAGATACATTTCTAATTTCCACAAAAGAAAAAAGAGCACTATAAATGTCAAATATTCATTTCTGTTTCTGTTTCTGAATTTTTTGAACCAGGGGCACTTAACCACTGAGCCATATCCCCAGCCCTTTCTTATTTTTTATTTTGAGACAGGGTCTCTCTAAATTGCTTAGTGCCTCTCTAAGTTGCTGAGGCTGACTTTGAACTTACAATTATCCTACCTCAGCCTTGTGAGCTTCTGAGATTATAGGCGTGTGCCACCATACCCAGATGTTTCTGAATATCTCTTACAGTTTACTTTTTTTTCAAGAGGCTATACATAATTTTATGATTAAAGAATAAAGTATTTTAAAAGTAGACAAACATTTAATAAATTCCATCTTCAAAAAAAGAAAATATAAAATAATGTTTACTTTTGAAAAGAAAAAGTAATAAAAATTAATTGTAAGGAATATCATAAAAATACCAAAGTAAAATGGAACCCTGTTGGCACAATAATCTGGAAGGGGATAAAGGCAGCTATTATATTCTATAGTCTTTAATTATACAATCTATATGATATTTTGTTAATTCCTGGTAGACTATGATAAGTTAAGGATGCATATAGTAAACCCTGAAGAGACCACTAAAAATAAATAAGTCAAATACATGAAGAGTTAATAGTAAAAAAGCCAACAGAAGAGATATAATGACCTATAAATACTAAATTAATCTAAGAGAGAAAGAAAGGTGGAGACAATGAAAAATGAACAAAGAACAATTGGGACAAATAGAAAATGAAAAGCAAAACAACATATTTCAACCCCAAAATATCAGAAATTATGTTTTATATTAAATAGAAGAGCACTGAACACACAAGCCTAAAATCAGAAATTGTCAGCTGATCTAAAAAATAAGATTAAAATATATTCCATTTAAAGGAAAGATCCTTGAAATAAGTACACAAAGAGTGTTAAAAGTAAAAGAAAGAAAATACCATGAAAACATTGGCTGGCATTGACATGAATTAGTAACTGAAAAAAGTAGACATTGGGAGAATTTTTATAAACATAGATGGACATTTCATAATTTTAACAGAATGAATTTACCAAGAAGCTGTAACTATCAGTGGGCACATACCTAATAACAGAGGTTCCAGATGCATGAAATGAAAACTGAAAGAGTGAAATAAAATGTAAATTAGAGAGTTAAATATTCTAAAACTTTTCTTAAGTTATTCATAGAACAATTAGATGGTGGAAAAATATGTGGAATATTTGAACAATAGTAACTACTAACTTAAGCCAAATGATTTCATAGACTATATTCCACAAGAGGAGAATATACACTATTTCCAAATTCACAGGACTATTAGCCAAGATAGGACACATGCTGGACTTTAATGTAATAACTTTCAAACATTCAGAATGATACACTCTTACCACGTGGAACTAAATGAGAAGAAAACTTTAAGCTGTAATAGATGTGAATGCTTAGAAACTAAGCAACACAAATTTAAATAACCCATAAGGCCAAGAAGAAATTATAATTGCAACTAAAATTTTTAAATGATCATGAAAACAGTATAAATTTATGGAACATAGCTAAAGCAAGGCTCAAAGGAAATATTTCAGTCTCTAATATTTATATTAGTAATGGATGGTTTAAAATACACTATTTATGCTTCTATCTTAAGGATCTAAAGAACAAATTGGATTTAATGGGAATAGAAGCAAGGAAATAAAAAACAGATGTGAAGTCAATGAAATGAAAAATACATGTATTCAACAAAATCGAATTTGGTTATTTGTGAAGACTGCTTAAATTGGTCAATCTCTTATTGGACTTATGAAGAAAATAGAAAACACATTAGTTACTTATATAGGATTATTCAGAGTATATTAGATATATATTAGGAGACAATTTATGAGGTCATTCATGAACTATATATAAATTGAGAAAATTTAATTCAAAACATTCCTACAAAGCAAACTTTATTCCCATA
Source organism: Glaucomys volans (assembly GCA_020662805.1). Classification (NCBI taxonomy): domain Eukaryota; kingdom Metazoa; phylum Chordata; class Mammalia; order Rodentia; family Sciuridae; genus Glaucomys; species Glaucomys volans. The sequence goes on along the minus strand of JAJEJO010000885.1, from coordinate 310,621 downwards.
TAGTTACATTGGTCAATTTAATAAATAAATCATACCAATTCTATAAAAATTATTTCAAATATAGAAAAGGGGAGCATCCTAACTCTTTTAATAAGATCATTATTAATCTGTTACCAGAACCAGATAAGCACATTCTAAGAAAATAAAAGTATATACTTCTCATGAAAATAATCTTATAAGTCTTTTAACAAAATTTCAGAAAGCTAGTTCAGCAACATATGAATGAAAGAGATAGTATATTGTCAGCAGTGGGATTTACCCCAAGAATGCAAGGTTGGTTTAACATTTGAATAGCAGTTAGTTCACCACATTAACGAAAGAAAGAAAAAATGATAAAATGATTTTAATAGATTAAAAGAAAAGCATTTAAGAAAATCTGACAATCATTCCTCATTTTTAGAAAACCTTTCAGAAAATTTGGGATTGAAGTAAATTTCCTCAATATAATAAAGAAAGTCTATTAAAGAACCATATATTTGGTTGAGAAAAACTTATTTTCATCCTAAGATCAGAAACAGTTCTATGAAGTCCAATATCAACACTTTATTCCACATTGTACTTTGCAATAAGAAAAAATAAAAGTAGAAATATTTGAAAGGAATATGTAAAACTATCTTTTTTGCTGATGATATAGCAAAAAATCCTACAAAATCTAGTAAAAAAAACTTCTAGAACTGTTAGTAACTAGTGCAGGGATATAGAATAGGAAGTAATGCACACATTCAATTTTACTTACTATGTATTCACCATGAAGGATTCAAAGCATGTTTAAAGGCAATGTGAATAGTGGAATACAACAGGATAAAATATTCAGGAACAAATTTAACTCAATACATTATGTATAAAAAATGATATAAATCACATACTATATAATTTTAAGAAATAGTATAAGGCCAGAGAAACAACATAATGTGGTTGTCAAGAGCCATAAAGGATCTGAGATTTTGGCCACTTGCAAGTTAATAAGTTTTCACAGTTACATGGATGCTAGCAGAAGACATAATGTTTCTGGGTCAGAGATGAAGGATTTTCTCTTTCAAGGAAATAGCTATAGCCTTACGTTAGCATTAGTGCCATTTTTCTGAGCAGCAAATCCAACAAAATGACAGCAAAAAAGGTTAGGTGATACCTTCATGCATATTGGAGTACATCACAGGAGAGAAACCCTGAAATTGGGGAACCCAGATCTTTTTAATAGGCAGTAAGCCTCCCTGATCTTGACCTAGAAAGAAGCCTTTATATTTGTTGTTTTCATTAAAGTAGGCAGTAAATAAGCTTGGCTTTTATTGTGGAAAGAAATGCTTTGTCTATCTTCTAAAGCTATTTACTACACAAAAATACTTCAATAAATATTTCAGAACAAAAGCCATCAGTGCCTCTGTTCATAGGACAAGCCGAAATACAAGAGACCCATGGAGATTTCTAACAGTGGTATTACGTAAAGATAGGCAAATAGATCTATATAATAGAATATAGTATTTAAAAATAGACATGTTTGGTTTCTCATTTTTCTGTAAAAAAGTCAAAACTAGTCAAAACAGGTGGAAAAGTATTTTAAACAAATGATGCCAAAATCATTTGAAATCTACAAGAAAAGAAAGGAACCTTCTTCCCTCCTTCACACAATGTTTAACAATTAACTAGAGGTGTTCCTAAATGTTAAAGCTAGATTTCTAGTTAAAATATATGAGAGTCTTCATGATTATGAATGTAGCAAAAATTTCTTAGGGTGTAGAAAGCACTAACTATGTAAGAAAAGTTTAGAAATAGACTCCATGTATGCTCATGAAATAGCAGCATTTAAGGAAATGAAGAATAATATATTTGCAACGCATATGATAAAAGATTTGTATGAACAGAAAAGCTAGATTACACATAGAATGGGAACTTTTGGAGGAGGTACATTATAAGGTCAAAAGGCAAGAGAGAAGAGAACAAAGCATAAGGGAAATGTTGTGTCACCAGGTATGGACCAGATAGAAAACAAAATAAGAAAGTGGATGACATACTGGGAGACAAGCTAGTTCAATCATTGAACTAGAAACTATACTGCTTTTTAAAACCAAGAACAGGTGGAAGCAAAGAATGCAAATGAAATGAGTAATAAGAAAGAGTATTACTTGGAATTTAAAATTTCAAATATTGAGCAGAACTGGTAGTGGGACGAATCAGATTTTACTAATTCCAAGGCACAGGACTCTCCTGACAATAGGCTAGTAAAAAGCAGTGAAGAAAAAATGACATGGAGATATTGCATGGTTGATGTCCAGTACTGAAGAGGAAAAGAAGCCAGTGAACCAGGTGGCAAAGTTAGGTATACTTATTAATAATCAGGAATACGCACTCAGTTGGTGGCCAGATGTGAGTGAAGGTAACAAGTGTCTAATGGCATAATGGATATTTATTGTATACTACACATAGTTACATGTTTTCATATTCAATTGTCAACAACACCTCTATGATATTATTACTTCATCCTCATTTCACAGATGATTAAATCAGAGTTCATAGAAGTTAACTAATTTCCCAGCTTATAGAGTTTATTAAGGGCAAGGCTAGATTAAAAACTGTATCTGCTTGAATCAAAAGTTAATGTCAGGGATATAGCTCAGTTGGTAGAGTGCTTGCCTCGCAAGCACAAGGCCCTTGATTCAATCCCGAGCACCGCAAAAACAAAAAACAAAAAACAAAAAAAACCCACGTTAATGTCCTTTCTACTATACCATGCTAATCACCCGATGCCTTGGGTGAAAAATGAGAAGGAATGTAAATGAAGAGTGCTGGTTGAGAAGAGATTAGGGGATCAGAAATGTGGACAATCTACTTGTAACCCATGGAGACTCATAAGTACCTGCCACTTGAGATCACTGAGAGAATTTTGAAGAGACCTGTTACCTCCAAAGAAGAAAAGGGTTTCTGTTAAGTTAACGAAGTTGATAGATTGTCCTACAAAAATTGTGCCTGTGTTAGGAAGTTCTTTGTGATCCCTAGGGTTTACAGTACCATTCAAAGACCTGTTATTCTAAACCTAAACTGAAATTGTTAGATAATTATGCCTCTTATATAGATATTTCTAACTCTTTGGGGAGCTCACAGTTCTTAACTTCTCACACTTCCTACATCTCTGGATGTAGAAGCACCTCTCCCTCTTCTAAATATATGATATATATTCATATGTTACAAAAATATTTTATAGATATATAGTTTATATTCGTGTGTAGGCATGAAAACAAATGACCATCCTGGCCCTAAGGTGGACATGAGAAAGACTGAGGGACACCATCAGTGTCTACTTGGTAAAAGCTGGTGTCTGAAGATAGGACAGGAGGATGGGTGAATGGACTTTCCTTTCTTTTACCCTTCTGATTATATCCTAAAACATTGACAAATCATCATGTTCTTGCATCAAAGTTCCAATATAGATAGTAATTGATGTTATTTTTAAAACCATCATTACTGACAAAAATAATTATTTTCTTATTTTAATCTCTTTAATTTTCAGCTCCTCCAGAATATGAAGAAAATTGATTTCAGATTGAGTTAATTTTTCTACATATCATAAAACAGGATAAAGTTATAACTTATACTAAGTTGTGCTTTGCTTTTAACTCATAACTTAGGTAGGAAACAGTTGTTTGAAGTGGTTGTTGCTTTTTTAAAAAGAAAAATGCATCTGCATGCTTTCAGTGTAATCTTGAGATCCAAGTTTGATTCAGTAATCAACATATTTTTATTGAAATTCTGCAGAAAATTGTATTTATTGTTCTCTCTTTCTTTCTCTCTTAATATGTGTTATATTAAATTGGAAGTTGAAATTTTGGGCAACAACTCATATTATGCAATGATGGAAATTATATTGTAATCAACATATTTGAGTTCATGCTTCCTAACTGAGCTTTTATGTTTATATGCAAATATAGAGGCCCTTTTAAGAAGAAGGCATTACATGTTAAATTCTACCTTCAAAAATGAATTGCTGCTTCAATTATTATATAGCCTCCTGTGAATATTTACAGAATGTACAGAATTGTTTGAAAAATGTTCTGGAGAATCTAGGGAAATATTTTTTTAACATTGTCTGTCATATTGATTTTCTTAGAAGTTTTATAAAGCCAAATTGCCTGTACATGTTTTCCAGCATGTAATATTTGAAAAAAATAATCCCACTGGAAATAATGATAAATGAATTTTCCTGTATTTCACTCTGGTCAGAGCCATTAGTCTGTCTGCAGTAGCATGAATGTTGGTGCAAAGATACAAAATCAAACAACCACCACATCAGTGGGTAGAAGGAGGCACAGGAATCCCCAATTTAGTTTCTTCTCTTCTCTTTGGAAGAAAATATCCACTCACAAACTTTGAGTTAGAGTCATGGAATGCTAGTTTGTGATAGAAATGAAAAAAAAAATAGGTGAATGCAATATGATAATGTTTTAATACTTCCTGCTCTACTCCCTCTGTTTTACTAGTTACCCTCTTTGGAGGGCCCTCACTCCTTTATGGTTGCCAAGAGTGGAGTTACCAAAAGTCTCAAACAAAAACACCCAGCTTGTTTTGTTTTGTACCATGGTAGGGACTTGCCTTTTCTGTGTCTCTCCTTTGCATGTCTGCAGAACTTAAGTCAATTCATTCATTTGACAAATATTTATTGAATATTTGCCACATTTTAGGTATTGCTTTGGATGTTACAATCAGAACACAGAAACAGATGAGGGTTCTTACCTACATACAGTGTGGAACTTTCATTCTAGTAATAGGAAACAGTATTAAACAATGTAGGTGATAAGGAATAATAAAGTATGAGGAAAGTTCTAAGTGCTTCAAGGAAAAACAAGGCAGTCAGAAGTCATGGGGGTAGCAATTTTTTATTTTAATGAGGTTATCTAATGTAGGTTTCTGTGCAAAGATGACAAACAAGCGAAGACTTGGAGGAGGCAAGGGAAAGAATGCTACTTGCAAAGGGATCAGCCAGAAGCCATACCTCAGAGGGGAATGTGCTCTGTGTATTTACCCAGAACATAGGAATGCCAGCAGGGGAAGAGTGATAGGAGTGAACAGAGAGAAGCAAGGGACAGAGGTGTTAGATAAGAAAAGCACAAGCAGCAATGGCTTATTTGCACATGATGTTTCCAATCCCCATGCTGAACCCCTCTTCTACTGGTGAATGATCCCTTTCTTTTTGCATCTGCCTTTTTAAATTAAAAAAAAAAAACTTAACATTTTTATGCTGGGAGTCACCAGACAGAAATTGATTTGAGGAAATATAGTTAAAACCCATATTTGTAATACAGCAGTTACTAGAATTATTATTACCAGATACTTGACAGGAGGCCACAATCTAGAAACCTTCAAATAAAGGTAGGTCAGTGAATTTGGTTGCTAACTGTGTAGAAATACATTAAGATCATAACAAATGCAGTCCAGATGATTAACAAGCAAAATGACAAGAAAATTCAGTCTTATGAGTCTGGAAGATATAATTTTCTGCTATCAACATAGTTTATTTCTGTATTATATAATTTGATAGAGCACAAGTTTGACATACTATTATCCACTGTTTTCAAAGACAAGAAAACAAATTCCCCTACCATTTATTTGGAAATATAAATAGATTAGGAAATTCTCTAGCAGACCACCTTTGGACTTCAAATGCATGATTGGCTTTACTGAGCCTTGAGCTTCCCAAATCACACTAAAGATTTAGGATGACGGGGTGGTGGAATAGCTTAGAGGTAGAGTGCTTGAGACCCTAGGTTCAATCCCAAGCACTGTAAAAAAAAAATTTTAATATATTTTTATGATATATATATTTTTATTATATATATATTAATAGGTGGCAACTTTACTGAAATAGTTGGCAACACATCAGCAGCTCTCTTAACTGGACTCTACCCAGTTATTAGATTTATTAGCAATCAGCAATCTCTCTACAGAGCACACTGGCAGAGTCTCTATTCACACTGAACACTTGAAGCTAGGATAATTCTTTCAAATTCTCCCAAGCACTACTGTTTTCTCAAACAAATTTATCTACCAAGAGTCAGTTATATTTTTCCTAAACTTACTCATTTTAGTTGTATTCATTATTGTTATTTAATTAACAATTTGGTAATACATAACAATTTATATGTTTTGATTATACAACATATACTAACTGACAATCACATAATATGACCATATGAAAAGTGATTTATTTTCTCAATGGAAGCTAAGGGCTTTGAGAAAAATCAATATAAATTTTTAAAAAAATAATGGAGGAAGAAAGAAAAGAAAAAAACATATCAAATTAGATGTGGGTGAGTCAAATTCAAAATAAAAAATTTTAAATCTTGAAGAAAGCTGCTATTCAAGTGCTCTAAGTTCTCTCTTCATTTTAAACAAATTGAAGCTAAAATCACAAGTGATTCATTCTCCACATGAAAGAAGATGACTTAGAACTCTAATCAATGGAATTTACTAGTGAAAAAAAAAAATACACTGAGGAGTGAGATAGCTGGGTCAAATGGTGGTTCCATTCCGAGTTTTCTGAGGAATTTCCATAGTGGTTGCACCAACTTGCATTCCCATTAGCAATACATGAGAGCGCCTTTCTCCGCACATCTTCAACATTAAGTGCTACTTGTATTTTTTATAATTTGCCATTCTGACTAGAGTGAGATGGAATCTCAGTGTAGTTTAAATGTGCATTTCACTAATTGCTAGAGATGTTGAACATTTTTTAATATATTTTTGACCATTTGTATTTCTTTTTCTGTGAAGTACCTATTCAGTTCCTTTGCCCATTTATTGATTGGGAAACTTGTGTGGGGGGGTTTGTTTTACTTTTTCTTTTTTTTTTTTTTGTTTTTGTTTTTGGTGTTAATTTTTTGAGTTCTTTATATAACCTGGAGATTAATGTTCTATTTGAGGTACAGGTAGTAAAGATTTTCTCCCATTCTGTAGGCTCTCTGTTCACATTCTCGATTGTTTCCTTTGCAGTGAAGAAGGTGTTTAGTTTGATACCATCCCACTTGTTAATTCTTGGTTGTACTTCTTGTGCTTTAGGAGTCTTGTTGAGGAAATTGGTTCCTAAGCCAACATGATACAGGATTAGGCCTACTTTTTCTTCTAGTAAGCACAATTATCCCACTCTTCAGTCTATACTCAAAGGACTTAAAATCAGCATACCACAGTGATGCAGCCACATCCATTTTTATAGCAGCTCAATTCACAATAACCAAGCTATGGAACCAATCCAGATGTCCTTCAATGGATGAATGGAGAAAGAAAATGTGGTATATCTACACAATGGAATATTACTTAGCCATAAAGAATAATGAAATGGCATATTCTGGTAAATGGATTGAACTGGAGAATATCATGCTAAGTGAAATATCCAATTCCAAAAAACCAAGGCCAAATGTTCTCTCTGATGTGTGGATGCTAACCCACAACAAAGGAGGGTGGGAAGGAGAAGACTAGAAGTTCATTGGATTAAACAAAGGGAATCAAAGGGAAGGGAGACTGAGGAGAATAAGAAAGACAGTAGAATTAATTGGACATAACTTTCCTAGCCTTGTACTTGAATACATAACAAGGGTAACTCGACATCATGTACAACCCCAAGAACAAGATCCTAATTAGAATAAGTTATACTCCATGTGTGTATAATATGCCAAAAAACATTCTACTTTCATGTAAAACTAAAAAGAACATGTGAAATTTTAAAAACATACAAACATAACTTTGGCCCAACATTAAAATATTGGTGACTGAAGGAACATAAAGCAAATAAAACACATGAAATAGGCATGTGCCATTTTTAAAGATTTCCTGCCTTAAACAACTCTTTTTTCTTTTTTTCCAGTGCTGGGGATTGAATCCAGGGCCTTGTGCTTGCAAGGCAAGCATGCTGTCTACTGAGCTATATCACCAACCCTAAACAACTCTTTTTAACCTAACTTTATCACTTACATTGGACAAGAGGGCTTTGAATATACATGTCAAAAACCTTAAAACAATATGGTCACATTTCCAGTCTATGAAAAAACCATTCAGACAAATCCAAATCAAGAAAAATTATAAAAAACAGCTAGTTCATATTCTTCAAAAGTATCAAAGTCATAAAATATCATTTGTTAAAAATTAAGAAGGTATTACATATAATACATATAATATTTGTGGCCTCCTCATAAAAGTACTAGACCTCAAAGGACATTCTCCCAAGACTCAAGATTACTAAAATTTGTGACAAAAGGTTGGGATAGCACAAACAGAGGCCCATAGACAAAGAAAACCAAAACAGACACAAAAAATGGTTATGAGGATAGAAAACTCCAAGACCAAGCAACATGACTGACATAAGGACTCTGGTTCTGCATAGGTGAGGCAGGCCAGGCCTATCCTCAATCAGTCCTTCCATGGTCAGTCTTGTAGCTTCCTAAAGTAACTATGCGCTTAAATCTGAAGAGAACACTGGAAACTCAGGATTATTTTACCATGCAACATTGTCCTGTAGAGTAAGGAGGAGAGTATTGGAGAGAAAGGTGATCCATTTTTGAAATCCCGGAAGACTCACTGGACAGTGATTGCACTGGCTATTGCTAAATCTTCTGGAGCTCAAAGTCCATTTAAAGTTTCATCTTTTTGGATATGTTTAAAGAAAAACATATCCAAAGATAGCTGTTACAGCACAATAAGGAAAACTTCATTTAGGATACCTATAGGTACAGAGACCACCACAATGGTGTCCTACAATGGAGGAAACAGATTGGGTTCAACTCTGAACACAGCATGGACAAGTAGGAATGTATAACTGTATAACCAAGGTGCACATTGGGATCAGTTAGTGGAAAATAAGAGGAAACATCAGGGGTAAGGGGGATTCTACCATGTGGACCTAACAATTCTATCTGAAGACAGGCCTGGCTCATGAAATAATACCTGGGGGATGGTAGAGGAAAATGAACCAAATCAGACACCAGGAATGATAAAGTATTGAGGGTGTGGAATTTCTTACTGACTTAGATTTTTACAACAACTGGGTTTTATAATAAAGTACACAAATAGGCCTAGGAGAAGATTCAGAAGTCTAACTAAAGTTTAGCTAAGTAGAGAATCTTAGTCAAACACTGACCACCCTCATTGACCATCAGACTTTACTCAGACTTTGGTTTCAGTTCAGCAGTTTAGCAGCAGCATGGTATTGGAAGAGGTAATGGCTTTTGAAAGAGTAACCAATGTCTGCTGGCATTTGTAAAGTCCTCCAGCTCAAGGAGTTAAGACTGCCACATTTAACAAACAAAAATATAAGATACTGAGATAAATTTGAATTTTAGACACAGTATTTTTTAGCATAAGTATATCTCAAATGGTTATTGGAATGAGAGACATATTAAAAATTGCTTATTGTTTATCTGAAATTCACTTTTAACTGGGTATCCTCTAATTCTTCTGTCAACCATATCAGGTGATAAATTCAAATCCCTGCTTTACCAGAATGAGCACATATTACTTTTCATTTTTGTAATTTAAAAAGTTACTAGTTTGTTGTTGTTTGTTTTTTAAGGATAGAATTTTTTTATTGGTTTTTAAAATTATATGTTACAGTAGAACCCATTTTGATACAATTATACAGCAGGAAATATACCTTTTTTTTTTCCAAAATGTAGATTCACACGATGCATATAATCTTACATATACATAGGATAATACTGTCTGTCTCAGTCTACTCTCTTTCCTTCCCCCACCCCTTCCCATCCCCATTTTCCTCTACACCATCCATACTTCCTCCATTCTTTTCTTAACCCCCCACCTTCCTCCCCCCAATTATGTATCAGCATCCACTGATCAGAGAAAACATTTGGCCTTCAGTTTTTTGGGCTTGGCTTATTTCACTTAGCATGATATTCTCCAACTCCACCCATTTAACAGCAAATGCCATAGTTTTATTCTCCTGAGTAATATTTCATTGTGTATATATACCACAGTTTCTTTATCCACTCTTCAATTGAAGGGCATCTAGGTTGATTCCACAGTCTAGCTACTGTGAATTGAGCAGCTATGAACGTAGATGTGGCTGCATCCCTATACTTTGCTGATTTTAAGACCTTTGGGTATAAACCAAGGAGTGGGATAGCTGGGCCAAATGGTAGGTCCATTCCAAGTTTTTTGAGGAATCTCCATACTGCTTTCTAGAGTGGCTGCACCAATTTGCAACTCCACCAGCAATGTATGACTGTGCCTTTTTCCCCACATCCACGCCAACACTTATTATTGCTTGTGTGCTGGGAATTGAATCAAGAACCTTGCACATACCAGACAGGTATCCACCCCAGAGCTACTTGCCCAGTTCTAAAATATTACTAAAGAAACTATAATAAAAAATATTTGAGTTAGACTCTATAGCAGTTCTAATGCTTAGCAAGTAACTCTACAAAGAAAATATGAGAGAAGACAGCTGAGTTAAGATACTCTTCTAGAAAAAAAGTACCCTATTACCCTTGAGCTAGGAGTCTCTACATATTGGGATTTTTTTCATTTGCTTGTGTTTGTTTTCTTTTCTTTTCTTTTCTTTTCTTTTTTTTCTTTTCTTTTCTTTTCTTTTCTTTTCTTTGTTTGTGGTACTAGGAATTTAACCCAGGGGTACTTTACCACTGAACTACATCCCCAGCCCTTTTAAATTATATTTTGAGACAAGATCTTGCTCAGTTACTCAGGGTCTTTCTCTCTTGCTAAGGTTGACCTTAAACTTGTGATCCTCCTGCCTTAGTCTCCCAAGTTGCTGGTATTTCAAGCATGTACCACCACACCCAGTCACGTACTGATTTTAAAGAAAAACTTTTAATTTTAAGAGTTGTCATTTAATTATAAGAATCATTTAATTATCATTTAATTATAAGAATCATTTAATCATTTAATTATAAGAAATCATTTAATTATAAGAAATATAAAAGCAATCATTTAATTATAAGAAATATAAAAGCAATAGAGTTAACAATAAGGAACAAAACAGGACTGGTCCTTACAATACAAAAGGAGGGATCAGTGAGTGTGAAAGAGAAAGAGATTTTGTTTCTTGCCAACCCATTAGTAAAAGTTGGTGATGTCCAATATAATAGTTAGAAAAGTGCTGGGGATAGTTACTCATGCTCAAGCTGTAGACTGGAATACCCACCAATTACATGTACAATGATCGCTTATTTCTTAGGCACTAAAGAATAAGGATTCCTTCAGAAACAAAAGAAATAAGCTAAGCTTTTAGAATTAATTCAGGTAAGAAAAATGAGAGAAATCAGATAGGTCACTGACGTCAAGGCAAGCAAATCTGGAATCCAGAAAAGCTTGTTAAAATCAATGCCTCTGACACCAGAACAGAGAAGAGCTTCATTCCAAGGCGGGAAGCAATGACTTCTTAATATTTACAGCCAGAGGTGAACAAACTAAGACTTTCTTGGGATCACAATATCTGTAGGGACATTATCATCGTTAACCTTGTGTTCCTCATGTCAAAGCTTCTGCATGTCATATAAATCTCTCAAACTGTTCAGCAAGATTTGATACCTACAACTACAGCACTAACATAGGATGTGGGTTTAATATGCTTTCCTCAGTAACAAAGGACACTAAGCCATTTTACAGCCACAATTTTCTTTGGTAAGCATTTAATAAATGCTTTTTTGATAGGATAGGATTGGAATGTAATGAATGATAATAGAAGGGTCAGAAAGGAACTTAAACGGGAAAATCAACTGCCACCCATATAGAGACCAACATGACAGGCAAAGTCAGCTGGGCAAATATTTGACTCACTGTAACTTGTCTCCATCTGTCCTTGCTCTAGAAGATTGTAAAAGGGTTTATTTGGGTAAATGTGTTTTTACTTGGTGGTCTAGCAAGGCACAAACATAATGACAATGAGTTATCTCTTTCTAGTTGGGTGGTGTTTTCTTCAGCAAGGCTTAGTTCCTTCTGGAATGTGTAAATCAAATTGAACAATCACTATGTCTTCACCTTGCATTTCATCAAATATATTCTTTGCACTTGTTCCTCAGTACGTATTTCCAAGGAGACATTTAAAAACCTTTAAATTTACATTCACAGTATTAAAATTAATCCACTCAAGCATTTCTGAGAGTCTACTATATGCAAAGATTTTCTTGGTGTTAAAAAGAAAAAAAATCTTTTTCTTTTTCTTTTTCTCTCTTGAGAGAACCAAGCAATTCCTCTGCTAGGCAAATATTTAAGAATTTTGTGAGCGTGATCAATAATAGCAAAACTGCAAGCAACCCAAAAGTTCATCAATAATACATTGAAAAAATAGATTTTAGGTAATTTCATGCAGTGAAATATTATGTCAATGAAAGTGATGAATTCAACCTGTCCTCAGCCACATGAATGAATCTCAAAATCATTTTGCTGAAATCACAGACAAATTTATACACTATGAATCAATTTATGTAAAGTTTAAAGTTTAGGGAGGCTAAAAGTGTGATAATGTTAAAGACTGATAAGGAGGTAACAAAATTATAAAGAAAAATGAGGAGAATAAAAATTTAAGGAAGAGGTTACCTCAGGAAGAGAATAAAAGGGATGCATTTGGTAAGTTGCCACCAAGTGCTGGTGAGGTCCTATTTCATAGCTTTAGGTGATGGGTACAGATACATTTATTTTATTATTTCAGCTCTATAGAAAAGCTTTATATAGATTTATATACTTTTTACATGCATATTTCAAAAATTTTTAAACAGTTTTAAAAAGTAATTGGAGGTAAGCCACTGGGGGATGTTATTTTCTCTATTTGGCTATTTAACAAAAAGAAATTTCTCTAGGTTTGTAAATATCCAGACATTGGTATATGAATAATTTAGATGATCACCATTTGTAGGGGTAATGGGGAGAAATGAGGAGTATCCCTAAAGAAAATCTGTCCTCCATCTTTGACTTTAAGTAGCCACAACTTTTTAAATTAAAACCTGTGTTTCTATGTAGGATAAATTTAAAATAGACAGTGAATTAACTTAAATGAAAACTTACCATGTATGACTATGATATCTATTAGCTGAGAGTAATCAACTGAATGTCAAACAAAATCAGGCCGAAAAACCAACTGGATGAATCAGTGACCCCATTACACAGATGGTGAGATAATCCATATTAAAATTATAATGCTTGAGATTTTTTAAAAAATTATTTAGAGCAGTTAATTCATGTACCAGATCTGTGCATGTGTGTGGTGAGAAATAGAAAAAAAATGATTTTTAAGGCGATTTACCAAGGAAACATTAATGGAACTGGGATTGCTTGAAAGGAAAATTAATACACAATTGATGACTGGCCTCAGATCCTAAAGTATTTATATAATAGAAGCTTGAGCAGATGTTTCCTGGTCTGGAGACGAATGAAAAGGGGTCATTGTATTTCATTTGAAACAAGATGGATAGATAGATTGATAAATAGACATTCATATAATGTAGGGTTTATTTTATAAATACATGTGAAAACTGTCTGGAAGGATATGAACAACAGCTAACAGGAATTTAGTTCTTAGAAATGGCATCAGGAGAGTGTGATACTTGGAATATGCATCTTTTCCTTTTTATACAATACTGTATTATTTTATATTTTATACTGAACATTTTCCACCTTTTACTTTCTAATTTAAATTGTTAAAAAAGAAAAATTATAATGGGAAACACTGACATTGAGTCTGTTATTCCTGTTATCCTGTTATTCCTCTTACTGAAATAAAGAACTTTAAATCATAAGCACTATTAGAGGCAAGTTTTGCTCAGTTGCAAGAAATAGAAATTCGCTTGAACTAGCTAATAAAAAGGTCTTTCAGAAGACAGGAAATGCAGGATGTGCAGGAACTAGAAAGCAAGTCAGTAGAAACCCTCCAGCCAAAATGTTGTCTTTCCCCTGGCTCTTCTGTGTTTATTTTCACTAATCTTCCTTTTTTCCTATGTATAAATAATTTTATTTTTCTGTGCACAAAAGATCATGCCTGTATTAGTCCATGTTGTGTTCTATAACAAAATACCTAAGACTGTGTACTTTTTAAAGTAAAGAGGATTACTGGGCTCACAATTCTAGTAGCTGAAGGGTCCAAACAGCATGGCACTAGTTAGACTGGTTAGGAACATTTCACTACATCATAGCAAAGAAGTAGAAAGGGCTGTGTGCAAAAGGGGCCAAGTAAGAAGAATAATATTGTGGCATTTGTAGATAAATGGATGGAATCAGAATTATCATGCTAAGTGAATAAGCCAATCCCCAAAAAACAAAGGCCAAATGTTTTCCCTGATAAGTGTACGATGATGTAGAATCGGATTGGGGGTGTGGGGGGTGAAAGAAGAAGGGAGGAACTTTAGATTAGGAAGAGGGAAATGAGAGCGGGAGCGGAGGAGGCATGAAAAATGGTGGAATGAGAAAGACATCATTACCCTAAATACATGTTTGATTAACAAGAATGGTATGAATGTATGTCATGCACAACCATAGAAATGAAATGTTATACCCCATTTGTGTACAATGAATCAAAATGAAGTCTGTAAAAATTTTAAAAATTAAAAAAAAATTGAAAACATAAAAAAGGGGGGGCCAAGTTGAGGAGGCATTACTTTTAACAACCTACTCTCCTTAAAACTAATTCACTCTATAAGGTCAGCATTAGTTCCTTTCAACTGTGATATCCCCATGACCTAATTACCTTGCACTAAGAAGTTCTACCACGTGACTATAACCACACTGGGGACCAAGCTTCCAGCATATGAACCTCTGGGGGACACACTCAATTCATATCCAAACATAGCATTGTCCTCCGTTCGGAATATGTATTATTTTCTAAAACTAGTTCCTACTGCTAACTACCTAAAATGTTCTAATTACATATTCAAATCCCAATTTATCCCCTAATGTCAGTCAGCTTCACCAGAGTATTAAATTCATATGTTCATTTTTCCAGTTCACAGGGATTGGAGAAGAAAGATTTCTAAGAATGAGAAATGTACAAGCCTCTCAGATATGGAATGTGGAGGCAGAAAGGGAAGAACAGTATCTTTTTTTCTAAAAGGGTCCTCAGTCACTATTATGCTTCATTAAGTTCTGACTTTTAGAAATATGCTTGTCTGCTCCATATGTTTGGAAGTTCAATATCAAATACATTTATAATACTTTCGTCAGTCAGCTTTTTGTCACTGTGACAAAATACCTGAAAAAAAACAATGTAAAAGAAGAAAGATGTATTGTTGTTCATGGTTTCAGAGTTTTCAGTCCATGGTTGTCTAGTGCTGTTGCCTTGGGTCTAAAGGTGAAGCAGAGCATCAGGGTAGGAGATCATGGTGGAGGAGGGCTGCTCAGATCATGACACCCAGAAAGCACACCCTCAAAGACCTACTCCCTTCAAGTAGGTCCCACTTTCTCTAGTTTCCTCCACCTCCCAGTGGTCTCTTTAGGTATGAATTAGTCAAATGGATTAACACACTGATGTTAGAGCTCTCCTGATTCAATCCCAAAACCTCACTTTTGATCACTGATGCTCTGGGGACCAATCCTTCAACACATGATCCCTTGGGGGACATTCCAGACTCAAATTATAGCAAGTTATATATGATTTTTTAAAGTAATATTACATCTGAATTTTTATCTGGCTATTTTATCCATGGAAACTTTTGTCCATGTAATTCAAAAAAAGATATACTTAAAAGGACATTAATTTCTATTTAAATAGAAAATATCTCTTCAAATTCAGAAAACTGGGAGAAAGCTTATGAGCATAAAATACCTATGGCCTCCAAGAAAGATGGAAATAACAAAAGTCATCCTAGGACTACAAAGGAAGATGGCAAGTTATTGACTAGATAACCCTGATGTAGCATGTCCAAGGACATGCTGCCAGTTTCCTCTAGGCAGGAAAAAATGGGGTGTTTTAGTGTTTGGGGTGGTCAGAGACTGAGAGAAAGAAGCATAGCATTAGGCGTATTCATACAGATAATGTATGAGAAAATAAGCAACAGACATCATTTTCTAACATAAAATCCAAAATTGCAATATCATGTCTAAAGAAGCAAATGCAAAGAGGCCAAGTTAATGGACAAACCTGTTGAGAGGATAATTTCTTTTTTTATTGCCATGACAATGGAAGTGAATTTTCTACTTTTTGTTTCTCATTTTTACTTCAGCAGTACCTTCCATAGCTTTCTACCTGGATATTTAATTAAATGAAACATAGCTGAGATGTGAGGCATTTATTGACAACAGGATTCTATCCATTGTGAATCACATCTGAATAGCTCAGCACTGCATATCTCCTCATACAAACTTTTTTTCAGCTATGGGAGACATGAAAAATTGCAGCGTAGATTAAGGACTCTTTCAAAGTAATGTAAGTTGAAAACTTGAATCAAGAGTTCCAGAAATTGATGCAGTATGAGTAAAGTATTATCCCTACAATGAGTATAATCCAAACTAGAAGACTTTTATTATATTTTAATATTCTCTATACTTCTCTTGAGTTAAGCAACTTAATTGGTATTAGTAGATGGAGGTCATGGGCTAATAGCTTTTTAAATATACTGAT
Organism: Glaucomys volans; assembly: GCA_020662805.1. NCBI lineage: Eukaryota > Metazoa > Chordata > Mammalia > Rodentia > Sciuridae > Glaucomys > Glaucomys volans. The sequence goes on along the minus strand of JAJEJO010000885.1, from coordinate 294,063 downwards.
GTTCTTCAATGACTTGGACTTCAAGCTGTCTAGCAGCCTCAAATCTTGAGAACATGTGCTGTAGATCAGCCCAGTAATATTTAGTAAGGCACAGCAGAGAGCTCAGTGCATTTTTTAAACCACATCTTAATAATCTGTTTTAAAAAATTTCCCTTGGATGATAGAAAATATCTTTCCAATAAAACATCACAACATAAATTCAAATGAAATGATTTGTGGGGAAACCACTTGCCTTAATTTAAAGTAGTGGTTCACCATTCTCAGGCCAGCTGTATAAAAGACACCAGGAAACTTGTTGGCAATGCAAATTTTTAGGCTCCACCCCAAACCTACTGAATCAGAAACTCTGGGATTGGGACCGAACATTTTTAACGAGGCTTCCAGAGGCTCAGCTGAACGCCAAAATTTGAGAACCAACACTTCAAACCCTTCTAACCTGATGACCTTTATTGGAACAGGAGAAAAATGTAGGTCATTGATAATATGAATTCCTCATCAAAACACCTGCAAATGTATTTTTATGCCTTGATAGATTAATCATTCAGCCTGGGATATAAAGATTAACCAAAATAATTGCAATTCAGCAGGCTTTAAGCATTACATTATTTTAGATAAAAGAAGGCAAGTTTCCCTTTTTTAGGTGAAAAGTATAATAGTATTACAGTAAATTTTTTTTTTTTTTTGCTCTTCTAATTATGGCATTCTCTCTAATCATAGCACTGCAAAAATGATACACTGGTAATGACTGAGAATGCTTGTTTAATGAGGTTGTCTAATTCAAGAACTTAAATTGAAATTTCAGAGCAGGTCTCTCCTGTTGTAAGAATTTTATACAGTAGAATCCCCTCATCTGTCCTTTTCCTTTTCCATGGTTTCAGCAACCTGTGGTCAATCACGGTCTGAAAATATTAAATGAAAAATTCCAGAAATTAACAATGGATCCACTTTAAATTAGGCATTATTCTGAGTAGTTTGATGAAATCTCTTACCCTCCAGACAAAGATGTGAATCACCCTTGTGTCCAGGATATCCATTCACTGCCTGCCTGCTAATCACTTAATAGCTGGTCACTTGTCAGATCACTGTGGCAGAATCATGGTTCTTGTGTCCAGGCAACACTGTTATGTGCCCACATCAATCAGTGCACTTTGTTTCATCACATAGGCATTGTATCCTCTCACATCAGCAGAAGAGGCACCATGTTCACAAGACCTTTACTGCAGTATATTGCTATAATTGTTCTACTTTGATATCAGTCATTATTGCTAATCTCTTACTATGCCTAATTTATAAATTAAATTTTATCATAAAGATGTATTTATAGAAAATAAATAGCATATCATTCCAGGTAGCCACTGAGGGTCTTGAATAGATCCCTCTGGAGATAAGGGGACTACTATGCTAGCACTCTGTGTTTGCAGACGACCTCTATGCATAACTCTTTTTTCTCACCCACCTATTTTCCCAGGCATGAAACTTCTGAGGACCTCAAAAAATGTTACAAATGTTAGTTAACATAAGGGAATTGATTACTGTCTGTTTTATGACCTAATTCCTTTGTTTATTTTTTCTTATATTTCTCCAATCCCCCTTGTTGGTCCATAAGAGTCCACAAAGGCTAATATTGTTCAGGGGTTAATGAAACCAATTATGGATTGGAAAACCAATTTGAGTTACTGAGGACATTAACAAAAGTTTTACAAGACTTTCCATGTTTTTTGTTTGGATAGTTGTTTAGGCCTAATCAAACTTTCTGCAGACAAATGACCCTTTTTAAAATAGCCTTCTTTAAATTATGTTATTTTCAGGGAGGGTTTTAAATGCACTATCATTTATAAATTACTACTTTGATTAGAAAGGAGAAAGACATTGAAAAACCGGCAGGAAGACATATTGCTACTAAAATAAATCTGTGTATACTATGTAAAAAAAATTAGTGCTCTTCGTGATATTGCGATATATTAACAAGTACGTATATTTATGCTTGGCCCAATTTTCTGGTACAAAGCCCTTGGAATCACTGAAGTGTTGTCTTTCTGAATACTAATGAGATGACTGATGGCTGGAGGTTCTCAGCCTTGAGATGGGAGCTGGTTGACAGGGGAACTTATCATGTGAATAGAGGATTGGAACTTTCAGCCTCAACCCCAGCCTCTGAAGAGGGAAAAGAAACTAGAGATTGAGTTGATTGGCAACAGCTAATGATCAAACCAATCATACCTATGTAATGAAGCCCCACAAAAACCCAAAAGGGCAGATTTGAAGAGCTTCAGAGTTGGTGAACAACATGTTGAGGTGCTAGGAAGGTGTTGTGCTCAGACAGGGCGTGGAAGCTCCCCACCCCGTCACTAAACCTTACCCTGTGCACATTTCCTACCTCCTGTTTGAGTTGTCGTCTTTTAAAATTAAGAGGGAAAACTTTAAAAAAAAAATGTGTTGCATTCTGTGAGCCTTTCTATTTAAATGATGGGACCTGAAGAAGGGTGGAAAGAACCTCCCATTGGTAGCCAAGTGGGAAGTCATGGGTAACCAGGGGACCTACTACTTGTGACTGGCATCTGAAGTGGGGGAAGTACTATAGAATGAACCCTTCTCTTGTGGAGACCGAGCTAATTCAAGTTAGTGTCAGAATTACATTGAATTGCAGAACATCCAGCTAGTGTCAGAGAATGATTTGATATGGGAGAAACCCACATTTGGTGACAATAGTGAAGTATTGAGTATTGTGAATGAGAATAACAGGAGAAGGAAAAAAAGATTTGATTTTTCTCTATTTTCTGTTCATTTACAAAAATTGTTCCTTTTTAGCCTTAAAAATAGAATAAGAAACTTTTTTTTAAAGACCTCTTCCTTTTCAGTATATATTCTTAATTTTTCTAACTTTTAAGAAAAACTTTTTAGATATTATTGGATTAATATTAACAGGCAAAAAAGTTTCCTTTGGATGACTTACATTATGAGTGTAATTTAAATAACACATGTCCTAACATTTTATCCTTAAACCACCCAGATAGCTAAAAGGTACCCAAGTATTTGAAGGCATTCATTCAGTACTAAATAAATATTTCTCAAATACTGGGAGTAAGATTATTTTTAAACATCATAGTTTGCAATGATAATAGAATACAACGCTATTATTACAATAGCTAGCCAAAGACAGCTGGTGGGCACATGTGCAGCATGCACTCTCCAGAGCTGAGGCCAGGCAGAGTAGAGTTACCAGGAGCTGGACTAGTAGCATTGACATTGCCTGGGAACCCAGAAGAAATGCAAAACCTCACCAACCTAGATGCCCTTCAATAGTTGAATGGATAAAGAAACTGTGGTATATATGTACACAATGGAATACTATTCAGCCATAAAGAAGAATAAAATTATGGCATTTGCAGATACTATTGCCATATGAAGTTGAACATGGAAGAAGAAGAGGACTATATGTCTGATTCTTTCATTAATGTCCAAGAAGATATCAGACTAGGATTGCCCATGCAGAGGCAAATCCGAGAAGCCCATCAAAAAGAAGAAAAGCAACAAGAAACTAATTTGAAAAATAGACAAAAGAGTTTAAAGGAAGAAGAACAAGAAACACATGACATTGGGTTGAAGAATGCACTAGGCTCTGAAAACAAAGGGTTTGCTTTGCTCCAAAAGGTAGGATATAAAAGTGGTCAGGCTCTTTGAAAGAGTGGAGTTGGTATTGTTGAACCAATTCCTCTCAATGTCAAAACAGGGTAAAGGGGCATTGGTCATGAAGCATTATTAAAAAGGAAAGCAGAAGAGAATTAGAAAGTTACAGAAGAAAGATTCACATGAAAAATCAAGTTGAATATAAAGCTGCAGAACAATTTAGAATACGACTTAAAAATAAGGAAGATGAAATGAAGCTAGAAGGAGACCTTGAAAGAAGTCAGAGAGCCTGTCAACAATTGTATACCCAGAAAAATATTCTCAGAGAGGTGTGGTACTGGTTGAGACCTAAAGAGGAGACTGAAAAAGAAGAGGAAGAAAAAGAACAGGATGAAGATGAATATGAGAGTGAAGAAAAATTACAAATATTGACTAATTATTTAAGAGAAGAACATCTGTATTGCATTTGGTGTGGAACAGCCTATGAAGATAAAGACTTGTCTTCAAATTTCCCAGGACCACTTCTGCAGATCATGACAAATATTATCCCCAATAAAGTAGAAACCGTTCATACCAGCAAGGAAAAAAACAGCCAAAGATCCAGAAACACCAAATTTTGTCTAGTAGTCACTCTTCACTACAGTAGAGGTGAGATATCCATGCATTTAGTCAACACATTTATTAAGCACATACTATTTGCCAGTTTTGGGGGATATGGGAATGAACAAAACAAATTACTTTCATGGGACTGATATTCTGCTTAGAGTGAAAAAACCACAAACAAATTAAATATTTAACATATTAGATGACAAAAAATGCTGAGATGAAAAATAAAGTTGATAAAGAGGTTAGAAAAATGACATAGTGGATATGTTTTTTAAAATATAAGGTGGTTAGAGTAGGGGAGCAGAAAATGAAGTGAGAGAAGCAGCTTTGGGGACAGAGGGGTTGGTTCTGAAGAGTGAGTGAGCAAGGAGGCGTTAAAGAAGATGAACTTCTCAATAGCCAGGAGCCAGATCACTAAAGCTGGTGTGGAACAGGTTTATCTTTTGGACTTCATTCTGAGTGACAAAGAAACCATTGAAGTGTTTAGAGCAGCAGAAGCGTGATGTAGATTTTCAAATGATCATTGTAGCTGCTGTATTGGTGGCAATGCTGGAAGCAAAGACATTAGTTAGGAAACCATTATAATAGCCTAGCAAGAGGTGATGGTGACTCAGATTAAGTAGCAGAGTAGATGAGGCAGAAACCAGCAAGATTTTGGATATATTTAAAGATAATGTCAAGAGGGTCTAATTGTAGATTAGATGTAAGATGTGGAAGAAGTGGAGGAATCATGGATAATTCAGGTTTTGAGACGAGCTTGAGAAGAATGAAATTCAACAGGAAATGTACTTAACAGAAACAAGAGAAGATACTTTTTTGTGGAGATTTTGATTTACAGAACTTTGTCACATTAGTTGAAGGAGAACTTAGCAGAAGGAGGAAATAACTGGCAAGACAGAGCAATGCCCAGGAGTGGGAGTCATTCCTATCATAGCAACTTAACAGAGCAAGATGTGAGCAGGACATCTGTGGGAGGCAGTGACAGTTGTCACAGGGCATCTTCATGTGGCCCAGTTGACAACAGAACCCTCAGCACTAGACATCCTCAGAAGCAAGACAGAGTTGAAGAAAAACGGAGATAAAATAAATCGAAGGCATCATATAATAATAGTTGAAAAAAATTAGGAATAAAGATAAATTATGGATGATAAGAGGCTTTTCATATCATATCTAAGAATATAATTTCTGAAGGAGACATTTCAGAAATAACGCTGGGAAAGTAGGCAGGAAGCTGGAGATTCTACAGTAGTAGGTGTGGAAAGAGCAGTCAGATTAAACAATACTTATTACATCTCAGTAGGGTGTGGCTCATCTAGAATTTCTTAAATATTTCATTGAATTCAGAGATTTTGTAAATGAGATAGGAAATTGCTTCCACAATTGCCATTTTTCACTAATGGAATGTTTTGGAATTATTTTTCTATATTGTGATGTTGTGATTTAGAAAAATAAAAGCTCTCTAGTGGTACAAAATAGCATTAAGAATGTCTAAAGCCTTTTTTCCCATATGGTTTTATCAATCAAATAGATAAATGCCATCAATATATATTTCAACACTACTAGGAAACAAATTTATTTCTATGTGATTTTACTCATTTTAATGTTTCTTATGCAAGCTATTTGTTATCTTTTAGAATCAAATGTATTAAGATAGTCTACCAATGGCCTCATTTGAAATAGATATGGTCTAAGATATGTTACATCCCTGTGTTTACAGTATACATAGTGCATGCTGCAAATAGTATTTTAAATCACTACAAATATGGTGAAAGAGATAAGCAGATTTTCATATCATATCTAGGAATATAAACACCTCTTCTCTGAATATATTGCTTCAACTGTTAGTAAGAAGTGATGATTATTTACATAATAGAAAAGATGCATTCTAGCTTCTGTGATGCACACAGCTATTTTTTCTCAATTATTCATGCCATTTCACCTTTCATACTAAGAACTACCTCAGAGATTAGAAACAATGACCATTTTCTTCCAGGAACAAAGTGAGAATTATTTTGCTTCGTGATGTGATTTTTCTTTCACAATACTGAAAGCCTTGTTGATGTGAATGAGTTATTTATTAAAATCTTCACACGAAAGGTAGAGTTAAAAAAAAAAGAGCCATCTACATAGAGCTATTTCATATGGCAAAGAAGCACTGAAGAGAAATTATGATCTGAATGTTCAGGAGCAATTTCAAGGTAATAACCAGGGAAATCACACAGGGAAAACTGAGTTTACATGTTAATTCATTCTGATAAGAAGTGAACCCCACGAGTTAGATGGGAGAGCACATGACATATTACAAAGTCTTGTTCTTGAGAATAATCACATGACAATTAGGGACCACTATATCTCACAAACAACTGCTTATGTGTTCATCCTGGATGATATGCTGGTGAACTTGTCATTGAGAAAAAAGAGTACAAAGAATTATTTTTACAAAATCTATAATTAACCTAAGGGACTTTCTGCTGAATTTATGGCTCAGCAAGGATTTCAGATGGATTTAAAAGGTAGGTGAATGTAGCTATTGCATTTTCATGAATAACTCTCAAGGGCTGCAACTGACATGAAATCAGAATCTCAGTTTTCCTCCTTTCCAAGTACTAGCAGTACTTTCAAGATATAGGAAGAATTTCAATGAGATCAAGGTAGCAGATTCCTCGAATGAAACTTGGAATATCATCTCCATTATAGTAGGCAGGGATTGGTTTTGCTCAACTCTAGCACTCAACATAGTGTCTAGTCCATAGTAGAAGCTCAACAAATACATTCAACACATTATTGAACCTACTTAGGAAACCATACATAATGCCATAACTTCTAATGCAGGGTATATAACAATGTAGATCCCCAATATATGGGAATCAGCCAAAAGGGCATATTATCTGGAAGTGTCAGAGTAACTCTCTCCAGTTACTTCAGTGCCAGTTAAAGAACTTCCAATGATTTCCTTTAAAAGGTCAAATTAATTATAAGAATGGTTATGTAGAATTTAAATCTTTGAAGCGCAGCATGCACTGGTGTCCCACCTATATTCCCCTGGGCTTTCATCATTGTAGTGCACCTAGTCTGTAGCTCCCTGCAACATTTTCTTTTTGCTAGAAGTTTCATCTGTCTGGCAAACCCAGGGCTGACTTCATGGGCCCAGAGTGGGGCCCTGTTCTCAGAAAGGAATACCCTATGCTTGGGGTTGCATTCTCTGTGGCTGCTATATTGAAACCTTTAATGCTTATCTTTGACTCTACATTCTGTAAGTGAAGTCCAGTGGAACAATAGAACATGCACAGGAAGCTTGGAGCCTCCATTTATACACACTCCTTCTCTTGCAATCTGCCCCTACCCTAATCCACCCACTTCTGTTATCCCTGTCCACAAGTTGGGATAAGTGTCATGGTCAAGCTTATGTAACCGGCACGCCTCATGTGCCCACTCGTAGGACAGGATGGATCAGGGATCAATCAACTGTGAACAGAAACAGACTGAACTTACCTCTGAGTATTTCCACACCAGAGGGAGCATAACATTAAACTGTAAACTCAAACACCTGCAAGTGTAGGGGTGAGGTGGGAGGTGAAGACAGAGAAAAAATGTGAAATTTTTTTTTACAATGGATCTCACTTTCTCATCTTGATTTTGTTAAGCTCCCCCAAGCTCTCCTTGGGTAGAATCCTCTCTACCCATAGGCATGGTAGACCAGCAGTGCCAGAAAATGAATCCCCACCCACCATACCATGCCCTTACTAGTGACTGATTCTTGAAGTTGATAGGAATTCGAAGGCACATACATGGTCTACACTGCCTTCAGAGTCCTCCAGCAGCACTATGCTCCATTATCTCTAGGGGTAACTTGTTTGATAATGCATTTTGTCATTTCTGCCTTTCTCCCTGATTTCCTTACTTCCCTACTGAAATGACCTCCCCATCAAACCCCTTGAACTTCAATCCTGACTTCAGGATCTGTTTCTGGAGAAACCCAAAGCAAAATAGATTCATAAGCCAACATTAAGAAAGCATTTCATATTTAGTTTTGGAGACAGGGCCTTGCTATGTTTGCCCAGGCTGGTCTTAAATCCTCCTGCCTCAGCCTTCCAAATGCTGACTACAAGCATGTGCCACTCTTGCTAGGCTTTCACAGGTATTTCAATATCCTTGGTTAATTAAAAAATAAACACCTCCAGTATAGTAAGGTCCTTTCTTCCAGAGGCCTCTCTGTACTTTAGAGTCCTATGGTTGTATTTTTGTATACTTTGTAAAATCTAGGATGCATGGCCAAACCTAATTTCCCCCATTGATTTTCTCTTTCTTTGGCCTGAAGAAAGAGGGATCCAGTTGGGATCCTCCCTACTCTCTAATCCTATTAATCTTCTAACCTCTGTCTAAATAAAAGGGAAATGTTGTTAGGCTATTACCCTAAAAGTATGCACTAGATAATAATAGATACTTTCTATGGATTTCTGAATTCTTATACGGTGGTGTTTTTGTTAAATATGTTCCTCAAATTATGTAATGCATTTTTTATCCTTTTTGGAAAACAAATATGTTCAAATGAATCTGAAAATGTGATTTCAAGATTTTTTTTCCAAATTTGAATAAGAAATTGGAAATGGAAAGATGATAAAAGGTATAGGGGGTATGAGATTCTTCAAAAGACCAAAATATACTTTGTACTTAAATTTTTCTGTTATATCATTTTTAGAATTTTATTTTTTATACCATAAAACCAGATTAAAGAAAAAAAGTTATGTCCTCAACAACCACTTATATGCTGATGTGATAGCAAGAGAGATATAAGAAGGTGCTGTCAGTATCTTAGTCAAACTTCTCATTTGGGGAATTTCCTTAGAGGGAAAAAATGTGATGGTCAAAAGTAGAAATTAATTTCCACCTGCTTCCTTTTCCCTCCAATGACAAATAGCCTCTTGGATAAAAGTTTCAATCTCTGATTAAAAAAAAAAAGGCCTCCATTGCCATTGCCATGTTCCTCACCTAATAAATGTGGGATGAATGAAATCAAGCTAGGGCTAAGAAAAGTCCTAGATCATCTCCCGACATAAGTACTCGATGTAAACATCAGCTGCTCTGGATATAACACTGACTACCAGGGACCTCAAGTACCGCCTGTCTGCTCTACCTGTTTCCCTGGTTCTTTGATACTAACTGTCCCCTGTACTTATCCCACTGCTCTATCCCACTTCTTTGTCTTGATGAAAAGTTTCTTCATTCATTTGTACATTCTTTGATCAAAAAACTGATAACATACTTGATCTAAAATTCAAGTTCAAATGTGATCTGTGAAATGGCAGAATCAACATCACCCAAGAAATTGTGAGAAATACAAATTCACGGTCCTTACTGCATACTAACTGAATCAGAATTTCTGAGAGGGTACCCAGGAATCCTTGTTGTAACCAGTTGTCCAGGCGATTTCTGTGCATGTAAAGTTTGAGAAGCATGGGTCTCAATCTGGGTCTGGGTCTATGTCTGAATTGGAACCCATGAATTTGCATTTTTAATAAGCTTCCAAGTGATGTTGGTGTTACCAATCCAGAGATCACACTTTGAGAATCACTGATTTTAGGATTTAAATTATTATTCCAGCTACTTACAAAAACCTAAATACAAATCTCCATGGATTATCACTAAGCTTTAAAAACTACTTATCCAGTTTTACTGTGAAAGTGTCACCAACTCAGAGATTTTTTAAAAAGTGTACTCTGTTAGTATTATTCCTCTATGTTCTTCATTTTGTTTCACATCTGAAAGTCTCAAGGCATATTGAATTGGGTACAGATTGGGTTCCACGAATTTAACTACAAATTAGCCATACAACCTGTGTAATTTTGAACAAGTCATTTAACATTTCTGAAACTCATTTCCCTATCTGTGCAATAGAAATGAGATGGATTGGAGGATATTATGCATCTGAAAGAAGCTAGCAACAGGGCCTGGCATACAGTAAATGCTCAATAAATGCCATTTAAATTTTTCTATCACAAAATTCTTCTGTTTCTTTAATACCATGTGATACCAAGCAATGACACAAGATCTGTTCAAATCATTTTACATTTTAATCTTGTATGTATCTTCAGAGTACATTTTTGTCACATTTAGAATTTGATTTAACTTTATTGTCTATATTTTATTCCTTATTCATTTTGGTGACCTCTAGGAAGGATAAAATGCTACTTTTCCTTTGATTTTAAAAAACACCTAAAATTTAAAAAGCAAAGCAGAATATAACAGAATTTCACAGTGGCAGTTCTAATGTTCACTTTTCTATGTTTCCTTGTCATTTGATGTCAAACAGAAGTCATAACTAAATGTACCTTAAAATTTCTCATTAGATAAATAGCTTCAGCATTGACTTAGTCTTTCATCCAAGCACCAGAAATCCCTTTAGAGGTGTTAGCTAACAAAATTTTAAAACACTTCCATCAGTAAAGTAAGAATTAGAACACATGAACTAAAACAACATAGGCCAGTTTAAGAAATTAGGGCTCATACTGTATCTGTCAAAGTAAACTGAGCTGATTACAGGGTAGGCCGTCTGCTCATTTACATCATTTTAATAACTTACATGGAACTCCAACTTTGAATAGAGGTTTTTTTTTAAAAAAAAAGTCATTCTGTGTAAAAGTAATATGTACTTTTAACAATCAAATGGTACTGAAAGAATTATAATGAATATTAATTATTTCTTACCCTGCATTTCTTCAACCCTAGGTCCTCTTCTCCAGTGTCCACCTATTTTTAACTACAGACTTCTGTATTTATAAAATAATGTGTTTATATTAATATTCTTCAGTTGCAAATGTTAGAATACTATTCATGTTCTTTGATAAATGAGACTCGAACTCGTAATACCACCATTGTACCTCCCCCATTCCTTGCAATAGTTATATATATATATTTTTAGTTACCTAATGGTTTAACCTAACTATGTCTAGAATATTTGTGGTATGTTTATTCACTGCAGATCAAGTAGTTTGGACTCTCAGTCAAATAGGTATACTACAGTTATATTTCCTTTCTTATATAGATTTTTGCTTTAGTTCCTGAAATTCATAATAATTTCACTTCATCACCTTCAGTTTTTCAATATAAACATCACTAATTTGTTTTGCTGAAATGCATCCTATGAAATGTTTATTCAGTGGAGGCACTCTCTCCATCCCAACCACAATGTCTCCACCTCACCTGTTTCAGCTGGAGACATTGCTCTCCAGGCCTGCTGCATAACTGGCCTAGGGCTTCCAAGGACAACTCCTCTGGGTTGCAACCACTATTTCCTGGGTTTTCTGTCTGCTATTCCCTGACTTTACTCCCTGTATCACTGGAGGCAAATTTTCTGAGTCTTTGATGACTGAAGATATTTTTTTTCTCTCTGTTCTCATACTTGATTATTTATATAAGTATAGTATACTAGATAAAATGTAACTTCTCACCAGAATTTTGAATGGATTTCTTTCTTGCCTTCTAAAGACAATAGATGACAATTTGCGAATAAACTTGAGGGTAAGAGATTAAACAGGTCATTAAGCAGGTCTGGTTTGACATCCCCATATACAGCATAAACATCTTAAGAATTCTTAGAGAATGAAAGAGTATAGATCACATACAAACAAGAATTTGGTTTACAAATTCAGACTGGCTACATAATTTGCAGGACCCACTGCAAAATGAAACTATAGAATCTTTTGTTAATAAATTATCAAGAATTTTTAAATGTTCACAGTAGAGCACTAAACTAAGCTCAAGGGTCTTTTAAATGCAGGGCCCTATGTAACTACACAGGACTTATGACTGTTTAAGATCTGTATCTACAGAAAATCTATTTGAATTTCAGTCTTCACTTAATGCCTGAGGCTTAGAGTTCCATTTCTAAAGTAGTAATAACGATACCTGCTCTTCTGACTATCTAGGGTTATGGTGAGTTTTATATAACATGATAATAGATGTGTAAATCATAGTTTAAATAAGTGGGTGTATATCAAATATTTTCCTCTATCATTGATAAAAAAGCATTTGGTTAATGTATACTTCATTGTACCCTCATTTATGAATGGATTTCAAAGATTCCAATATGTATTTTAGAATTACCTCTATGCTGTTGTTTTGTATAGAAGAAGCTGTCACTCATTGTTGATCATCACATCAAAACCTGAAACTCCAAAATAATGGACTTTTCATTGAAGTTTTATACTAATTTCATCTTACAAATATCATTTTAGTTGGCACTTAAATCTGCCAACATTATAAAACTTGAGTGATAACTGAGTATGATTTACTGTTATTATGTGTTGTGTTTTAAAATGATTGACCTCTATAAATTTCAAGCAGTAAGCATACATAAGTGTGTGCAGATGCTGTTTTAGTAGTCAAGGCCTGAATTAGTTAGTAGCTAACTCTTAGTAAGTAACTAATCTTTCAAGTCTTAGAGGTTTTTGTGAGAATGAACTCACAAAAGATTTTATACAAGATTTTAGAAACAGGTCTTCAGCAAGTGATTACCACTATTGTTACTATTTTATAAACAAAAATAGGAATAATAATTTTATTTTTCAAATGACTAAGCATGCCAATTTTTCCATAAGAAAATTATTTCAAAGACAGTCCAATTCAAGCATGCTAATAATAGTTTCATGGGCAGAAATAAGTACTCAGTTTCTTGATATAGCATTGCTGTACTTTTAGATCAGGGTTCTAAACTATGACCCACTGCATGTTTCTGTATAGTTTGTGAGCTGAGAATAACTTCTACACTTTAAAATGATCTAAACAATATTTTTTCGTGTGAAAATTTTCTAAAATTCAAAGTTCACTGTTTGCAAATAATTTTATCATAACACAATCATACTCATTCATTTATACCTTGTCTATGGCTACTTTTGCAAAACAACAGCACTTAATTAGTTGCATCAAAGACCTGATGGCCTGGGAAAAGTTAAAATATTTACTCTTTGGATCTTAACAGAAAAGTTTGCTAATAAGATCAGAGAGTAATTTTTCCCACACCCCAGCCACCACCACCAGTCCTGATTTCTTGCTACATAGCCACAATTCAATAAAATCATTCTAGCACCCTCACATTGTTGCCCCTCTGTCTGGAAATAGGTCATTCTTAGTGCCTAGCATTCCATCTGTCAATCCATCCTGACTTCTGAGCTCCTGACTCTTTATCTATCTCCTGATATCTTCAGTTGCCCCGGTGGCTCAGACCTCAGCATTTTGTCTTAACCATGACTCACACTTAATTCTAACACATCATCTCCTGCTAATCAGAGAGAAGGGGCCATTATATCCAATTTATATGTAAAACCCTGCTCCAGCAAGTGAGTCCTACAGGAATCTCCATGGTTTTTTGGAAGAAAACTTATGGAAAATTCAACACATTTCCTCACGGGGATTATTTTTACATACCCAATATTGATATTGAGCATCTGGTATATAACTAATACTCTACTATATAAGAGAGAAGGTTTTAAGAGGTGGGCAGAAAATGGATTAGGGAAGAGGAAAAGGACAAAGAAGAGCGACAAGATAAACAATTAAGAAAACAGACCAGATTAGTGATAGGTGTAAGACACAAAGTAATATAAATTTAAAAAATAAAAGAATGATTATATGAATATTGATATTAGCTCATCAGTTGTAAAAACTGTACCACATATGCCTGATGTTGATAATAGGGGAGAATTGGAGAAGGATGGAAACTGTACTTTCTGCACATTTTTCTGAAAACAAAAATCACTCAAAAAAGCAAAGTCTACTAGTTATTTTTACAAATTATATTGGTTGGAAAATCTACCTATAAACTATGGTAAGGCTATGAAATCATATTGACAATTTCCTCCCTCAATGTAGCTTCACTGGAAACATATTCTTAAAAAGGTAAAAAATGAAGAGATACTAACCCAGACTTAGTGTGAATATTACATTTTATTTCTGAATAAAAATGGGAATATTTTAAACATCAATTACAAGTCAGAAAAAATGAAAAAAAATCAAGGGGAATGGATTGAAACTGATATATAGCTTTTTAGCCTTTTTCTCCTGAAATTTGGCATGTTAGTCATGGGCATTATCAGGGAGATAGGGCTTTGTACCTGACAGAGATTTTGCACTATAACATGAATTACAGCATGCACTCTGATTCTATAATAAATTATGGCTGGATAATATACGTATAAGCTTTTCCAAAATGAGCTATATCATCACCAATCCAAATATTTCAATTCCTTAGGAAATAGATACTTATTTCTAAAGCTGTACTGATTATACGTGGACCACTTGCATCATTATGGTCAGAATCATTAAATCTAGCCAGGTTGGATGACCTGACATGATAATGTAATAACATTTTCATGGCAAAGGAGATTGACTTGTCATTCATGTTTGTTCTGCACTGATGCTCCAAAAGTTTCTCTTCTTCCTCCCTCTTTATTAAGCTTTTGAAATAAAGTTGCTGCAAAACCATGAGGCAGTAAATTAACATATTTGTAGACACTGGTTTGTTGCACCATGGATTTAGAATATTGGATTATTAGAACTTCAAGGAATCAGTTTAATCATCCTTTTCCTGAAGTTCAAAAGAAAGCTTGAATCTACCTTCCCGCCCCTCTTTAGGAATCATCGTTGTAATCCAGACTTCATTTTAAATGAAGAGACTGAGGCTCAGAGAGAGTTTTCCCAGGCTCCTCAATAACAGGTCCTAGACTTGAATTCATTTATCTTGTCCTGTACAGCATCCTCCCTTTTACATCAGATTAGTAATTGATTCAGTTCTGTGCACCCTTGGCCTTCGTCAATGAAAAGCAACATGTTAAAATGGGGTGATCTCTACAGTCCTTTACAGATTCTAAGATTCTATTACCTGTTAGTGACTATGTGTAGGTATGTGGGAGTGAAGGTGGGGAGAAAAGGTGGGAGTATTTGGCTTCAGTTCTTTCCACTTCCCCTAAGTACAAAGTCAACGAAGAAACGGTACATATTTGATCCAGCATCCCTTTGGAAATTAGTTGTGGCTGGTCCAAAAAGTGACTTCTGGAGTCATCCTGGATAGCATTGTGGGCATTATGAGCCTGTCAGGAGGTCTCATGCCTTGCAAGTAAACTTACTTAGACTTTTCACCCTCCATCAACTACTCCTCAGTTAACAAAGTACATACATGGCAGGAATACTGTGTAAAAACTCAACTTGTTTTTGTTGCACTCAGGTTGTAAGCAGCTGTTAGAACCATTATTCCTACTTCACAAGACTAAAGGTTTAAGATAAGTCTCTTTATACAAATAGAAGAGCTTCTTTATGACTACCTTACCTCTCTTGGTTCAGATGATAAGATCTCATCATCCTTTCTTCTTCATCAGGTCTGGAGAAGTTTGGGGAAGCCTGGTAAATTATTTCCTTTTGTACCTGACTCAACCCTATGACTTATATTCCTAATCATACAATTTTGAGAAAAACAAACTGCCAGTAGGTGAATTTGCTGCCCCTTGGCCAATAGGCAATTCCTGGCTTCTGGCTACTTCTCTGTGTATTGGAATTGTAGACATTTGTGGCACAGTAGGTCACTGTGGGCTGTCCTGTTTGGTGAAGATGCACTTGGGTACCCATACTTTCCTAGTTATTCCCTAAGCCAAAGAATGTGGCAGGAATTCTTATAAACAAAAGTTTGCCTCAAATACCAGGTATTATAATATTTGTGTAGTGTAACAGGAAATTCAGCATCCTGTGGAACAAGTAAAGGTAGGGGTGCAGTCCTTGAATATATAGAAACCATTCTTTAAATGGGACCCCAATAATTACTAACACTTCTGAAACTCTTTTTTGTATTTATTTATTTATTTTATTTTTACAGACTGCATTTTGATTAATTGTACACAAATGGGGTACATCTTTTTGTTTCTATGGTCGTGCACGATGTAGATTCATACCATTCATGTAATCGTATGTGTACATAGGGTAGTTATTGAAACTGTTTTATTTACAAACATAGCAGAGTAACCCAGAGTTATGGTTCATATCATTAGAAATCAAATTTGCAAAAGTATTACTAATTCTATTTACTTCACAAATGATCAAAACACATGCAAAAGCACATGCACTTTAAGAGGAAAAAAATATTGTTTCAAATATACTGTGTGTGTGTTATGTGTGCATTTCAAGATAATAACTACGACTCTCAGGACAGGATAGTTGGGAGCTTCAAAAACATCAATCAGTTTCATATTTAGCAGCATTACCTTTCTTTGGGCAACACTTTGTATGAGGTAGAATGTTCCTCACCAGAGCAAAGAGATGGAGACAGAGACTGAGAGCAATGATGAGCTCCACCTGAGGGTGGTGGAGGGCAGAATTAGCCAAGATTCACTCCCCCAACTGTCTCCTGAATGTCTCTCACTGGCTTGCCTTATTTGCCTTTGCCCTGCTGGACTTTTGCTCAGATATGTAAAAAAAAGTGTCTCTAATCTTCCCACAAACACTGGACAACTAAACTGGATTTTCAAGAATTGCCTAACCCCAGTCTTCTGGACCAGATTTTCAGGTTTAGGATCTGAAACTGAAAACAAAATAAAATTAAAAAATCTCAGGGCAAGAATGCCTTTTATTTATTTTTTTATTTTTTTATTTTTTTGTGTATGATGAAAAAGTATGATTTATTATACGTTCTTATGTTATATTACAAATATAACATATTTATATTACACTTAAATTAACATATATATGTTCTAAGACAATACAATCTTTTCCTTCCTCTGTAGGCAAATACACTTCACTTTCTAAAGAAAGCAAACTGTTACATTTTTAGTCAATCCAATGACCATTAACACATCACAATAGTAGACCATGAAAAAGTCTCTTCATACCTTACACAACCTGTATTGTTCCAAATTAACAATATAAGGTGTTCTCTCAATACTGGATCATTGGGCTCATTAAGAATTGCATTGAAGAACAATGAGCCTGTTAATAAATATATCGAAACAAAGAGGTACTAGGATCTGCTAGAGTGGTCTGTGGTCAACAAACTACATCTAATTTTCAATACTGAAAATATATATTTCATGATTTAGCAACCTAAGAGCCCAAAGATAGATAGTAATTCATGTCAATAACGCCTGCTTTCTCCTTACCCTTCTCCCAGGTTTTTCTGGTTACTATATACTTTTTAGTTTCTTTCCTTTCATCATTTCAAGTAATAAGCCTAAACTTTCTTATTTTTTTTCATTAATTTTAGTATCCTTTCTTCTCTGTTAAGCTAGAAAATAAGAACCCTACCATATCCTTCACCTCCAATTGCCAGGTTTTGTCAACTATGATTTTTTTTTTTTATTTACTTATTGATTCATTGAACACAAATGGAGTACAGCTATTGTTTCTCTGGTTGTACACAAAGTAGAGTCACACCATCTGTGCGTTCATGCATGTACACAGGGCAATGATGTCTGTCACACATTCTGTTATTATTCTTACCCCCCCACCCCGCCCCACCCCTCCCTTCCCTCTATGCTATCTATCCTTCCTTCATTCTTGCCAGCCTTCCCCCCCACATTATGCATCATCATTCATTTATCAGAGAGACCATCCGGCCTTTGGATTTTGGGGATTGGCTGATCTCACTTAGCATAACAGTCTCTAACATCATCCATTTACCTACAAATGCCATAGTTTTATTCTTCTTTATGGCTGAGTAATATTCCATTGTGTATATATACCACAGTTTCTTTATCCATTCATCTACTGAAGGGCATCTAGGTTGATTCCATAATCTAGCTATTGTGAATTGAGCAGCTATGAACATTGATGTGGCTGCATCACTGTAGCAATCTGATTTTAAGTCCTTTGGGTATAGGCCAAGGAGTGGGATAGCGGGGTCAAATGGTGGATCCATTCCAAGTTTTCTAAGGAATCTCCACACTGCTTTCCAGAGTGGCTGCACCAACTTGCACTCCCACCAGCAATGTATGAGTGTACCCTTTTCCCCACATCCTCGCCAACACCTGTTATTGCCTGTGTTCTTAATAAAAGACATTCTAATTGGGATAAGATGAAATCTTAAGGTGGTTTTGATTTGCATTTCTCTTATGACGAGGGATGTTGAACATTTTTTCATAAATCTGTTGATTGCTTGTAGATCTTCCTCTGAAAAGTGTCTGTTCATTTCCTTGGCCCATTTATTGATTGGGTTATTAGTGTTCTTGGTGTAAAGATTTTTGAGTACTTGGTAGATTCTGGAGATTAGTGCTCTATCTGAAGTGTGTGTGGCAAAGATTTTCTCCCACTCTGAAGGCTCTCTCTTCACATTACTGATTGTTTCCTTTGCTGAGAAGAAGCTTTTTAGTTTGACTCTATCCCAATCATTGATTCGTGCTTTTATTTCTTGCGCTTTGGGAGTCATGTTAAGAAAATCTGGTCCTAGGCCAACATGATGAAGATTTGGACCTATTTTCTCTTCTATTAGGTGCAGAGTCTCTGGTCTGATTTCTAGGTCCTTGATCCACTTTGAGTTGAGTTTTGTACAGGGGGAGAGATATGGGTTTAGTTTCATTTTGCTGCATATGGATTTCCAGTTTTCCCAGCACCATTTGTTGAAGAGGCTGTCTTTTCTCCATTGCATGTTTTTGCCTCCTTTGTCAAGTATGAGATACCTGTACTTATTTGGGTTTGTCTCTGTGTCCTCTATTCTGTACCATTGATCTACCTGCCTATTTTGGTACCAATACCATGCTGTTTTTGTCACTATTGCTCTGTAGTATAGTTGGAGGTCTGGTATTGTGAAACCCCCTGCTTCGCTCTTCTTGCTAAGGATTGCTTTAGCAATTCTGGGTCTCTTATTCCTCCATATGAATTTCATGATTGCTTGCTCTATTTCTATGAGGTCCATCATTGGGATTTTAATTGGAATTGCATTGAATTTGTATAGCATTTTTGGAAGTATGGCCATTTTGACAATATTAATTCTGCCTATCCATGAACATGGAAGATCTTTCCATCTTCTCAGATGCTCTTTAACTTCTTTCTTTAGTGTTCTGTAGTTCTCAGTGTAGAGGTCTTTCACATCTTTTGTTAGATTGATTCCCAAGTATTTTATTTTTGGGGGGGTTAATGTGAATGGGGTAGTTTTCCTAATTTCTCTCTCAGAGGATGCATCACTTACGAATAAAAATGCATTAGATTTATGAGCATTAATTTTATATCCTGCTACTTTACTGAATTCATTAATGAGTTCCAGAAGTTTTCTGGTGGAATTCTTAGGATCTTCTAAATAGAGAATCATGTCATCAGCAAATAGGGATAGTTTGATCTCTTCTTTACCTATTCGTATTCCTCTAATTTCTTTGGTCTGTCTAATTGCTCTGGCTAGAGTTTCAAGAACAATGTTGAATAGTAGTGGCGAAAGAGGGCATCCCTGCCTTGTTCCAGTTCTCAGGGGGAATGCTTTCAATTTTTCTCCATTTAGAATGATGTTGGCTGTGGGCTTAGCATACATAACCTTTACAATGTTAAGGAATGTCCCCACTATCCCTAGTTTTTCTAGTGTTTTGAGCATGAATGGGTGCTGTATTTTATCAAATGCTTTCTCTGCATCTATTGAAATAATCATGTGGTTCTTGACTTTAAGTCTGTTGATGTGGTGAATTACGTTTATTGATTTCCGGATGTTGAATCAACCTTGCATCCCTGGGGTGAAACCCACTTGATCATGGTGTACTATCTTTTTAATATGCTTTTGTATGCGGTTCACTAAAATTTTGTTAAGAATTTTTGCATCTATGTTCATTAGAGATATGGGTCTGAAATTTTCTTTCCTTGATGTGTCCTTCTCTGGTTTTGGTATCAGGGTGATATTAGCTTCATAGAATGAGTTTGGAAGGGTTCCCTCCTCCTCTATTTCATGAAATACTTTGAGGAGTATTGGAATGAGCTCTTCTTTGAAGGTCTTGTAGAACTCGGCTGTGAATCCATCTGGTCCCGGACTTTTCTTTGTTGGTAGGCTTTTGATGACTTCCTCTATTTCATTGCTTGAAATTGATCTATTTAAGTTGTGTATGTCCTCCAGATTCAGTTTGGGTGGCTCATATGCCTCTAGGAACCTGTTGATGTCTTCCAGGTTTTCTATTTTGTTGGAGTATAAATTTTCAAAGTAGCTTCTTATTATGTTTTGTATTTCAATTGTGTCTGTTGTAATATTTCCATTCCCATCACGAATTTTAGTAATTTGGAGTTTCTCTCTCCTTCTTTTCGTTAGCGTGGCTAAGGGTTTATCAATTTTGTTTATTTTTTCAAGAACCAACTTTTTGTTTCGTCAATTTTTTGAATTGTTTCTTTTGTTTCAATTTCGTTGATTTCAGCTCTGATTTTGATTATTTCCTGTCTTCTACTATTTTTGGTGATGATCTGTTCCTCTTTTTCTAGGGCTTTGAGCTGTAATGTGAGGTCATTGATTTGTTGACTTTTCATTCTTTTATTAAATGCACTCCCTGCAATGAACTTTCCTCTTAGCACTGCTTTCATAGTATCTCAGAGATTTCGATATGTTATATCTTTGTTCTCGTTGACCTCTAAGAATCTTTTATTTTCTCCCCTAATGTCTTCTGTTATCCATGTATCATTCAATAGCATATTATTTTATCTCCAGGTCTTGGAGTAGTTTCTGTTTCTAACTTTATCATTGATATCTAATTTCATTCCATTATGATCTGATAGTATACAAGGTAGTATCTCTATGTTTTTGTATTTGCTAAGAGTAGCTTTGTGGCATAACATATGATCTATTTTAGAGAAGGAGCCATGAGCTGCTGAGAAGAAAGTGTATTCACTTTTTGATGGATGTAATATTCTATATATGTCTGTTAAGTCCAAATTAGCGATTGTGTCATTGAGTCCTATAGTTTCTTTATTCAATTTTTGTTTGGAAGATCTGTCCAACGGTGAGAGAGGAGTGTTAAAGTCTCCGAGTATTATTGTGTTTTGGTCTATTTGATTCCTGAAATTGAGAAGGATCTGATTGACATACATGGATGCACCATTGTTTGGTGCATAAATATTTATGATTGTTATGTCTTGCTGATTTATGCTTCCGTTAAGCAGTATGAAATGTCCTTCTTTATCCCTTCTGACTAACTTTGGCTTGAAGTCTGCTTTATCTGAAATGAGGATGGAAACCCCAGCTTTTTTACTCAGTCCATGTGCATGGTATGTTTTTTCCCAACCTTTCACCTTTAGTCTGTGGGCATGTTTTTCTATGAGATGAGTCGCTTGAAGGCAGCATATTGTTGGGTCTTTCTTTTTAATCCAGTCTGCCAGTCTATGTCTTTTGATTGATGAGTTTAGGCCATTTACATTCAGGGTTATTATTGAGATATGACTTGTATTTCCTGTCATTTTAGCTTTTTTAGGGTTTTTAGCTTAACTTTGTTTCTCCTTTGATGGACTCTTTCTTTAGGGTAGTTCCTCCCCATGATGACTGAGATTGTTTTTTTTCGTTTCTTCCTCTTCGAATATTTTGTTGAGAATGTTCTGTAGGGCAGGCTTTCTCTTTGTGAATTCTTTAAGCTTTTGTTTATCATGGAAGGATTTTATTTCATCATCAAATCTGAAGGTAAGTTTTGCTGGGTATAGGATTCTTGGTTGACATCCATTTTCTTTCAGAGCTTGAAATATGTTGTTCCAGGCCCTTCTTGCTTTTAGGGTCTGGGCTGAGAAATCTGCTGATATCTGTATTGGTTTTCCCCTGTAGGTAATCTGCTGCTTTTCTCTCGCAGCCTTTAAAATTCTATCTTTGTTTTGTATATTAGGTATTTTCATTATAATGTGCCTTGGTGTGGATCTGTTGAAATTCTGTGCGTTTGGTGTCCTGTAGGCCTCTTGTAATTGATTTTCCATCTCATTCATCATATTTGGGAAATTTTCTGATATTATTTCATTGAACAGATTGTTCATACCCTTGGTTTGTATCTCTGTGCCTTCCTCAATCCCAATAACTCTTAAATTTGGTCTTTTCATGATGTCCCATATTTCTTGGAGGTTTCGTTCATGATTCCTAACCATCTTCTCTGTTTGTTCGACTTTGTTTTCAAGATTAAATATTTTGTCTTCATTGTCTGAGGTTCTGTCTTCCAAGTGATCTATTCTGTTAATTATGCTTTCTATTGAGTTTTTAACTTGGTTGATTGTTTCCTTCATTTCCTTGTTTCCTTCAAGGATTTCTGTTTGTTTTTTTCTCAGAACTTCTATCTCTTTATTGAAATGATTTTTTGCTTCCTGAAATTGCTCTATTAGCTGATTATTCATAGCCTGCATCTGCTCTCTCGTCACCTCATTCTCTTTTCGGATCATTTTAATTATGAACATTCTGAACTCCATTTCTGTCATTCCCTCTACCGTGCTGTCCCTGGGATCTCCTGATGCACCATCCAGGTTTGTTTAGGACACTTTCTTCCCGTGTCTTCCCATGCTGCTCATATATCCTCCCCTCTAGTAGTGCAAATCAGAGGGATTGCAACTTCCCTGTGAAGACCCAGGGCATCCCTGCAGATTTCCAGCAACTCACCAGATGTTTGAGAGGTGCTTGATCAAGTGGTGACCCAAGATAGCTGCTGTCTCACAACCTCCAGGTTGGGAATGATCAATGCTTCTGGGCAGAGGCAACCAGGAGATGCAGCACCGTGGCCCTGGAGCCCCAGCGACGTGTCCCCGCGGGAGGGGCTGAGCTTAGGTCTGAGGCCTCAGACAGCTCAAGATGGAGTCTCTCCACCAGGGAAGCTGTAGAATGGCGCCGACCGGGCCCAAATTCCCCGCTGGAGCGGACAACCAGCTCTGCTCCCGGTATATCTCACCTGGAGCCACAGCGCCGTGTCCCCGCAGAAAGGGGTGGGCTTAGGTCCGAGGGCTCAGACAGCTCAAGATGGAGTCTCTCCGCCAGGGAAGCTGTAGAATCAAGAATGCCTTTTAAATCACTTCTTTTCCTCTCTTTTTTTTCTTTTTATACCTCTCATTTAATGGAAGGAGGAAAATTGGAGCAAATAGGGAATGGGTTCATTAAAAACATTATTTGTTCTTTGCCTTTACTAACAAATATTCATTGAATGCATCTATGTATTAGTTAAATGGTGGATGTGTACATGGTGGTTGACAAAATATACAATGTCTTAATGAGGCTCATACTCTTGTAAGTTAGACAATAAATCAAATAAACATTTCCTATGTGAAGAAATAATCATTGCTACATAATTTAGACTGGAGGGTCAGGGCAGGCTTATCTGAGGGAATGCACATATGAACATCTGAAAAATATTTTAAAATGATTCTAGATATTCTGGAAAGATTGTTCTCTTAAGTCCTCAGATTGAAAAACGTCTCTAAGCATATCCATATCTGCAAAATAAATATAAAGGAAAAGTGAGCATTTGTGTATAAGTAGAGACACTCATTTTTCCAGCATTAAAGCCAATTTCTTCCAGGAAACTTGAATTTTCTAGCCCTAGGAGAGAAGATCCCAAGTAAAACATCATATAATTTTTATGTCAATGGGGCATACTAAAGCAACAGAATAAGACAAAAGCAATGGGCCAGATACACCTTCCTTTCGATGTGTATGTAAGAGACTTAATACATCAATATGAATGAAAGGGAGTCTGATTAATATGATAAATAGACTCAAACCCTTTTTTGATTACACCTTTGTTGTTAATACAAGGAGTTTTAGAGGGAACACAAAATACAAAAACATGAAGGAGTAATTTTCCTAAACATTTTCTTCTGTAAGATTTAGAACTTTGTTGAAATTACATGAACTATATTATTTACTTCAAAAGATGCATAGACTGGACCCACTCTTAAGGAAATTACTAAATTATTAAGCTAACACATTTATAACTCACTCTCTCAGTTTCATGGTGCTTGCACATACAATAATCTGATTATTAATATCATTAATAATTATAATAATTATTAATAGTAATGATATTGTTAATATCACTAATTAATGATATTAATATCATTAATCTGATATTCAAAACACATCTTTGATGTAGGTACTATTATCCCCATTTTAAGAATTAAAAAAGTTTAAGGGACATGCTCCTAGAGCTTTAATGAATAGGGGAACTGAGCTTCAAAACTTGGTCTTCTGATACCAAAGCCTTGGGTCTTGCTGTTGTACCACACTGCCAGTCCTTAATGTCAGAGAGCTCCTAAGACTGTCCCAACAGCAGCGACGACTGAGATTTTATACAACATTGGTAATTGGACAATTATACTTTCTGCCATGTCACCTCATAGAGTCCAAGACATCACCCATGTCATCTCATCCTAGTTTTCTCAGAGACTCAAGATCTCATCTTCAGAAGCAGGAGGAAGATAAATCTTAGCTTTTAATGTGGTTTTGAGGTACTGTGACTAGTACCTGCAGAGGAAAATGCCCCAAGTAAAATCAGAGTCCTGTAGAAACAAGCATTTCTGCCATACATATATTTCAGAAAGAAGGATGCAAAAGAAAGAGGATAGAGGTCCCTGAATATCATGAGAACTTGCAAATGATGAGGTTCAGGATATATTTCCAAAAAAATATGGCACTAAGGCATTTGAGAAAACAACAGAATCAGGAAACTGTCACTTGCTTTCTCTTGCCCTTCTCCCCTGAAACAAGCCACAAAACTCTGACTTCCTTAAAGTAGGTCATAAGAACTTCATGAGTGTGAGACCCTCCCTCTATGTGAAGGAAAGGAAAATCCTTATCTGTGAAATCACAGAGACATGGAGAAGAAACTGAACAAACAAGTCTTGCTAAACGCCCCCCAGTTTATCATCAATCGTATCCCTTCTGTTTAATTACACTTCTGTATGACCATCTACTTTTCATCAAACCTAGCATAAAATATATACAGGCTTTCCTGTTTCTTTGGGTCTTCATTTCCTTATGAAGATTTCTATGGCACATAAAATTTATATTAAATAAATTTATATGCTTTTTTTTTAATATGCCTTTTGCTGTAGAGGCCTCAGCTGTGAACCTAGCAATGAGTGAGAAATCTGGCAAGTCTGAGTTTCCTTGTGTACAAAAGAGTAAAAGAGGGTTGAACCCTTTTAGAACTAAGAATTCTCTGATTCAAAAAGGATTTTGGACTCATTACATTTAGAAACAAAAAAGATACCATCACATTTCAAGATTCTGTTTTTAATTTTATAAATAGCATTATCTTTATAGTGCAATAGTGATATAAAATGGCATATATTTTATTTTAAACATATTTAATGTTTTTACTATTTAAATGGTTATGTAATTTTAATTCAAAATGCTTTGTTTTCATAATTCTTCACAAGTGTGTATCCTATTCTATGGGACTTTCCCATTGTATCTTTATGGAAAAGCAAAGAATTTTGGGTGTTTTAAGAACGTACAACTGATATTCTCCCACATAAATACATAGAGAGCTATTGGCCCATCACTGAAGAATATCTATTTTAAGAGAACTAAAACTGAATTATAAAAGGCTTATCAATCAAATACTTTCTCTGAGCCCAGTACAAAGAAAATACCTTTTCCAGTGATAATTCTAAAGATAAAGCCTTTTTATTGTTGCTATTTAAAGATCACTATGTGAAATAATACTTGGGCACTGACAAGAAGCTACCTCAGTATCGAAGTAAAGGCTTTCTAAAGCACTTCCTAAGTAGATTGGCAGCAACAGACTTTCAGGAAATGAATATCATCTTCATTTTTAATCAGAGATTGTGCCATCATAATAAAAGTAAACTATTGTGTCATCTCACATATAATTTTAAGAGTTTTAGCTGTGTCTCAATATTAAATTTCTGAGAAATTGCCTTTATTTTCAATCTTTAAAATTAAGATTATTTTCAAAAGCAGTCCTTGTAAGGAGAATTAGAGTGCTATATTTGAAGGGAAAAAGCTTAAAAATAATAATGTGTTATTTTATGAGGTTCAATTTTTGAACAGCTAATTTTTCAAGAACAGCAGATACAGTCATTTTATTCTTTAACATTTTAATAATTACAAGCCAGCATGATTTAGGATATAGTTCTACTTCAACATTTGATTTAAATGGCTGAATACTTTAAAAATTCAGTATAGTATACTGTTCTTTTTAAAGTTCCTTTGAAAAACCTCTTAAAACAGATTCATATTATGCTGCATTTAACATGAATGACAAGTAAAAAAGAGCTTCTACTAAACTGACAACTTGTTTATAGTTTTAATAGATGGCGCTTGAACTTTTTGTGAGGATCTAACAAAACTTCTGAAAACTTAAGAAAATCAAATAGTATTGTGTTATTTCTGTGTAAGCAAATCCTGGTCAATTTGTTCTTGTCTCTGTGTGACAGATGAGGGCAAACAGTAAAATGGTACTTCTCACTACCAGGGTGCCCCTACCTTGCAATTCAGTCACCCTTTCTGAGGGTATCCCTCTACTCTCAGTGATTATCTTATCTTCAATTCTTCTTTTAGGAAGAAAAAAGTAAAATATTGCATGGTCAACTATGTTTCATCCCAACCACTAAAAGCAGATGACAAAATATCAGGCAGCTGAGCAGAGAGGTATGTCTAATCCCTGCTACCAACGGCCATGCAATTTTACATTGCTATGGTTAGTATTCTTCCGTACTCACATAATTATTTCAATATTCTACTCTTCTCGGACTTCATCCTTGCTTTACCTATATTCTCATGACATGGTATCCTCTCTTTAAAAAATAAGAAGAAGAACATTTTTTCAACCTCCTGAACCAAATCAGTGTTACATGTCTTTCTAACCTGTAAAAATGGAGGAAACGTTTCCTCTTATTATTCAAGGACAATCTCTGCACATATTCTGTGGACTCTATTCACTTGCATATTTTGTTCTCAGATTTCAATTAGTTTGCAAAAGCAATGTGTAATTGGTTCAAAGTTCAACAACTACAGAAGAGAATATGATTAAAAGTCTCTTTTCCATTCCTGGTGCCAGTCACCTGTTCTATCCTAGGGACAGTTATGCATAAGCAAATGTTTACAAACATTTTTTTTCTTAAGTACTGAAAAAAATATGTACACACAGTTTACACAGTTACATATCTTGCTTTTCTCTTTTAAAATTTTGTAGAGACAATTTATGAAGTATTAGTTCATTCTTTTTTAACTGCATTGCATAAATTATGAACTTCCTTTATTTTAACTTGAACTTACTGATTGTCATCTAAGTTGTCTTCTTTTACTATTACAAATGATATTGTAGCTACTAACTTTGTACATTATTTCACATATGTAAAAACATATCTATAGATAGATAGTGGGATTAATTTTGATAGACATTGACAAATTATCTTCCACCAAAAAATATGTGAGGGTAATAATATTTAACTAACAGAAAACCATCACAAAGTTTTTGCCAATCTCATAACTTTAATTAGCACTTCACTTATAAGATTAGCATCTTCAAATATTTAAAAATCACTTGCAGTTCCTTTTCTAGGAAACTGTGTTCTTTTTCTATTTTTTCATATTCTGTTTTCTAAAAGTTGATTGGCTGGAGTTATTTGTAAACATCAGCTTTTGTAATATGTGTTGGAATTTTTTGATCATATTGAAGTTTTAAAAATATTTTTTAATTGTTCATAGATATTTACTTATTTTTTTATTTATTTTTTATGTATTTATTTTATTTATATGTGGTGATGAGAATTGAACCCAGTGCTTCAACATGCTAGGCAAGTATTCTACCACTGAGCCCCAGCCCCAGCCCACATTGAATATTTTTGTTGTCAGATTTATTAAAGTTTTATTTTTATGACTTCTGGCTCTTGTGATACAGTTAGAAAGTCCTTCCCTACCACCAAATTATGGAAGTAAATTCTTATGGTTTCCTCTGCCACTTTTGTGATTTTACTTTTAAAGTTTTCTTCATAGAGATTTTACATATTTCTTATTAAGATTTTTTCTGCATATTTTATCATTTTTATTGCTATTGTAATTGGATCCTGTCTTTTATTAGATTTTCTAACTCATAATTTCAGTATATGAAGCCTACTAACTTCTGTGTATTAATTTTGAAGTTACTGAATTCTCTGATTTTAATTGATTTTTAATTAACTTTTCAGGATTTTCACATGTGTAATTATATAACCTGAAAGTTGTAACAACTTAATCTCTTTCTCCCATTGAAACTTCCAAATTCTCTATTTTATTTTCTATGTTTTGCATCCCCCAGAATAACATTGGACAATACATCTCTAGGCATTTTTACTTTTTAGATTGTCTTCTAACTTCCTAATATCAGCTTCGCCCTATTTGTTAAATCCTTCTAATCTCAAAAACTCTCTGGGGATACCATACTACCCTTCAACTACTGCTCTCTCACTTTTTTTTTTCCACAGCCAAATGTCTTCAAAAAAGTTATCTATATTTTTTCTCCCCATATTCTCACCCTCCATTAATTTCAGTATAGTTTCTATATCTTCCACTATGTAAGTCAGAAGCACTGGCTGATGAATCATGTGGCATCAAAGCCAGTCTGTTTGGTGATGGTGATGGGTAGGGAGACTATGCTCCAAAGGTGACAATGGTAGCACCATTAAGGGGTGGTCCCTAACACATAGTTCAAACCTTCTCCCTGGCATCTCATGTCTAGTGGCTGCATTAATAGTATCCTTTCTTGATTACTATTGAAGTATGATTTTCAGCATTGTATCTGGCTATTTTACTCAGATCTTGTGGACCACACCTTCCAGAGATTTAATGAACTACCCAGTATCTTTAAAGTTCAGTGTCTATTTATATTAGTCACAGTTGGCTTCTGTTACTTGCTTTTGCTAAGATTACCAATGCTCTCATTTCATCATAGTAATCAACCAAATTGATCATTTCCCTCTTTCTAGATAAATCATCATATTTTTAATTTCCCTTTTCTTGCTTTGGCAATCCCTTGGTCTCTTTTGCTTGCCCTGCTTTTCCTTTAATATGTCATTTAAATATTCCCACTTCCTGAGATAAAGCCTTATCTTTTCATGATGCATTAAACAATCTCATATTCTTACATGACTTGAAGTACAATCAATTTGCTGATATTTCTAAACTTACCTCCCCATCATAGACTTACAGTATGAGTTCTATATCTGCATATAAGCTGTATTTAGCATATTTGCTTGGATATGTCATATGCAATGCAAATTCAGTATTATGCTATGGGTCCATAAAATGTATTGTTTTATCTTAGTGAATGTTATTACCATCTACCCATTGCTCATGGTAGACACCTCAAAATCATTATTGGCTTTTTTACTGTTACCTGCTACATTCAACCAATGTCTAAGTCTTTCCTGTTCCATTTCAGCTTTGACTATTTTATTTTTAGAACTTTAGAACAAACTACTATCATTTCTTATTTGAATTTCTGTATTTGAATTTCTGAATTCAGTTAGTTCAATTCTTAGAATTCTTATTCTGACCAATTCATTCTTTTTATTGTAGTCAGATTGCTCTTTTTAAAAAATCAAAATTGATCAAGACATTATCATGTCATTTCTATACTGAGAAATCTTTAATGACTTCCCATTACTCTTAGGGTGAAGTCCAAAATACTTAATATGACCTATAACAAACTCCTTTACCTGGCCCCTTTCTACCTTGCTAGGTTTTTATGCCATTCTTCTATTCTATATTTGTCAGTGTACCATCAGAAAAAAAGAATCCAATAATCATGTCAATGGGTGAGATTTAAACTGTAGATGAGGAACTGCTATCCCCCTGGACTGGAGACCACTAACCGCAACTTCCCTTAGACATGCTGAAGGCACTGTGCCTGTCCCTGACCCTGTTGGAACTAAATAGGCACCTGCCTTTTCTACAAATGCTGCCAAAATTTTCTGTTGACTACTGGAGTCCGGAACCTTCTACTACTTCTACTGCTGACATTAGACCCTACACTAGAAACAGGGGAAAAAAAAAAAGTGAGGAGGGGCTTCATTTCCCCTGTTTCTAGTGTCCTGCCAGTGTGGCCCAGTGGCAGACATGAACATTAATGTGTCAACAAAGGAGTCAGCAAAATTTTGTTTTCAGGCATCCAGGCCCTGTAATTGAGATGAGAACACAGAAAGTCAGGAATGGAGCTGAGAAACACATTATTCCACTTTCTTTTTTCTTCTTTCAGTACCAGGAATTAAACCCAAGGGTGCTTAACCACTAAGCAGCATTCCCCAGTCCTTGTCATTTTATTTAGAGACGGGGTCTCACTGAGTTGCTTAGGGCCTCACTAATTTGCTGAGGCTGGCTTCAAGTCACTGGGATTACAGGCATGCAAAACCACATCCGGCCATGATTCATTTTTAATTCTTAAAATTAACCAAACTCTTGGCTTTTGCACTCAACCCCTCAAGACATGTGCATGCACACACAGAGTTTTTATAGGGTTAATACCAATTTATCTTTTGGGTCTTATCTTAAATAACAGTTCATTAATAAAACTATTTTTGGCTCAACACATTTATTTGAATCCCTCAATACATACTCTCTGTCACCCTGTCTTTCCTCGTAACATTAATAACTTTGAAACTAAATAATTAATCACATAATTGTTCATTTAATATCTGCCTTCCACACAAACGTGAAAAGTCATTGAAGAATATATGTGTCATTCATTGCTATGTCTCCACCACTGGAGCTTAGAAGATCCAGAATAAATATTTGTTGAATAAATGAAAAGTATCTTTTATAATAGCATTCCAGAGAGTATTTTCTTATTCAGGGACAAAACATTTACTTGTTCTGAATGGTTACCAGTAGGTAAAATGGTCAGTTTCTCAGGGACTTCTCTCATGTTATAGAGATTGACTGAAATGACATAGCTTCTCTGCATAAATTGCTGGAAGAATAAATGTCTGGATATTTTTTAATAATCTAGTATTTTTATATTAATTTAAGTAACCATGGAAATAGTTATAGAAATATACAGGAAATGACAAATTCAAAGAGTTAAATAAATGGAATTCTTATATAATGTATGAAGGAAAGAATAAAAAAGACAAAATTAGCAAAGACTCTAATTGTGAAGTTCTAGTACATCCAGTTATTGAATCATAGAAAATGACAAAATCTGTTTACCTAAATATTCACATACAGTCTGTTCCAAAATGATTTTTTTCAAACACTGAATGACAATAGCCAAACATTAACGTATTCATTCCTGAGAGGTTTGGGAAGATGGTGGAATAGAGGAGGTCACTTTCCTGGCTGCTCTGTGGCATGAAACTAAGAAAGCAGACAGGCAGCTTCTCAGCAAGGTAGGTAAAAAGAAGCAGGGAATATTTTGGGAAATTAATACTGGACATTCAAAGCAGATTGGGGACTCAGGAGGTTGGATATAATATAATGCCAGCTATATATAATGTGATATAATGCCTAATGTGATATATGTGATATAATGCCTATCACAACCAATGCCAGCTAGAGTGATTTCCCTGTGAGCAAAGTGGAGAGATGAGGGAATTACAGGAACCCAAATTTTCAGGAGACCTGTGGAATGTTTGGGAACAGAGAGATCAGAGATCAAAGAGACTGCCAACTGACCTGAAAATCGTGCTGCATATTATTCATGTGTAAGAGAGGTGTCACATCTCTCCAGGCTGCCCATGAAGGGCAGACGAGTAAGCCACTTTGCAGGTGTGCCATGGAGGCCAGCAGCTATGGAGGTTGATTCTTGGCAAACTCAAGCTGGGCCCAAAGGGCAGGCCTGGTGAACTCACACTGCAGGACAAAGAGAGTGCCTAAGTAACACAGAGAGGGGTTTACATGAGGGAATACAGGTTATGGAAAGTGTCTGGATCCTCCTACCCCCTTGATTCCAATGGCTCCAGGTCAGTCAGGAATTTGAAAGGGTACAGGTAGGAGTAATTGAGTTTGGAAAATGAACCAGGAAACAAGGGATCCACGGGTGATGGAGCAGGCAAACAATTGACTCCTCTGCCACATGAATGGAACTGAAGGGAGATCCCTGGGGTGCAGTCTCCTAGCATGGACTGGCAACTGCTGCACCCTGCATGTGCACTGATTTTAAATCTTCAGACAAATTGCTATTCAACAAAGAACCTGGAGCCTGCCTAAGCCTAAACCTCACCTCCAGGAGCTCTACCTATGGGATCTCCTCTTAAACTCCAGTGACCTGACCATGAAAGTGGAACCAACATCACAGTCCAAACCACCCTACCCTACTGTTGAGAAAGGAAGATGAAATTTTTTGAACTCCAACAGAAAAAATTCTTCAACTTTTCATGGAGAACATTTTTTCTCTATTTAATTGTGACCTTAATGGTTCATGGACACTTATACACATTTGTCTCTTTATTCTCATTTCCAGCATTTTTTGAAGGCAGTTTTTTTTTTCCTGTGGCTCAGGCTTTTGAAGGCTAGGATATTTGATTAGTACATTTTGGTTTTGTTTCGTGTTCTTTTTATTTATTTTTAAAATTTTTTTATATAATATATATATATTTCTCCCATCTATTTCCATTAATGCTATTTCTCTCTTCTGCTAACAGCCAAACTCTACTGTTCTCTCTTTCACTCTTCCTCTGATTTTTTTGCTTCTATTTTCTCTTTTCCTCCTTCATAACCATCACAACCTATATCCTTTAGTTCTCTCCCTGTTCACCATTTGAAATTGTAAACCCTTTTGCAAACAATGTTTTATTATAGGCAATAACTGATCATATCATTTCTGTTCATTGTGATATTAACACTGTGAATGACATAACAGGAAATATTTGATTGAATTCTGGATTCTGCTTGCATTGATTGTTGTAATTATTTGTTTCCCCCTAAACTGTGAGGTACTGAAAACCTTCAAGGACACTATAAGTTCACAGGGTAGAAACTCTACTGCCTCAGAGCCATAATGTTAGATGGGTAGACACACAAACAACATGAAAAAAGCAAGGGGAAAAACTGCCTCAAACAAACCAAAATACTTCAATAACAGAATTCATCTACACCACAGTGGAAGAAAAGGAGAGTGGAACATCAGAAAAGGAGTTTGGAATGTATATATTATGAGGAAAGGGATGACAGAAGGAGTGAAATCAGAGAGAAAATAGAGGAAATGAAAGATCATTTCAATAAAAAGATATTCTGAAAAAAAATCAAGTGGAAATCCTTGAAATGAAGGAATCAATAAACCAAATTAAAAATTCAATGGAAATCATCACCAGCAGACAAGTGAAGTGGACTTGGAAGATAGAGTTTTAGGCAACAAAGACAAAGTATATGATTATTTTTATACCACGGATTGAACCCACTTAACCACTGAGCCACATCCCCAGCCCTTTTTATAGTTTGAGATAGGGTCTCACTAAGTTGCTTGGATCCTCACTAAATGGCTCAATCCTCCTGCCTCACACTCCTGAGTTCTGGGATTACAGGCATGCACCCCCATCCCCAGCTAAAATATTTCTGGAAGATGAAGTTGATTGTGGAGAAAAGATGTTAAGAGACCATGAACAGAACTTCTAAGAAATATGAAATAACATGAAAGGACCAAATATAAGATTTATTGGGACACATGAAGGCTCAGAGATACATATTAAAGGAATGCAGAAAATTTTTAATGAAATAGTATCTGAAAATTTCCCCAACCTTAAGAATGAGATGAAAAATCAAACATAGGAGTCTTACAGGATATCAAATATACAAAATTACAACAGACCCACACCAAGGCACATTATTATGAATATGTCTAACATACAAAATAAGGATAGAATTTTAAAGGCTGTTTTAGAAAACCTGACAGGTCATATTTAGAGGGAAACTGATCTGGATCTCAGATGATTTCTCAGCCCAGACCCTGAAAGCTAGGAAGTCTTAGAATAATATATACCAAGCTCTGAAAGAAAATGGATCCCCATCAAGAATATAACACATAGAAAAATTAAGCTTCAGAATTGATGAAGAAACAAAACTCTTCCATGAAAAAAAGTTAAAAGAATCCTCAATTAGAAAGACTGCACTACAAAACACACTTAATAAAATATTTCATAAGGAAGAAATAAAAAATAGAAGTAAAAACCAGAAGAGGGTGGAACTACACTAGAAGAGTAGACAAACAAAGGAGAAACTAATTTAAAAACCAGAAATAAATCAAAATTACAGGGAATTAAAATAATTTCTAAATAATAACATTGAAGGTAAATGGACTACACTTATCAATCAAAAGATATAGACTGGTACATTGGATTGAAAAACAAGATCCAAAAAAGAGCTGTCTCCAAGAGATTTATCTTATAGGCAAAGACATCCACAGACTGAAAGTAAAAGGATGGGGAAAACATATCATTCACATGGATCTCATAAACAAGCAGGGGTTTCTATCCTCATATCAGATAATGTGGACTTCAGGTCAAAGTTAATCAGAAGGAACAAAGAATACTGTTTCATACTGTTTCAATACTGTTTAATACTGTTTAAGGGAATTATAGATCAACAAAATACAATAATTGTAAATATTTATGCCCCAAACAATGGTGCATACATGTACATCAAAGAAACCTTTTGCAACTTCAGGAATCAAATAGATCACAACTAAGAATAATAAAAGGTGATTTTAACATGCTTCTCTTATCACTGGATACATCTTTGAAATAGTAACTAAATAAGCTACAGAACTAAAATATACAACTAATAATTTAGATAACAGACATATGGAATACATTTTCTTTTCAGAAGCACACAGATCCTTTTCTAAAATAGATCATATCTTAGGCCACAAAGCAACTCTTAGCAAAAAAAAATAAAAAAAAAAAAGAAGGAAATACCTTGTATTTGATCAGATCAAAATGGAATAATATCAGAAATAAATGATAAAATAAAAAATAGAAGCTACTCCAACACATGGAGACCAAATAATATACTATTGCATGACCATGCATGACCAATGGATAGCAGGAAAACTCAGGGGTAAAATAAAAAAAAAATACTTAGAAGTAAATGAAAATAGCAATGCAACATATCAAAATTTCTGGGACACTATGAAGGCAGTTCTAAAAGGAAAGTTCATTGCACTGAGGTCTTTCATTGGAAGAATAGAAAGTCACCAAATAAATAACCTAACATTACATCTCCAGACCCTAGAAAGAGAAGAGCAAATCAACACTCAAAGCAGAACACAAGAAATAATTGCAACCAGAGCCAACATCAATGAAAGTAAAACAAAAAAAATCAATTAAAAAATCAATGAAACAAAAAGTTGGTTCTTTGAATAAACAAATAAAATTGGTAAACCCTTACCCAAACTAAGAGAAAGAGGAAAAAAACACAGATTACTAAAATTTATAATGAAAAAGGAAATATCACCAAGCACACCTCTGAAATGCAAAGGATAATCAGAAAGTAGTTTGAAATTTAGGAAATCTTGAAGACATGGACAAATTTCTATAGACATATGACCTGCCCATATTGAATCAGGAGGACATAGAAAATTTAAACAGATGAATTTCAAGCAATGAAATTGAAGATGCCATCAATTCATGTTTAAAACACTAGAAAAACTAGGGAGAGTAGATACATACCTCAACATTTAAAAGCTATATACATTAAACCCAAGGCCAACATCATTCTAAATGGCGAAAAATTGAAAGTATTCCCACTAAAAATTGATACGAGACAGGGATGCCCTCTTCCACCACTTCTATTTAAGATAGTCCTTGAAACCCTAGCCAGAGTATTTAGGCAAAAGAAAGACAGTAAAGGGACACAAACAGGAAGAGGAGAGCTCAAATTATCCCTATTTGCTGATGATATGATCAGATATTTAGAACACCCAAAAAATTCCACCAGAAAATTTCCAGAATTCATAAACAAACTTAACAAAGAAGTAGGATATAAAATTAATACCCATAAATAAATTTTGTTCCTATGCACGATTAACAAATCAGTTTTGAAAGAGGAATTAGGAAAACTAGCCCTTTCACAATAGCCTCAAAAAATAAAAAATGAAAAACCCTTGGGAATCAATCTAACAAAAGCAGTGAAAATGTCTTCAATGAAAATCACACAACACTGAAGAAAGAAACTGAAGAAGACCTTAGAAAATGGAAAGATCTCCCATGTTCTTGTATAGATAGAATTAATACCAAGATACCAAAAGTGCTATACAGATTTAATGCAATTCCTATTAAAATTCCAATGATGTCCTCCACAGAAATAGAAAAAGCAGCCACAAAATTCATTTGGAAAGACAAGAGACCCAGAATAGCCAAAGCAATCCTTAGTGAGAAAAGTGAAGCAGTTGGCATCACAAAACGCAAGACTTTAAATTATAGTACAGAGCTATAGTAAGAAATAAGGCACAGCATTGTCATAGAAACAGACATGAAGATTAATGGAGGAGAATAGAAGACACACAGATAAACCCACAGTTTATCTCATACTAGACAGTTTTCTCATACTGGACATAGGCTCCATTAACATATAGTAGAGAAAAAGTAAACTTTTCAACAGCTGGTGCTATGAAAATTGGAAATCTATATGTAGCAGAATGAAATTGAACCTCTATCTCTCACATTGTACAAAACTCAACTTGAAGTGGATCAAGGACCTAAGCATTAGACCAGAAAGAGCCTGCAACTACTAGAAGAAAATGTAGTCCCAACTCTACATCATGTAGCCTTAAGAACTGACTTCCTCAACAAAATTCCTAAGGCACAAGAAGTAAAATCAAGAATCAATAAATGGGATTTTATCAAACTAAAAAAGCTTTTTTCACAGCGAAGAAACAATCAAGATCATGAAGAGACAGCCTACAGAATGGGAGAAAATCTTTGTCACCTGTACCTCAGAGCATTAATCTCCAGGATAAAAAAAACTTTAAAAACTTAACACCAAAAAAAAAAAAAAAAAATAACCCAAATAACCTAATCAATAAATGGGAAAGGAACTGACACTTCACAGAGTAAGAAATAAAAATAGTCAACAAATGTATAAAATAATGTTCAACATCTCTAGCAATTAGAGAAATGAAAATTAAAACTGCACTGAGATTTCAATCAGAATGGCAATAATTAAGAATATAAGCAACAATAGGGCTGGAGTTGAAGCTCAGTGGTAGAGTGCTTGCCTAGCACATGTGAGGTACTGGGTTTGATTCTTGGCACCACATAAAAATAACTAAATAAAGGCATTGTGTCCATCCACAACTAAAAATATATTTAAAAAATATATAGACAGCAATAAATGTTGTTGAAAATGTAGGGAAAGGGGTAAATTTATACATTGCTGGTGTGCCTGAAAATTGGTGCAATCACTTGGAAAGCAGTATGGAGATTCCTCAAAAACTAGGTATTGAACCACCATTTGACCCGGTTATACCATTCTTCAGCATATTTCCAAAGGACTTAACTTCAGCATGGGACAGTGACACAACCATGTCAATATTTATAGAAGCTCAATTCACAATATCTAAGCTATGGAACCAACCTAGGTGCCCTGCAACACATGAATGGATAAAAAAATGTGGTATATATACACAATGAAATATTACTTGGCCATAAAAAGAATGACTTCATAAATCTGCCAGTAAGTGGATGGATCTGGAGATTATTATGTTAAGTGAAATAAGCCAATCCCAAAAATCAAAGGTGGAATGTTCTCTCTGATATGTGTATGCTAACACACCACAAGGCAGAGGAGGGCAGAGAATAGAAGTTCATTTGATTAGACAAAGGGGAATGAAGGGAATGGAGTAGGTACAGGAGTAGGAGAGACAGTGGAATTAATCGGACATAACTTTCCCATGTTCATGTGTGAATATACCACAGTGAAACTCCACATCATTTACAATCACAAGAATGGAATCCTAATTAGAGTAAGTTATATTTCATGCATGTTTGATATATCAAAATATATTCTACTGTCCTTTATGTCTAAAAAGAATAAAATAATTTCCTAAAAAAAGTATACGATCATGAAAGAAAGAGAACTCATTTCCTTAACCAGTTGACGAGTAGCTCACCAATTTAATTCCATAAATTAGGTCAATTCCTTTGGCCTTTTTAACTATAACAAAGTCTCTAGGTACAAGAGGACAGCCACACTATCATGAGCAGTCTGTTATCTTTGAAGCTGGTTTCCTGAGTCTGAAATTAGATTTTAAGTATTCTAATACCAAAAGTGTTTGATCTATTTTTAAGAGGTAAGTTGTATCTCTGCTTTTCCACATTCAGCAGTGAGGATATAACTGTTGCTTCTGACTTGGGGAGTCAGGGAGGGTTGCAGATGAGTTTACTGTCATTGGAATTTTAAGTTATTGTTGAGAGGAAAGGGTGACAAGTTAAATTAAAAGGTGACTGATGTACTTCATCTAGAAGGGGTTACATTTTTTCACAGAAGTTAGAAGCGATGCTAACCAGTGAGAGTGCATGGTGAAGGAAGAGGATGGAAGCTTGAGGAGAAAGGGGAAATTGTGGAGCAATTGTTGCAAACGTTTCAATAAGGATAACTAAGAATTGTGCATATCTCTGGGAACCTAAGGGTAAGTTTGATACCACAAAATTTCAAGAATTATAGTTGGCATTCTGCTGAGATTTTTATCAAGTAACTTTAACTCTGTGGTAGGAATCCTGAATGTCATTAGCAAGGGTTTGCAAAGTAGACAAGAGCTTGATAAGTGCACTACTGAGAAGTTTACCATGAGTTCATTCTGGACAGGAAGACATAAAAGCCAGAATAGGAATATTGATCTGGAGATGTGTCAGAAGACAAAACATGTAAAGCAAAGAATTCAGTGGTGATGATAATAGAGGAAAACAGGAGCTAGGTTAGAAAAAGTTCTTAAATGAGACATTTCCACTGAAACCAAAGGTTCACAGGAGATGTAAAAATATTGAAGGTTTGTCAAATATGAGCAGAATGATTAAGTGCATAATGAATAAGTTAAGTGAATAGGGGTATAAGTGTGAGGTTCAAAGTGTAAGGTTCAAAAAGGAGGAATTGTTGAATGACGGCTATAGAACAATGGTCCAGAAGGAGAGATGCACAACCCTGTTCCAGGCAGCATGGGTTGAAGAAAATGAAAAAAGTAGAAGCTCTTTCAGAAGATGTTACAAAGGATCTTAAATTTTAAAATGCAAATCCGTGTTTCATGTAGTGTGTGAAGGAAGAGATGTAAAGTATGGGGTTGTTTGTTCATGGTGGAATGGTGGTCTTAAAGAGTCTCATGAGGAAAACAAAGAAACTGATCAGGAACCGAGTGGGCCCAGGGTGGTGCTGAGGCAAGCTAGATAAGGTGATTAGAAACAAGTTGAGTTTTCTGCTTAGGTCCTTGAGTGCTGGTCAAAGACATTAAGATAAGGGGTTGGGATATTGGTTTTCTTCTATTGCTCTATAATTACCACAGTACAATAACTTACAACAACAAATTAATTAGCGCCTAGTTCTACAGGTTAAGAGTCTAACACAGGTCTCACCTGGTTAAAATCAAGGTACAGGCCCAGTTGCATTCATTTCTGGAGGCTCTCAGGGAGAACCCATGTCTGTACCTTTTCTGTCTTCCAGATATTGCAAGTTCCTGGGCTTATTGTCTTCTTCTCATTTTCAAAGCTAGTAATGCTGCATCTCTCTGACCATTTTTATGTAGTCACATCCCCTCTGTCTCTTGTCTTCTGCCTTCCTCTTTGACTTTTAAGGACTCTTATGATTACAATGTGCCCACCTGGATAATCCAGGATAATCTTCCTATTTGTAAGGTCAACTGATTAACAACCATAGTTCTAATTGCACACTTAATTACTCTTTGCCATGTAATGTGATACATTCACAGATTTGGGGGATTAGGATGTGGACAATTGAGGAGGGAGGGCATTATTTTATTGACCATTGGAGATAAACTGCAGAGGTTTGTAGACAATAAAGTAGTGTACTTTGGCCAATGGAAGACAGATTTGATCAAAACTACCTTTAAGATTTCAACTGGACTGTTAGGAACTTTAACCTTAGCAAAATTCTACTCCTGGGCTT
The DNA here is from genome assembly GCA_020662805.1 of Glaucomys volans. NCBI lineage: Eukaryota > Metazoa > Chordata > Mammalia > Rodentia > Sciuridae > Glaucomys > Glaucomys volans. The sequence goes on along the minus strand of JAJEJO010000885.1, from coordinate 253,832 downwards.
CTGTGATTGATATGTACTTCCGGAATGTTTGCTTAAAATACTTCTACTGCTAATACCAATACAACTACTATCACAACTACATTCCTTGTGTTTTATGTTTCAGGCTGATTCTAAAGTCATTGTATACACTAATTTTATCCTTAAACAGTACTGTGAGGAAGGAATTATTCACTTCCCTCGTTTTCATATGAGGAAACTCAAGAATAAGTGACTTGCTGGAGATCACAAAGTGGAGGATTTGCGTACCTTTCTGAGTTGGGGGAAATGGAATGGGTGAAGAGTGTTTGTTTTGGGTTAGATACTAAAGGGTTCAAGTTAGAAACAATGCTTTATTTAATTAATTGGGGGAAGGATCTGTTAAAATACTCACAGGGGAAAAGTGACTCTTCATTGAACGAACCTACACAGACATCATACTTCTTTAGCTCAGTGCAATCTCAATACAATAGCACAACCATCTACAAGGCTGTTCTAACTTTTCTCTCTTTGCAATTAAAAAAATACTTATTATCGGCAATGCAAAAGAAACTTGCTGGACATTACATGAACCTGATTGAGATGTAAAACCCAAGGGAATAATATTTTAGAAGTAATTATAAAATGTGCTGAAATTTTACCTGATATTTTGTAAGATCATCAATTGCCTTATTGCTGTCTATATCATTTGCTCCTCTTCCAAGTTCCTTCTCCATGGTCTCTCTCTTTTACTATCTCTCTGCCTCTACCCACGTACTCATTTCCTTTTTTGAATACTTCTCTCTTCATTTTTTTCATCACTTTTTTCTTGTGCCTTCCTCCTCCTGCTTCTCTCAGTTGTGTAGGTTATTATCTCCAACGTACCCATACCATATTCACTCTGGAAATTTGTTTTAAAATACTAAAATTCTCCAGAATTTACTTTCTCCTTTATATTCAATTATCCCCTTTATTCCACCTATCAAATAAAGTTCAGACCTTCTTACATTCTGCTCCTTAGATCTTACAATTTCTAGTTATAATTCTCCCAAATCTTCTGGCAATTCATTTGTCTTCACCTTTGCACCTTTTTCTGACTTTTCTAATAAATCTAACCTTATCATTTACCTGCTCAAAATTCTTCAGCTATTCTCACAATCTATCTAATAAAATCGAAACTTCTTTACCAGGTTTTAAAAAATCTCTGACTACTCATCTAACGTCACTTTCACCTTTTCCTCTAATGGCCCTTCACCTGTTACCCTTTGGCAGCACAGAAATGCCTATGTTTTCCAGAACACATCGTGCTGTGTTATGCTTCTGTAACCTTCCATCTATCATTGCTCTATTCCCTCAATGCTTTTCCCCAAACTGTAGGAATACTTCTAGACACTCTTTAAGATTGTTCATGTGTTTCTTCTGTGAGGGCTTCCCAGTCTTTTTGAGGCAAACCTGGGACATTTTCTCTACTTTCTCCTCTACTGTGCATTCTTTGGTGTTTGCAAGAATATTGTTATTAGTATATAGAGTCAGGACATGGGGTTTTCTGTTCCCAGCACATACACAAAATCCAGCAAATAGTAGTTTGTTAAATTAACCTACCACAATGCTCTAGAATATTTCTTCTTTCAGCTTGAATATCAGTTTCTCAAGCTGTATTCTTTGGAACCCTAGCACCCCCTACAAAAGAGCTATATATTATAATTAGAGGTAGGTTTATATAATGATGTAAAATGTATGTTTATTTTCATGTTGATTTGATAGAGAAGTCCAATTCTTCTTTTTTCAAGTAATCCTCTTGATTTTTAGTTTCATAATGATTGTTAAGTGCTGTCAAGATCCATAAAGGATTTAAATCATCTAAACCACCAAAAATGAAAAATGTATATTTATTTTTTTACCTCGACCTATATGATGAACATCAACAAAAACAAAGCATATGTATGACTACAACATCAATCTAATGACCTCCATTTGATTTGTTTCTCACCTACCGCTGCTTAACGTAGATTAGTGTCAAGGAAATAGAAAAAGTTTTGCTCATTTACCTTAGTGCTTTATTGTTGGAATGGTGGTGCAATTTTAATTTTAAACAGTTGAAATAGAGAAAAATAACTCTTGTAAGGAAAAGTTTTAGGAAATAATCACTAAAAAAGAGAGTATCAATTGAAGTTCACTGAGGAATACAGACACCATAATGTGTAACTGAAGGAACTTATTATATAGAAATGTTATAGGATTTGGAGGGAATCTCCAGATCAAAAGGGTAACTTTGAGGTGATGCAGAGATATGAAATTATCTGCTAGAAAGAATGATGTTGCCACCTTTAGAACTGGGGGAACAAAAGAAAAAGGTTGGATTATTAGAACTCAGAAGCTCAGAGGAGAGACTCTACTGAGTTTAGAATTGGACCTATGAGAAATGGAGGAACTCTGAGTGTGGCTGGGGCTGTAGCATGTAAAGGAAGTGAGAGTTTGGAAGCAACTGGTAAAGACAAAGTGACAGGCTATGATTGCTGAAGTGATGCTGAAAGGAACAAGAAGAAAATGGAAAGGAACTAGTTCCTTCTCTTATATTCCTGCCTTTACTCTTTCTCCAGTGATCTCTATTGATAGAACATATCAGAAAGCCAATTGGTAAAGGAGAACTGCAGTTTGCAGAGTCCCAGCCCTAGAATTACAAAGCAGAATGCAGAACCATGAATATGAATGGAGAAACAAATGTTTAAAATGCAGCACTCATGGCAATTAAATCAGTCTTAAGCAATGGTCAGTATAACCATCTTCCAGCTTCAAAAAGCTCCACATGATTAATCATAAACTCAGGATCCTAAATATTAATATACTTCTATTTGTGTTTGTTGGCCATTAGACATGCACTTGAGTATGCTGTCACTATAGTTATCATTTGATCATTCAATCTAGAATCTATATGGAATTATTCTAGATGCTTGGGTCTTAGCAGTGAAAAAAAAAAATAGATCCCTGCTGTGCTCTTTCACTCTGATAAAGGAAAGAAACATAATAAAAATATACATGTTAGATGATAAAATGCAATGGAGAAAATAAAGTTTAGGGTATAGAGACTGGGGTGGAAGCAGCTCTTTCTTATGGGGTGATCTTAGAGAGCCTCAGCAAGAAAGTGAAACTTGAGCAAGGACTCTAAGAAAATCAGAGGGAGAAAGCAGTATAACTATATGGGTGAAGATCTTTTCCGTAGGAAAAACATTGCATGTGATGGATATGAGATCGATGAAAATTTTGCCAAGTGTTGGACCTTTTGTGGGATCACAGGTTGCTTTTTAAGTATTTGCCTAATTCTATTCTAGAATTCTGTGAATCTAGGTAGGTAACATTAGCTCATTATCAAATATGGTACCAAGATGAAACATTCTACAAAAGCATTGCTCATCTTTTCCATCAAGGGAAAGCTATGCTTCTTCACACAGCAGGTTATAAAAGATTTGCTGATGGTAAGGAGAATTGGCTAAAGTATGTAATGTCCTACCTAAACTATAAGATACTTGGATTCAATCACCTATGATATTCTTATCCTAGTCTCAAACTTTTAATTCGGATTTTAATAAATGCAAAATGCCCAGCACTTTACAAAATTATTTATTTGTTAAAATGAAAACCTTTATTTTTTTAGTTAAGAATTAATGAACCTTGATAATTGGCAGTCTTTGAGGAAGAAAGTGGGATGGACACCATCAGTATTTTTAACCCCAAATGATGAAATCATTGCTGGCATTGAAATCACTTAGCTTTTTGCTCAGATATTATTTTTCTGAAAAGTAAATATATGCATTTAGTATTCAATGGTGTCAGAAATATTGACAGATTAGCTATAATTTATTCCTACAATTAGTTTGTTATGTGAACAATAAATATGAATTTATCTAAAGTTAAAAGTGGTATAAAATCCAAGAATATTGTTAAAGGTTTAAAAAAAATAAACAGTAATTCTTGTCTTTGGAAAAATGGGTTTTACTTTGTAATGTAAAATCTTTTTTGGTACCTAGTTATGATTTCCAACAGGAAAACCTGAGGTGGGTATGTTTAAATTTCTTTTATCTGAGGAGAATGTAATCTAAGACTGCACACTTTTTAGAAGGTAGAAATTTGAGTTGCCTTAGTAAATTTGTTTTTAACTTAAAGTGGAATATTAAGTGGTCAATGGTGCATATTGGGAGGCAAAAACATGGTTCTGGCTGGAAAAATCACTGCTTACAATTGGCAGTATTTGCACAGCACTTAACCTCTGTGCCCAGGTTCCTCCAGCTGTCAACTAGGGATAATAGTAATTGGTACCTTCCCTGGGAAGTGCGCATGTGCTTTGACATCCCTGGTTGAAGATGATATATCAACAAAAATTATTATTATTAGAACATAATACAGGTATGCACATAAAACACCAGCATGGAGCTCTTTTAGTACTTAAATAACATCTATAAATGCTTTTCTTCCATACTCTTTTTACTATAGGTGAGAGAATATAATCATAGCATGTCATTTAATGTCTCCAAACATATAGGAAATATAATTTTACAGCTTCATGTCAACTTTTTGAGAAGCCCTAATCCTGCTAACTCCTTAAGGTCTCAGTAGCAAATTGCACCAATACACCCCATATTAAGCCGTGGCACATTTTAAAATGTTGACTGAATTACTTTTCCTGGAGACTGGAACCATCAGGGAAAGGCTGGGGGAATAAAATTGGCTAGCGATATTAAAATTTTGGTTGTTCAACACTGAACTGAATCTCCACAACGTATTAAAGTGCTATCTAAACAGATAATTAGCTAGTCGTTGCTCAGTGGGCTCTTTCTAAATTTAGCAGCAAAATTAGGTTTAGGGTATGTGAAAAGAGGAAAAGAAATTTTCTCAAGGGAAACTAGTGTCAGCAGAGCTGAGGAATGTCACAATAGCTACATTCCGTCAATTATGAACATCATCAGGGGATCTCCCTATGCTATGCAGGACAAGGTTTATTCATAAGTGCATCCTGAGGATAGGTGATACAAAGCATTGGCTGCAGGAGACAGGCTTACAAGAGATGACAGCGACTGGTGGAAAAAGGGAGGGAGAGAGTAGAGGAAAGGGGTGGAGGGAAAAAGAGTACAAGCCCAGGTTCTGGGAGACTGGATAGTAATCGGAAGTAAAGAAAATCAGAGGCCGGCAGGGTGTAGAATGGTGTGTGTCCTCAGAGGTGAGTAAAACATTGTAAGCCAGTGGGCGGAAGGTGGGAGACCTTAGTGATTGAAAGCAAAGGACGACCGTGGTCTTGGCCGCAGGCAAGCTTTAGTTTAGCTGTGACAGGCTTGTCTCTGGGTGGCTGATTATTGTTCCTCTGATTGGAGCACATTTGTGACTATCTGGTCGAGATGGTAGGACCTACAAAAAATGAATGGCGAAGGCCTTAGGACTGGTACCCTTGGCCTCTCCCCACTCCACCCCCACGGACAGTCCAAACTTAATCCTTTCCTCCTCCGCAGAACCGCGAGTGTCTGTGGTTTCAAGGTCAAGGCACCCCGGCAGTGCGTGGCGGGTAGACGAGGAGAGAAGGGTGGAGAGACATATGGGCTGAGAGAGGGCTTGGTGGACTACAAGCGCTCACAGGCAAATGTTTAATACTTCTCGAGGTCGCTTTTCTGTGATTAGTTCAAAGAAAAAAAGCCAAAATAAGATTACACGTGCGAACATGCAAATGACTTAAGAACACTAGGGCCCTGGAAGCCCCCCGATGGGGAACACCCATGGCCTCCTGTTGCCAATCGCCCGGCGCGGAAAGTGGACAAACCGGCAGCCCGAGAGAAGCAAGAGCGAGAAAGCAAACCTTCTGGGGCCCCTCCTCTCGCCAGCTCCGCCGACCCTTCCAACAAGCCACCCTCCCAGAGAAAGGAGCAAGAAAAACGCCTGTGCGAAAGTGCCACAGCGAGCGGGCGCGGGGGAGAGGTGGGGAGTGGGTCAAGAAAGGAGAGCTTCGGTGAGCACAGCTGTCCCGGGGAGCAGGAAGGAGAAAGTCTCTTCTTTCAGTCCCCGGCGCTCCGGCAAGGAGGGAGGCGACTAGTCTAGCAGGCTGCGTCCAGCTTCCCAGACAGGAACCTTTAGCCTGGGCAACGGGAAGGGCAGCCTCAGCGTGCTTTCTCCTCGCCACCCCCTCCACGACCCAGGTCCCCCACCGGAGGGAGAGTGATGGGCTGGAGAGGCGAGCTGGGTGCGCGATTGTCCCGCAGCACTCCGCCTCCGTCTGCGCCGGGCGGCTGTGGACCCGCGAGGGGCGGAGTGGGCGATACCATCGGAAAGGCTGAGAAGGGGGGGAAATGAAGCAGGAACAAGGGGCGGGGCCGGCTAACCTATTCCAGATTTTCCTGTCCTTTTTAAAGCTCTGCTGTGGGAGAAACCCCGTTATCAAAGTGGATGAAGAGGTTTTTTTTTTTTTTTCCCCTCTCTCTTTTGAGGGGGGAGGAGCGTGTGTAGGAGGGCGGGGTGGGAGGAGGCGGCGTGCACCCCGGGATCAGACGGGAGCGGGAGTTGCTGGGAGGGCGGGCGAGTCCGGGCCCCGGCTTTGAGGGTCGGCTTGCTCTCCCCCTCCCGCGAGGGTGGGGTGGTGCGTTCCGAGTTCCCAGGAGTTCGAGGCGGGCGGGTGCCGGGGGGAGGGGAGTGGCGGCGGCGGCGGCGGCGGCGGGCGGCTCCCGCTTCAGCCTCAGCAGTGGCGTCGGCGACGGCGGAGTCGAGGCACCCGCGAGCGCTCGGCTGAGTGTCAGCCCGCGGCGACGGCGCAAGAGCTGGGAGTTAGGGACACGCTCGCCGGACCTTCCGCCGCCGCCGCGCCGCGGCCGCTGCTGCAGCCACCCAGAGCCTGAGGCGCCGGGGCCCGGGGAGCCGGGGGGCCGGCGGGAGAGCGGGCCGGGGGGAGGGTGGGGTATGGCGCGGACCCCGGGGCCGGCCCCGCTGTGTCCCGGAGGCGGCAAAGCACAACTTTCCTCCGCTTCTCCCCCCGGGGCCGGGCTCCTGCTGCCGCCCCCGACGCCACCGCCGCTGCTGTTGCTGCTCTTCCCGCTGCTGCTCTTCTCCCGGCTCTGTGGTAGGTGAACCGCGGCGGTCGGCGCGGGGTGAGGAAGGCGCGACCGAGGGTCCCGGCGTGGCGGCCGGGCCCTCGCGGGCCGCTTCCGTGGCGGCGAGGCGGTTACGTTAGGCGGTTGGCTGCGCGAGCGGGTGCCGCGGACTTTGGCTGGAAACTTTTCGCCGCGCCCCGGGCGAGGCCGGGAAAGGGCCGGGCGGGCGAGTGCGGCGCCGTCCATCCTAGCGGTCGCGCGGCTCTAGTGCTGATGGCCGGCTCCGCGATAGTCCTCGGTGCGCCGAGCTCTGGGGACCGTTACTTCCTAGCTCTTTTCGGGAACCAAGCGGAGAATGCGGACTTCTGGGCAGGGGTTAAGATGCTGGGATGCACGTTTTGCCGCCTCCTTTTTTTTTTTTTTTTTTTTTTTTTTTTTTTTTAAGATCCCGGTGATCCCGGAAACCCTCGGAACCAGAGCCCGACGGAATGAAGCCTTCTGTCCTCCTCTCATGGCCTTCCACTCAGGAGAAGGCACCATCTTAAACCCACCCTGCCGCAGCATCTCTTACAACCAGTTTTCTTAGGTCCTTGGGCTCTGTTCTGCCCTGGCAACCTCTGATCTCGGATTGAGCCCGGTCACTGCCTTCTAGTTGTGGGACGTCTCTTGACTGTCCCTGCTTATTTTAGGAAATTTTGTTTGTTTCCAGGTCCAAGATATACATGTTAAATACTTGATTGCATCGGCCGCCGGCGGTTCTAATCAAAACAGCCCCATACCTATCCCCAGTGTCAGTCTTTCCCGTGTTTTGGTACAGTTTTCCTGGCAGATTTGGGGCTAGTCTTTTTGTAAGTTCGGTTCCCAAATATTTGAGACTAGAGGCCTACTTTTTAAGGATCATGAAAAAATTTTGCTTTTTATGCAAGAAAAATAATCCTAAGTAGTAATTAATGGACCACAGTGATTTGGGAAAATAAGATCACTGGTCTTTGGAGATTAGTGCAAAATGCCTTTGGGTAATATCAAAATACTGCTGGGCATTATTCATTCAAGAACCCTTACTTGGTGAGGAAAATGATGGGCAGAAGTTCCCCTTGTCCAAGTGGTTCTTAGTGTATCAGCAAATCTCAAGCCGAATTGTTACCAACATTTATTAAAAGGGGAGATGTGTGGAAATTTCTTGGATAGTGTGATGTGGAAGGAAGAGAATCCTGTTATGGGTATATGAGTTAAGGTAGTTGGTTATGAGGTAGATAAAGTTGTAAGATTTGAGTGCCCCTCATAGGCTGAGAATTTTCACTACCAATTCACCATCAGTACTGTAATGAAAGTTTCAGATTTATACAATGTAGTAATGAAAAATGGCATGTTACCTAATGTCTAGTGTTGATTGCCACTCCTCAGATGTTTAGTTCCAAGACACAACTATTAATGCTATTACTCCTTTCATAAAAGATGCTTGGTTGAATTTGTGTGCTGTTTTTAAGTTCCATTAAGCTTACAGTTGAGTTCCAGGATAGTTGGAAAGGACATTAACAGTTTACTATCTTAACTGTCCAGTTTATGTTTATGATGGGAAGAATATATGTACATCCATAGAAGTACATTTGTCCAGTTAGATAAAACGCAAGGAAGAATGAAGCTAAGTAATATGTACAGCTGATACAGGAGATATAATTTGCATAATAATCTCAACGATTTTACAAATGAATTGATTATTTTTTGAAGGAGCACATTGGTTTTCACATGGAAGAAGAAAACAGATTTCTTAAAAATACCTTCAACAATGTGCTATTGGAGGTCTTGATTTTTTTTAGAACTTAAAAACTTCAGCAGTTAGGTTTGTGGACTGTGATTTAGAGGAAGTGTAAATTGAAGTTTTTTAAGAGTCAACTCTGCTTATAGTTGTAGTCAGACACTGGTTTGGTGTTACTGTGCACTGCTCTTTTAAAGAGCTTCCTTTTTCGGCTTCTAGTGTTATAACACTCTAATTTGTGAACCCTTATGACAAGTTTTTTCCATCAAACTCTTAATTTTAGAATTTAGTCTTTGAATAGGGCACAGTTGTTGTGACCTAGGGATACTTAATAAGTATGGAAATAGAATTTTATTCTTGTAAGCTATTTGTTGATCTAACAACCTGTTGATCTGACTACTAATGTTAGTAGTGCCAACATGCATATTACTACTTAGGAGATTTGGCATGTACTTATGTTGGTGTAGAATTAGTTTTAGAGATGCGAAGATTTCTATCCTTATAGAGATGACTGATTTGTTAATTAGAATGCTTTGTTTTGTCATACTTAGATTTTTCTTTCCCTTGCTATTTTTGATACATTGCTTATTTTTAGTATAGCCTTAGTTTTGGTTAACTTTATCATGTTAATTTGACTATGAAAATGGTCCCTCACAACTGGTAGATCTCATATTCTGAAAACGTAAAAATTTATATCAGATTTGCTATTTGTTTTGTGTTTTACATTATCTTATTTGAAGATTTGAACTTTTCAAATGAGACATTGACAGGTTGACAAAATACCAGTTTTCATTTTATTTTTTTAAGTCTAAGAAATTCCTAGGTATAAAGATCAAGTGGACTAGGTTTTACAATATGTCACTTGACAGACTTCATTTATTTAATTCTGAAATTCCATGTTTCTTTTTGATGACAGTAATCAATTCATAGATTATCAGATTTATCTGAATTTTCTTTCCTACATTTATCTTGAGAGAATATTAGCAGGGATATGGTATTGATGAATAAGAAGATAGACTATTTGACCTTTATAAGGCTCCATAGGACCCTGGGATTCTACTGTTATTTGCATTTTTTAGCAAGCTTTTATCTTAAGATGACTGTTTAGAAGATGATAGAAAAGATTCGAGATAATAGGAAACATTTAAAAGTACTTTTTATGTATTTGAAAGTCATTTGGGGTTGTAACAAATGATAAGGTTTTGGCTTTAGAGTGTTTATAGTGTTTTAATATTCAAAAAGGAAATAGGTGAGTATAGGGCAGTTTGTTGTTTTTTTTAAAAAGTTTTTTAGATGTTGATAGACCTCTATTTTTATTCTTTTATTTATATGTAGTGTGAGAATTGAACCCAGTGCCTCATACATGCTAGGCAAGTTCTCTGCCACTCAGCCACAACCCCAGTCCCGGCAGTTTGTTGTTTATGATGGAGATGTACATGAGTTACTGTGGGTTTCCAGGAAGAGGGATGCCTAACTTACTAGAGATAAAGATGTATATTTGAATTGGGCACAGTGGCACTCCCATATAATCCCAGAGACAGGAGGCTGAGGCAGGAGTATCTCAAGTTCAAGGCCAACTTGGGCAACTTAACAAGACCTTCACAACTTTGTGAGACCCAGTCTCAAAATAAAAAATGAAAAGGCTGCAGATGTGTATCTCAGTGGTAGAGTGCCCCTGGGTACAATCTGAATGTGCAATGAGAATTTTTTTTTTTATGGTATTGGGGATTGAACCCAGGGCCACTCTACCACTGAGTGTACCACAGCCCTAAAAGTCACTTAATCATTTGAATCAGATAATTCAGGTTGGACATTGTGGAAATGGTAAAAGATTGATATCTCTTTCTCTCTTTTTCTTCCTGCAACTTATATTTTAGTTACTAAAAATGTAGTTTCTGAAAAAATGCTGCTATTTACTAAATGTAAATCATTGATTATCACCTTACTATTGGAGTTCTTTGAAGATTAAATGAAAGAATAAAATAAAAGAGTGTTAACATTTATTACATAGCATAGCATAAACAATCCTGTATGGTTATTGGTGATTTTTATTTTGGGGGGTAACAGGGGTTGAATTTAGGGGCACTCGACCACTGAGCCACATCCCCAGTCCTATTTTGTATTTTATTTAGAGACAGGGTCTCACTGAGTTCCTTAGCACCTTTCTTTTACTGATGCTGGCTTTGAACTCTAGATCCTCCTGCCTCAGCCTCCCCAGCCATTGGTATTACCAGTGAGCACCTCCGCACTTGGCATGGTATTAATGATTCTTAAATCTACTTTTGTCCTGAATAATTGAGTTTTCAAATTAATTGACTAGTTGTATTTGCACTTTGCATCTTTTTGTATGGAGTTTATAGCCCTAAGAGTAGTTTTTAAATATTTGTTAAATTTACTTCAGATGAATATATAGATGACCAATTTTTAAAATATTAGAATATAATAAAATTGATTTTATTGTATAACTATGGAAACTAGTTGAATCTTCCCTTAATGATGTTGAATGCGTTTTAAGATTTTGGCAGTCCTGTGAAGTCACTTAGAATATTAGGATTATATTGAAAATGTGGGATTGGCAAGGTAGTCACAATTTATTTAACTTGTACTCTATTTTCTGGTAGCATCAGGTTGGGGTGAACAACACTTGTTACCTGTTTGAGTCTCTCCACATCCCAAACATATATTATTAGAAAGTGAACCAAATTTAGAAGCAAGTAGAAGGGACAAAATCTACCTTTTAAAAATTATTTTGGGGGTGTTGTAATTATGTATATGTATTTGGTATCCGTTGTTAGGTATTTGTACTTCAACATAATATAACAATATACTTTGATCAGTTTTGTTCCTCTGTACTTCCCCTTTGGTCTTTGCTTCTATAGCATTAGAAATATGCTGTAGAAATATTCTGGGTAGTTATATGTGTGTATATTACATATATTTACTGGCTTACCTTGTTAGATAGGCTGAATAGCCCTTATTCCAAATGCTTTGGATCACAAGTGTTTTGGATTCTTTTTAGAGTTTAGAATACTTGCATATGTGTAATAAAGTATTTTGGGGATGGAATGCAAGGTAAAAAATTGGAATAAATTTATGTTTTATGTATACCTTATACATATAACCTGAAAGTAATTTTATATACTATTTTAAATAATTTTGTGTATGAAACAAAGTTTCATGGTGTGGAATTTTCATTTGTGGCATCATGTCTGTTCAGGATGTTTTTGATTTTGGAGCATTTCAGATTTCAGATTTTTACATAAGGGATGCTTAACCCATTCTTACATATTTACATATTTATTATTAAATGACTCAGAAACACAGATACATTTTGTATCTGTATAGTTAAGACATCAGTTATTGTCAGTTATTTGAAACATATTGACAAGAAGCTAGTTAAAATAGTATTTTGACATTCTATGATTTACTATTAAAATTAGTAAATATTTCTATGGCATATTCTGTACTCTTTTAAAGTCTTCATAAAAATTGACAATAAACTATGATTTGCAAAAAAGTGACAATACTGTTAATATATAAATGTGGGATAAAATCAAGTAACCCTTAAGTCTATAATGGAATATTAAAGATGATTTTATGTGGCACACACTCATGTGGCACACACTCATGTGGCACACACTCATGTCTAAAAATCTGGCCAATAATCTGTCATACTTTTGATCTGTGATGCTTTTGATTACCCTCTATATTTAGAATGTCTTTAAATTCTTGAACACATTCCTTTCCTGAATTTCATTAAACTTTTTATTTTTATACTATCTCTGGCATAATTTAATCATTTATTTAAATTAAGTTTGTTGCTAGCCTTTTTCAAGGGTTGCCTGCAGGTATTTTTCCCTATATGGTTCACTTATAATGTAGGTCATTGTTAGAATTTTAGAGAGAGTGGCCCTCTATGAGTCTAGATGTATAACTATTGTAGGTACTATAGTTTCCTTAGAAAATGTTAATTTGTAATAGTGAATTTTATCTGGTCTTTTTAATGCATCATCCTGGAGGTGTTTTTTTTTTTTTTTTTTGGGCAAGCCTGTTGCCTACCATTCATTTTGCTAATTAAGAAAAGTAGGGAAGAGTTGTAACATTATTATAGGTATTCATAAATTGGTATTTGAGCCCAATGAAAACATGCAACTCATAATTTGATTAAATAGTTGAGAGATGACAGTATGCTTTTCAGCACTATAGTTTGTGGGTTTAAGTAATTTATATGTGTAATTCTATAGATAAAATTATGATAGTTTTGTTTGTTTTTAAACTTTATTTGGCTTCATATAACTTCAGGGTTTAACAAAAAAATCAAATGTTTTTTATTTTAAATGGGTTGACTGTTGCTCCTAGTAGAGACTCTTTAGGTTCACATCCTAGACTTCTGTAGAAGAAATAAATAGCAAAAAGGAGAGGGTAGATCTCTATAAATCATTATTTTCAGATCACCAAGGTCAGTAAAATAAGGTTGTATGGGTGGATTCAGATCACAGATATTAGGAAATCTTCCTTTAAACAACATTGCCTGGTGTCACTATGGTTTTACTGTACCAGTAGTTTTTGCAGGACTGTTGAGTGGAGTATTTGTATTTTGTGATGCGTTTTCAGATGATTCTTTTCCCCAAACTGTTCTATTTGTGATGATATATTTATTTAGTATTTCACTAGATGTGATTACACTCTTAAAAGTAATACACTCCACCATTTTATTCACCATTTTGTATTTGCATGTGTTTGCCATGTAGTAGACACTCAAATTTCTTTATTTCATGAGTTTAGTGGCAAAATCAAGTTTAGTCTAAACCAGCATTGTCCAATAGAAATACAGTGGGAGCCACATAATTTTGTTTTTCAAATATCACATTAAAAAAGTTAAAAAGGAGAATTAAATGAAATTAATCCTAATCTTCTTAAAAAAAGATAACCAAAATATCATTTCAGCATTTAATTGACATTAAAAATAGAGAGAGTCTAATGTGTTATTTCATACTAAGTTTTTGAAAACCTGTGGATATTTTATACTTTACAGATAATTTCAATGTGGACTAGTAGCCAGTTGACTACCACTTTGGAAAGTGTACACCTCAAATATTCTCTGTCTTTAAAGTTGATTATACTCTTCTCCAGTTTTGTTCATTAGACCTGGAATGACATTGCTCTTCCTTCCTAGCTAGTCAACTTCTGAAGTGCAAGGTGTAAGGCTGATTTCCCTCTGCACATCTTGCATACAGTGAGCCATGCACATTCTCTTCATTTCTTTTATACTTTGAGGTATGGAACAATGTTTGTCAAAGTGCTTCCATGGTACACTAGTCTTAGAAAATAGGTTTTTGGAAGAAAGTACCATATTTCACTACACAATTGTCACCACCACATTAATGTATATTCATGAGTGTTCAGTGTATCCTGATGTTCTACCAATTTAGTAATAAATGATTTTTAAGTAATACTGGCACTGTTTTTTAAAAGAGCCTCACATAATAGTCACGCACCACCCTTTTACAAAAAATTGGCATTTTTTTTACAAAAAATCAACAATTATGTGGTGAAATATAGTACCATAATTAAAATATATTTGGGAAGGGGAAAAACTGGCCATATACCCTTCAGAAAGTCATAATATGCATTTGTTTATTAATGGTCTATGAAATTAAGTAAAATATGCTGTTTTACTTTAATTAAAAATATTTGCGTGTGTGTGTTATACCTATTAACATGTTGCAGAAGTTGTGTTGTGCAGAACACTATGGGAAACATTCTTAGGTATACACTGTTTTTGTATATGGGGGGATACTTGACTACTGAGCCTCATCCCCAGCCCTATTTCGTCTTTTATTTAGAGATGGGATCTCACTGAGTTGCTTAGCACCTTGCTTTTGTTGAGGCTGGCTTTAAACTAATGATCCTTCTGCCTCAGCCTGCCATCCTCCCCAGCTAGGTATGCACCTTGATATTATTCCTGTCTTGAAAAGCCTGTGTATTTTAAATTTGAGGTGTAAACTGATGGCCTAAATATACTACTTGAAATAGTTCTTACACTGGTTTTTTCATAAAAAAAAATTCTCTCTGCCCTCTTTAGTTTCTTTTTTTTTTTTTTGTTATTATCTTACCCATTTTGAATTTTAAGTGTTTGCAATACTGACCATTAGGAAGAATACAAGTCTTTTTTGGTGTTGCAAAATCAGTTTTGTATCATTTAACCAAGTATGTTTATAGTTCAGTTTCTGTGAGATGGATTTATTTATATATGGCACACTTCACTCTACAGTCATATAAAATAGTAGCTTAGGAAAAAAGTGGATACAAGTTGATCTTGTAATGGAAATATGCCAGTGCTGCTATTAGGAAAGACTTTAAAATACCACTGGGCAAATACAAAAACAGGTGCACAGAGCTTTGGCTCCCACTCAGTGGTTGAAACGTAATTATGAGAGTGCTTGACTCTTCTAAATTACTTCAATTCAGAGGGAAAACAAAAATATTAATGAGATGTTAGTATTCATAAATCATGGCAAGATTACTTTTATATAATAACTATTTTGTGAGTTCTCTAGGATGATAGGATTGTCATTCTTAAAACATTTTAGATGGTTGTATTTGAAGATTATTAATAAAATTTATAATTTAATCATAGCACTGTGGTCCAGATTAGGATTTCACAAATGACATTTTGAACTCAGAGCCTACCAATTTGATTTAAATTGGTTATAAGTTCAGCTTAATACTGACTGTAACAGTAAACTGCCTAGTTTTTAAACCTGCTTAGAGATATGCTAGCTCTTTTATTTTAAATATAAAATAGAAAAATGCTTGTTAAAGTTGGTTTTTTTTTTTTTTTTTTCTGAAGAGATTCAAGTGGGAGAAGGTATGTAGTTAATAGTTCTATCCTTGTTAAGGGTGTAGGGCTAAAACATCAGAGCAGTACTTTTTACCAATTTACAAAGTTAAAGACTGTAGCAGCCATGCTAAATCTCTGCAATTCTGCTTGTTAAACTTAAAGGAGGTGAAAAATTACCACTGACAGAAACCTCAAGAAATTTGCAAATGATGTAGTTGTATTCAGTGTCCAACTTTTACGATAGCTTCCCCATTCTTGTTTTTAAGTATTGAAATCGTAAATATATGATCATCTAATGATGCAGTTTGTCTAGTTCACAAACAGAATGAACCTTAACGTTGAAATAATAGTAAGGAATCTGGCATGGTAGCACATGCCTATAATCCCAGCAACTAGGGACTCTCAAGCAGGAGGATTGCAAGTTTGAGGCCAGTTCGAAGCAACTTAGTGAGATCCTGTCTCAATGAAATTTTTTAAAAATAGAGATGTAGAGTGCTGAGTGCCTCTGCCACTGTGTTTAGTCCTCAGTAACACACACACATACACAATAGTAGGGATCTATTTTTTTTTAAGTTGTTGCCTTTTGTTTTGTTGTTGTGTATTAGTGTAATGGCAAATAATTCAAAATTTTTTTCTTTTAAACCAGGTATTGATCCTACAGTTGACTAATATTTGAATAACTAAAACAAGGATATCAAGGCTTGAATTAGTAATATAATGAAGACTACTGTTCTTATCATTGAATAAGAGTGTCTAGTGAGACTATTGACATTCTTTTCTGTATTTAAGAAAATAAAATAAGGAAAATAGATTATTTTTATATTTTTCAATTAGAAAATATTTTCAAATTTTAGATTTTTAAAGGAGTCATCAATTATGATGACTGTTTTAAGCCATACATTCTTTATCAAACTCATTTTCTAGATGTATGTAAAAGGATCTGGACATTGATAAATTTTCTTGGTATTTAAAAGTTGATAATGGCAATGTTTAAATATATAAATAGCTGGTGAAATTTGTGTATGGCAAAGTCTTTTGTCCTCATAAAGCTTTAATCATGACAGCATACGTTAAAATATAAAAACAAATCTAAAGTTCCCTAAGAAAAATGTTTTTCTTTGCAGATACTGCTGTTGCTTTGCTGCCCTCTACAGTCATATAAAATAGTAGTTCTGAAGATTTTCCTCCCATGAGATGATTAGAGTACTTTGTTGACCTCCAAGCTCTAAATTTCAGGAATGAGTTGAGTAATGCTTACTATTAAAATGTGGTAAAGTTTAGTCAGTCACAACAGTTTATCTGTTATACAAAAAATAAAGGACTTAGAAAATGGTGCTGGGGATAGATTGAATTCTAATGAACATTAGTAAAGAAACAGGTGATAGAGTATGAACCTTGTTGCCAGGCAGTATAAAGGATACCATGATGGAAAAAGATATAGTGGATGCCCCCATGTATGTTGCAATGAATCAAAAAAAAAAATAAAAAAAAGGATGTAGTGGCTACTCTGAAGCTTATAAAAATTTTTGGTAAAACTAATGGTGTGCTAGAAAAAAATGTGTGTTTATCTATGTATTAAGTGTGTGTATATGTGTTTGTGTATTTGTAACAATACCAGGTGGTATGATACAGCTTTTAAAAAGACCTGTAAGGTCTTTCAGAGTAAAGGAAAACTAATTAGATGAGATAAAACTTTCAAACTGTTTTTTAAGAATATATAGAATTCAGAATGGCAAAACAGGGCCATTTCCAAAGGGGAAGAGAGAATATTTAAAACACAAAGCATCTTTTACACAGGAGGACTCTTATATACCCTTGATATATTTGCCCATAAGAAATGTAAAATCCTCAGAGAGAGAGAATTTAAATCCAGTTACTTCTCTGCCTGTTTCATCCCTTATAAAATTGGCTAAGTAATACTTTCGTCAGAGAATTGCTGTGAAAATGAAATTGCAATAAAGGACTCTACGACTACAACTAACAAAAGTACAAGGGAAAATGATCCCATTTATTTTAGGAATGTAAGTATTGTGGGATTATAGAATAAGGAGTAAGGAACAATTTAACTGAGGATGGGAGAAGATTTAAAGAGGAGCTGATTTTGTGACTGAAACTTGAAGGAAGAGTTTAGATTTACATTTTTGAGGTAAGTTCAGTGTAACCGAAGGAAGGCATTACAAGTTGAAAAGTCCACTGGGAAGAGGAGAAGAAATTTAGTGTTCCATGTTTTTTAAGCATGAACTTTATGGAGGAAAGTCATGGCTTCTTTTTTTTTTTTTTTTGGCTGAAGAGTTTAGACTCTGGAGGCAATGAGGTGCTTTTGAAGACAGGTAACTATGAAGGAAGTGGTGATCTGAGAATACTGTGTAGCTCTGGCAGCAATGTAAATGATATGAGCAACAGGCAAAAAGGAAAGCCATTGCAATGGACTGTGGGAATAGAGGATTACAGAAATGGCAGTTTTGTGGAGAGGGATTTGAAGGTAGGAATGGATCTCAGAGGTAGACTGCATGGTATTTGGATATTGTTGCGAGTGAGAGCGAGTTAAATATGAATTAATAGGGGTTTCTCCCCAGTCATTTAATGACTAAGAAAAGATGGTGAAAGAATTGACTAATCAATCTAGTAAATTTTTGGAGGCTGTTGTTTTTTTTTTTTATATTGGGGATTGAACTCAGGGTCACTTAACCACTGAGTCACATCCCCAGCGCCCTCCTATCTCCTTTATTTTTGTATTTTTTATGTAGAGTCAGGGTCTCACTGAGTTGCTTAGCGCCTCCCTAATTTATTGAGGCTGGCTTTAATCTTGTGATTCTCCTGTCTTATCCTCCTGATCTGCTGGAATTACAGGCCACCGTGCCAGGAAGATTTTTGGAAACTTTTTAATTGTGTTTCTGGGACTTGTTTTTAAGCTATAGTTGGAAGCCAGAGTAGGAGTTAGGAAGTGAAATTGGGAATTATCAGGATTGAGGTATTTGGATTGGATGAGGTGTTAGAAGAGGATACAGGGGAGGGAGAAAGAGGGAAAGAGAAGGAAAGGAAAAAGAAATCTGGGAATGGAACAGGGTATTGCAGGGTGGGGGTTGAGATCAGTATTTTGATTGGAGAAATTATCAAAGAGAGGCAGAGAGGAGAGAATACTCTGGAAAGGAAACTTGATAAATTTAGGAGGACAGTGTAACTCAGTAATTTTAGTAAAGATGGGAAAAAGTCCCATTTCAAAGATTAAACAATGAGGGGTAGTGAAAAAATAGTAGGGTGGTAGGGTCTACACTTGGGAAAGATGAGAAAGAGAAATTTGAGAGGGAAAAATGTGTCACTTATCATAGAATATTTGTGTCTGTCCATATGTTGAATCCCTAACCCCCAATGTCATGGTATTAGGAAATGAGGCCTTGGGGGAAATAATTAGGTTGAGATGAGGTTGGGAGGGAGTGTCCCTTGTGATGGGATTAATGTCCTTATAGGAAGAGGAAGAGACACTAGACCTGCCTCTCTCCCAGCTATGTGAGGAAAGAACAAGAAAGAAACCATCTGTAATGCGGAAGGAGGGTCCTCCTAAGGAACCCAACCATGCCGGAACTCTTTTAGCCTCAGAACTACAAGTATTAATGTCTGTTAAGCCACTCAGTATATGGTATTTTTTTTATAATAGCCCAAGCTAAAGCAGTCAATATTTTTACTTAAGGAGCCTCAGAAATTTGACAGTAGTTAATAACATTTATTAAAGAATATTGGGTTACTCAGGTATAGAAACTAAGAACCAAAGGAGGCTAGGTAAGCATCTAGAACTATATCCAGAACTACAGTCAAAATAACATTGAGGGGCAGTCTATTAGGGTCATTACTTGCTGCCCCTTAGACACTGGATATTTTAGTTGCTTGTAACAATGGCATTGCTGCTCTTAGAAACTGGATGATATTTTGTATAGTTCAAGAAAATATATTGTCTATAGTTACCCATTATAGAATGTTGAAGAAAAGTTTTCTGTGTAATTTGATTTTTTATGAGGAGACTTCTGTGTCTTTGGGAAATAAGTAGGAATCCCTTGAATGGATATGTCCCAGAAACAGAAGGTAAGCAGAAAGGTTAAAAACACAGGAGAGGTTAGTCTTAATAATGAGAGACCATAATTTTTCTTAGATAGGAAAAATAAAATAAGTGAAAGAGGAAAGTTATAGAGATGTTTTGATGTTTAATGATTTAAATGATATATTTTGAGAATAAGTGAATGTAGGATGATGCTGGGATTTAAGGTAGAAACTGAGGTAAAATGGAATAAAACATCAACTAAGAATGAGTTAAATGAGTCAGCATTGAGAGCATGAGTTAGCATAACATAAACCTGGAAAATGTAAATGATGATGTGTAGGAAATAAGTTTGTGTTGGTGGCTATTAATATTTAATCAAACACTGAGTCTATAGGAGATTATTCTTGGTACTATGAAAGGATGAAATATTCATTAATTAGCTGATAAAAAACAACCTGTTCCTGGGAATTAATTGTACTTATATATTAAAGGAAGTAGACTATAGAGTCAGTACTGAGTGCCTTTTGATCATGTAAGTTTGGGAACAGAGAAATTAAATAAGGAAAATAGTATTTAAGAAACAGTGATTTATCATAAAGCAGAATATTCTAAATTAGTGTTCCTGAAAGTCAGAATTAGGATATTAGTGGTAGATATGAAAGGGTAAGGTTTAAGAACAAAGGGTTATTAAAAGGTGAAAACACCTTTTGATGATCCTAGAATATAAAAATGGGGGAAGTGAGTGAATTTGGCGTTTTTGTATTAGACAAATGAGAGAATAAGTGTAACATTTGCTAATGAGAGGGTGACATAAGAATTAGATGTTGTGGAAGTTTGCATTAGTTTTCTAGGACTGTCAGAACAAGTGCCACCAATGAGGTGGCTTAAAATAACAGAAATTTGTATTGTTTTATAATTTTGGGGCCTAGAACTCAGAAACCAAGTTGTAATTAGGGCCATATTCCCTCTAAGACTCTGGGTAGAATCCTTTCTTGCCTCTTAATAGCTTGTGGTGGCTGCTGTTCATGTTTGATGTTTTTTGCTTGCAGTTGCATTACTACATATCTGCCTCTGTTGTCACATGGCATTTTCCTCTTTTAAGTAAAACAGCCGTATTGGATTAAGGGTTCATTTGTCCAACTCCAGTTCCATCATCTTAGTTACAATTGGAGATATTCAAAATAAGGTTTTATTTATTGGTACTAGGAGTCAGGGCTTCAGCCTGCTTTCGTGGGGGACACAATTCAACTCATAACAAAAGGGGTGATGACTTTTGTTTTGACACTGTAAGTTGTGAGATTTGGGGCTTGATTAGTCAAAGTGCCAGATAAATAACAGCTATTTGAAAAATGATGAAGTATGAGCTGATTTGAACAAGATTTGAGACAAATTGATGAAATATTAAAACTTGTTTATTGACATGTACATAATTGTGCAGTTGGATGAAAAAAATTAATATATCCATCAAACTATTACCCTGATTAAGAAATAAGACATTACTAGTTCTCCAGGAGTTCCTCTCACACTCCTTTTCCATCATAATCATTCTTCTCTGGAAATAACTGTAATTCTCTTAACACCACAAATTAATTTTAACTGTGCTTGAATTTTATGCAGTGCTTTGCTGATATTGTTAGATTCATCCATGCTATTGAGTGTTAACAGTAGTTTTTTTTTTTTAACCCTATACAGTATTCAGTTCCATGAGTATTCCATATGATTTATCAGTTGGACAGACTTTTGGATTGTTTTCACTTTGAGACTTTTTTTTTATACCAGAGATTAAATTCCAAGGGTGCTTTACCACTGAGTCATATCCCCAGCCCTTTTTAATATTTTATTTAGAGACAGAGTCTCACAGAGTTGCTTAGGACCTCGGTAAGTTGTTGAGGCTGGCTTTGAACTTGTGATCTTCCTGCCTCGCCTTCTGAGTTGCAGGGATTCCACTGCACCTGCCACTTTGAGCCTTTATGAATAGTACTGCCATGAACATTATTGTACTTGTCTTGGTGGTGAAATTGTTCATGTTTTGAATATTTTGCTTTTAAAAGAGTTAATAACAATTTATACTCCCACCAATAGGATATTAAGAATTTAATTTGCTCTCTGTTCTCACCAGCCCTTTGTGATACCAGTATATTTCTTTTAACCATTCTGGTCAGTTTGTAATGGTGTATCATTGTGATTTTAATTTGTATTTTCTTAATATTAAATTGAGGCCTAGGATTATTTGAATATCCTCATTTCTGTAGTGTCTGTTCATTCTCTTACCCTTTTTATTCAGTTGGGTTGTCTTTTGGATTTGTAGAAATTGTTATGTGTGCTAGGTATGAATTCTTTGCTATATGTGTTGCAAATATCTTCTTCCATGTTGGACTTTTTGATCTATTAATGGTGTCTTGATGAACAGAAGCTCCTTAACATCTTACCCAATTAGTCAAAACCCATCTTTTTCTTTGTAATTGTTTCTCTGTGTCTTGTCTACAAAATTTTTCTGTAGCACATAATCTTGAAAACCTTTTCTCTTAGAAAATTTTACTATTTTGCCTTTAGTAGGATGCTACATTAGAATTAATTGTTGTGATTATATGTGGTGGGTTCCAGATTGTTTTATTTACCATTCAGTCAACCATTTTCATTTATGAAAATAAACCCTCTGCTATTCAGTGCTGCCTTTGTAATAAAGCAAGTATTCCTATACATGACTTTTTTTTTTTTTAACTCAGTTCCATTGGTCTTTTGTTTTTCTCTCTTCTCACAAATATCACAGTTTCTCATGGTTTTATATCCTGGTAGTGAGTAGACTAAGTCTACTTATTTGGTAAAATTTATTGTACTTATTAGTCTTGATCCTTTTCATATAAATTTTAGTAGCAGTTTATCAATTTGCACAAAAAGCCTCCTTGAACTTTTATTGGGAATACATTAAATCTATGTGGTTTTTTCAACTAAACTGACATCTTTATAATAATGAGTCTTCTAATTCATGAACTTGGTTGATCTCTCAATTTACTTAGATTTCCATTACTTAAGAAAAAATCAGCCGGGGCGCGGTGGTGCATGCCTGTAATCCAA
Organism: Glaucomys volans; assembly: GCA_020662805.1. Taxonomy (NCBI): domain Eukaryota; kingdom Metazoa; phylum Chordata; class Mammalia; order Rodentia; family Sciuridae; genus Glaucomys; species Glaucomys volans. The sequence goes on along the minus strand of JAJEJO010000885.1, from coordinate 231,108 downwards.
GCGACTTGGGAGGCTGAGTCAGGAGGATCGTGAGTTCAAAGCCAGCCTCAGCAACTTAGGGAGGCCCTAAGCAACTCAGTGAGACCCTGTCTCTAAATAAAATACAAAATAGGGCTGGGGATGTGGCTCAGTGGCCGAGTGTCCCTGAGTTCAATCCCTGGTTCTAAAAAAAAAAGAAAAAAGAAAAAAATCAAACTAGTTTTTTGTGTGTTAAAGTCTTGCATGAGTATAAACTTTAGATTAAATTTAATCATTTGAATTACAGATTTATTTTGTTATTTGATGCTTTTGTAGATTATATCTTTGAAATATTTTCTAGTTGTTTGCAGACATATGAAAAGATAATTGATACTGGCATTGTGAACTCATATCCAAGGATCTTGCTTGATTTATTTTTAATTCCTTGTAGAGTTTTTTTGATTTTTCCATCTGTACAGTCATATGTCTGTGAATAATTAAAGCCTATTTCTCTCCAATCTTTATCCTTTTTTTCCTTTTCCTTGGTCTTATTGTATTAAGACCTCAAGTATGATATTGAATTAGTGTTACTACAATGTCTCATTTTTATCTCAGATTAAAACAAAGTGTTCAACTTTTCAGAATGAAATATGGTGTTTTGTTGTAGATTATTTTTAAAATAGAACCCTTTTTTATCAGATTGGGGCTATTTCTATTCCTAGTTTTCCTTATTTACTAAGAATTTTTATCATGAATGGGTATTTAAATTTTATCACATAATTTATGTAAAAATAATCATAAGGTCTCTCCCTTTTTTGTAATGTGAATTATATTCTTAAAAATATTGAACTATCATTGTGTTTCTTGAATAATATCACTGGATCGAATTTGTCATTTTTTTCCATTTATGTTTATGAATTATACTGGTCTCTAATTTTCCTTCCTTAATGTTTTGACCAAGTTTTGGTATTAAGGCAATGTGTGGGACTCATTAAAAAGTTTGAGTGTTGAATCTTTTTCTATCTTTTATAAAAGTTTATGATTGGTTTTATTCACTTACTTTTCTTTAACTGGTAGAATTTGTAGGCAAAGCCATTTGGCCTGGAGTTTTTTCATTTTTTCTTTTTTTTTTTTTAACAGGAAATCTTTTACTTGAAGATTCAATTTTTTAATAATATAGTACTAGTCAGATTTATTGTATCAGTTGGGCACACGGCATCTTTGTAGAAATTTGTTGATTTCAAATTTGTTAACATGAAATTGTTCATAATAAACTTTTATTATTTTTACAGAGCATGTCTTGTTGTGCAGTTCTAGGGATTGAACCCAGAGCCCTGAGCATGCCACTGATACACTTCCCCACACCTTATTATCTTGATAGGAGGATCTTGATATTATCTTGATAGGAGAATCTATAGTAACTCCTTAGGTTTTCTTTTCTTCTATTGGTATTTTGTGCCCTCTCTTATTTTTTGAATCTATCTTTTCCAGTTTGTTTTATCAGACTTTTCAGAGAACCCCCTTTTGACTTGTTGATTCTTATTTTCTGTTTTACATTATTTTCTTTTAGTTTTTGTTTTACTTTATTTTCCTTTTGGAGGGGATATTTCTTTCTCTTTTGTTCTTTAGATATGTTAGATAACTGATTTTCAGCTTTTTTTCTCACTGTATATTTGTTTTGTAGGCATGACTTTGTATATTCCTGTGTGTATTCAACTCAAAACATTTTAATATTTTTTCATGATTTTTTTGATTGTTTTGAAATTTATTGCTTAACATGAGGGGATAGGTGAGGTAAGTTTTCTTTATTTCTAGTTTAATTACATTGTGTTGAAGAATTATCTGTGTATAATTTCAGTGTTTGGGCCTCTTATGCATTCAATTTTGGTAATTTTATTTACACCTGAAAAGAAGGGACAGTGCTTTTATTGGGAGCAATGGGACATTGCACTTGTGCATGTGTGTGTGCGCTCCCTCCCCATATATGTATATACTCCAATTAGATTAAGTTGGTTTTGTTGTTCAAATCTTGTCTGGTTTTTGTTTTCTGCTCTAGTTAATTACTGAGAAGTGTATTAAAATCATTTACCAGAATGTGGGTTTGTCTGATTTTTTCCTGTGATTTTGTGAAGTTTTGCTCTGTGTTTTGAGATTAGGTTAAGAAATATAATCACATCTCTTATTTCTTCCCAGGATTTGACTCTTTCATCATTACTAAATTGCCCTCTGTCTCTAGCATTATTTTTTGTTGTAAGCATACTTTGGTTCTAATATAGCCATGTTTAGCTTTATTTTAGTTAACATTTGCAATTTTTGTTTTACTAACCTTTCAACTGTTCTTGATCCTTAAATTTAAGGCATGTCTTTTATAAGGAAAATGTTTTTTTTTTCAGTTCTCAGACTATTAGAAATATTCATTGTTCAATATTATGTTCTTTCACATTATACCTGTTTCTAGGTTAATATCAAGTTGAAAATCTAATATTCATCTTCACCAAAAATAATATTTTAAAAAATTATTTCTTTTTAGTTTTATGACAGTGGAATGTATTTTGACATATTATACATACATGGAATTTAACTTCCCATTCTTGTGGTTGTATATGATGTGGAGTTACACTGGTCATATATTCATATATGAATATAGGAAAGTAATGTCCAATTCATTCTACTGTCTTATCTATTCCCATCCCTCTTCCCTTTCTTACATACCCTTTGTCCAATCTGAAGAACTTCTATTTTCCACCCCTGCCCCCTCCATTGTGGGCTAACATCATATATCAGAGAGAACATTTGGCCTTGGGTTTTTTGGGATTGTCTTATTTAACTTAGCATGATAATCTCCAATTCCTTCTATTTATCAGCAGATGCCCTAATTTAATTCTTGTTTATGGCTGAGTAATAGTCCATCATGTATATGTCACATTTTCTTTATCCATTCATAGATTGAAAGACAGCTAGCTTGGTTCCATAGCTTAGCTATTGTGAGTTGAGCTGCTATAAACATTGATGTGACTGTGTCACTATAGTATGCTAATTTTATGTTCTTTGGGTATATACCTGGGAGTGGAATAACTGAGTCAAATGGTGGTTCCATTCCAAGTTTTCTGAGGAATTTCCATACTGCTTTCCATAGTGGTTGCACTAATTTGCTATCAGCAATGTATGAGTGAACCTTTCCCCCATATCCTCACCAACATTTATTGTTACTTGTTTTTTTGATAATTGCTATACTGACTGGAGTGAGATGAAATCTCAGTGTAGTTTTAATTTGCATTAGCAGAATGTATTTTTAAAATTCCTCTGATAGGCTTTGTCTTGTATTTGATATATAATTATCTAATTTTGTGTTTGAGTTTGTACCATCTAGCATTTTGTTTTCTGTTTGTCTTTGAGTTCTTTGTGCCATTCATTCATTCATTGCTTCCCTTTGTATTATATTAATTTCCATTTCTCATTTTAAATTGCAGGTGTTGTATCTTTATCCTGTTCACTTTTTGGCTACTCTAGAGAGTATAAGATATAATAATTCTAGAGAGAGAGTCTTTGAAATAGAAGAAAGGATCCCAGTATTCCTCTACCTCACCCCTCAGAAACCAATATGTACAGATTTTCATGTCCCTTATGTGAAAAGACATAGTATTGGCCTATAATGTATGAAGTATACTCATGTGTACTTTGAGTTTTAAATTTTTTCTTTCTTTTGGTTTTGGGGGTTGAACTCCAGGTGCTTAACCTCTGAGTCACATCCCCAGTCCTTTTTATTTTTAATTTTGAGATGGGTCTCTCTAAGTTGCTTAAGATCTTGCTGAGTTGCTGAGACTAGATTTGAACTTGGGATCCTCCTGCCTCAGATTCCTGAGTCACTGGGATTGCGGGCGGGTGCCAGCCACTGTACCCGGCTACTTTTAAATCATCTCTAGATACTTTTATAATTCCTAGTACAATATAAATGCTATGTGAATTGTAGCTATACTGTTCTGTTCAGGGAATAATGGTAGGAAAAAAATGTGTACATGTTCAGTGCAGTTTTGTCTCCAAATATTTTCAATCAGCATTTGGTTGAATCTACAGATGTATCTGGAGTACTGACTGTACATAGTTATTTCTCAGAGCATATAGGCACTATAAAACACTTTATCCCTGTTCTGTTGTTGGTACTATTGTGTATGTGTATCCAATAAGGCATTTTTTATTCTTTTATGTAGTAAATGTTTATTTTCCTTATATATTTCCCTTTTCTGCATCATCTTCATTTCTTTCTTCATTCTTCATGATTAAGTTTCCATATGGAATCCATTTTCTTCTGCCTGAAGAGCATTCTCTGTATTTTCTTTAGTATCAATCTGATTTTTGTCTGAAATTTCTCTATTTTTCTTTCTTTGAAAATATAGTACAGCCTATTCATATAATTCACATACCATACAATTCACTGACAGAGTGTATAGTTTAGTGGTTTTTCATATATTCAGTACCCGAAAATCTCTGTACCCAAAAATCAGTCCTCTGAAAAAGAAGTCATTTTCCTTTTACCTCAGTTCTCTTAACACTAGACTGCTGCTGATTTACTTTATCTTCATAGATTTACCTATTCTATGTGTTTCATATAAATGCTATCATAAAATATAATCTTTTGTGTCTGTTTTTACTTCATGTAGCTTAGTGTTTTCAAGGTTCACTTATTGACATATATCAACACGTAATTTTAAAATATTTCAATAATATTCTGTTGTGTAGCCAAATCACATTTATCTAGGTTTTAATATCTGGCTATTATGAATAGACATTTGGGTTATTTCTGCTTTTGGCTATTATAAATAATGCTGCTATGAACATGCACATACAAATTTTTTGTGTGACCTTATATTTTTATTTCACTTTGATATTTACCCTGGGTTCAAATTGCTTAGTTCTTTTCTAACTATTACCCTTTGAGGAAATGCTGCACTACTTTCTAAAGGCTCATAGTTTTACATTCCCACCAGTATTGTATAGGCTTCCCTACATTCTTGCAAAACTTAAGTATTAATCTTTTAATCTGTCTTTTTGATTATAGTTATCACAGTGGGTAGAAAGTGATTTGTTTTTCACTGATGGTTAATGATGTTGACCAAATTATGGTTATTTATCATAGCCTCTTTGAAAACATATTTGTTTACATTCTCTGCCAATATTTTATTTGGGTTTTTAAAATTTTTATGATTGAATTGTAAGAGTTTTTTTAAAACAAAAATATTCTGTATTACAAGTACATTACATATTTATCTGCAAATATTTTATTTCAGTTAGTAGGTTGCATTCACTTTCTGATGCCTAATGTATTACAAAAGATTTTAATTTTGATTCGGTCCAACTTATCTCTTTTTAAATTCTTAGTTGTTTGTGCTTTTTGTGTCATAGTAAGAAAGCTTTGCCTATTAAAGTTCATAAAGATTTAGTACTTTATTTTCTTCCAGGAGCTTTATAGTTTTAGCTCTTACAGCTATGTTTATGATTCGTTTTGGTTTAATTTTTTTATATGGAATGAGGAAGGGGTCCACCTTCATTTTTTAAAAAAATGGGGCAATGGGGATATCTACTTTCTGCTCATTGCATTTGTTGAAATGATTATGCATTCCCTATTGAATTGAATTGATACTTTTGTTGAAAATCAGTTGATATTAAAAATAGTGCTTTATTTCTTGACTCTTATTACTATTCTGTTGATCCATATCTTCATTCTTACTGTAATTTCACATAGTTTTGGTTACTATAGTTTTGCTGTGTGGTAGTTTTATTACCGTGGTTTTGCAGAGTTTTGAAGTTTGGCAAGTGTTAGTCTTCTACGTTTGTTATTTTTTTCAAGTTTATTTGCTAGTTTCCCTTTACTTTCCATAGGTATTTGAGGTTGAGTTTTATAGAGATTGTTTTGAATTGGTAGACCAGTTTGTAGATTGTTGCCATTTTAACAGTAGCATGTTTTTTCATTTCTGAATATGGAATATCTTTTCATTTATTTGGCTTTTCTTTAACACTGTTTTGTAATTTTTAGTAAAAGTTTTACTTTGTTGGTGTTATTAGTGAAATTGTCTTAATTTTATTTTTCAGATTGTTAATTTTATTTTAAATTTAATTTCTAGATTGTTCATTGCTGGTTTATAGAAATGTAACTCAATTTAGACCATTGAATTTGTATCCTGTAACCTTGTTGAACTCTTAGTTCTAATAGCCTTTTCTTCCTTCATTGCCCCTTCTGTACCATCTCCCGAGAGAGCCTAACACCGTGATCTCTCTTAAAGGAGAGATACTTAAAGGAATTCCATTTATTACAGAGCATATACAGAAGGGTACATTTGGAGCTCAGAAGCAATAATGCACATATCTTCATAGTATTACGGAATTTCAAAGGTATTCCTGCACAGATTAGAATTTCAGTATTATGTGTTCCATGGCTCTCTTAAACCAGATGATATGGAAAATGTCTACATTTTGCTTTTCTAGAAACTGAGAATTATACATATTGATTCATGTAAATAAATATTTTAAATATTTAGTGCATGGAATGTAGAGACAATGTAAACAGTTGTTTTTTTATTCTGTTAATGTATTGAGTAATAACTTGTATTGCCTTCTTATGTGTAATATATATTTTGTGGAAGCTGATTTATTTCTTTAGCATATCAAATTGTGACAATTACTGTATCCCATCAAATATAGATTGTCACTGATTGAAAGAGATTATGATTTTATATACTATCAAGGAAAGAAAAAAATCCAAACAAGCTATAAATAGTTTATCCCTTCACTTTATTTTGTATGTATTTGATTGTTTTATAATGGACTTTTATTTTTAAATATTTTATTCATATGCATAGTTTTTAAAAATCATCATAACTTATATACATATATGAAAAGGAAAATGCAAGTGGAAAAGGTTTAAGATATTCCTAGTTCTTTTTCACACTGAATCTTACTTTTTTGTATTGTTTTGCCTGTGTATGTTACATTTTTCCTTAGTGCTATGAATTGCTCTTTAAATGTTCTCTTTCTTAGAAGACAGTTTGAAAGTTCTCTTAGTAATTCTTTGGGACTCAGCATATTGTCATACTCAATGCTGTGATTTATTACAGCAAAAGGATTCAGCCATTATCAGCAAAGGGTCATGAGGCAGTCAGGGGAAAACCAGGCACAAATTTCCAGAGTCCTCTCCCAGAGTCACACAGGAGACAATGAATTCCCCCCGGGAACAAGTTGTGACAGTGTATGTAAAATATTGCCAACCAGGGTAGAAACTACATCCACAGAATTTTTACTGGGAGTCAGTCATAAAGGCTTTCCTTGCCTAGTACATATCCAGATTTCATACTCCTAGACGGAAAGTAGATATTCAGCAAAAACCATTTTGTTTTTAAAATAGTTTAGACCCAGTGACTCACTATTACAAGTTAATGGTAGGAATCCTCCCCAAATCTAGGTTCTCTGAGGCCACTTTTAACGGGTAATCCTTGCAAGAAGGCCTTTTCAAAGATAGCAATTTAGGCTTGTTATATTCACTCTTTAATACCCAAAAGACCATGATCTTTGAGGCTTCTTACAAACCTCTGTTATCTGTTCCTGCAAGTTTTCTTTCTGGTGTAATCTGGATGTTACAAGAAGGAATTAGTGGAATAGTATCAATGTAGCCTTAAAGGTCATGGGTGATAGAGTTGCATACTATCACTCATGCCACCAGGAATAACAAACAAGTTAACATATGTATAGGCCACCTCCATCCCTATATTTTAGAGACGTAGGTGAAAAAATATGTATTTTGGTGAAAAGTTGACTTTAAAAATAAAAACCCAAATTAATTTTTTTATAGCACTATTGCTTGCTATTTTGAATGCTGTACTCAACTGCTTAACCAGCTTCAAATTATGATGATTATTTGCTATTGACATGCTTTGTGGAAATTGTGGTGGAAGAAAATAGTGTGGGTGGATTATAGTGTCAGTTTTCAGGGTCTTCTTTGGACCATCTTTTGTCCAGAATGCAGAAGAAACAAATTGCCACATAGTGCATAGGACTCTAGACATCTAACATGGTAATTTTCAGCCTCATTCCCTTTTCCCTCCCTTTCTTCAAAACAATTTTATGTAGAGAAAAGTGAAGCTACTCTGATAGGTACTTTAAGTCATTTCCTTTGAAATTCTCTTGTAATTCTTTTCCTCACCAAGGAGTGCATTTACATTATTAGAATTGGACACGTAGAACAATTTGAAAGCCACTTTTCTAGTTCAGCTTCTTCTTTCTCTAAATGAGGAATCTGAGAGGTTTTAGTTCTGCTTCTTTAGTCTTCATCCAGAATTCTTCTCTGGTTTTGGAACAGAGAAGAGAAAGTCCTACTAAATTAACAGTGATTCTGGGACTTTTGAGCAGTCTGCAAGTCTAAACAACCTGTTTTTGTTCAGATTGTTCCTATTCTTGTTTTGGCCAGTAGTTTTGTGTTAGTTTCCTAGGGTTTCTGTGACAAATTACCATAAGGTTGTTGCCTTAAAACAAATTTATTCTCTCACATTTCTAGAGTGAAGATCTCCAAAATCAAGATGTTGGTGGAGCCATCTGTGTACCTGCCAGAAATTATAGGGGAAATTTTGCTTTCTTGGTTTTTGTGGTTTCTGGTAGCTTTTACCTTGACTTGTGACTGTATAACTCCATTCCCTTACATTGCTTTCTCCTTTGTATATTTCTCATGAAGACACTTGCCATTGATTTAGGCTTACCAGGGTAATCCAGGGTGATATTCTGAGACTCTTAGCTTATTTATATCTGCAAAGACCCTTTTTCAAAATAAGATCACCTTCACAGGTTCACATCTACCTATTTCTCTTTCTACATTTGTGCTTGCTTTTTGCCAGTAGGATTTGCATGTGAAATGCTAGATGAATTTTCCTAATACAATGCAAATTTTTGACTTCCTATAATTTCAACCTGCACAATTTCCTATTTCCCTTCTCATTTGCAGTTTCTCTGACTCTACTTTAAGCTCCTGATGTATAAGGAGGATGCCTCCTCTCCTTATGGTCCCATACAGGTGGGTTGTTAAATCAGTGTTAGTGGGCGTGGGGGAAAGAGTATATCTTTCAAAACTTAGTGTAAAAATTGCCGTTGTGACTTCATCTCCTGTTAAATTGTTACTGATACTTGGATTTTTTTTTTCTTTCTGACATCTACAAACTGCTTGCCTTTTCTGTTTCATTGCACTTGCTCCTCCCCCGATCCCCCCATTTAGTTCCCTTTCTTTGCTTGGGAAAAACAACAAAAACAAAAATGAAAAACAACTTACTATGATTTAGCTTAAACACCACTATTCTCTCAAAAAAATTACACAGATAAAATTAGAATCACAACTTGGGGCTTAGCTAAAGGAAAAATTCACTTTCAAGATGTAGTTTTTTCTTATTCTACACACTTCTCTCATTTCCTCTCTCAAGTTTAAGTTTGTAACCTTAGCTAGAGTGGCTCTTCTAAGAGTGATACGTCCCAGTTTGCCTTGAATGTCTAGGACTCCAGTTCTTATTCTAGCATAATTATTGATAATGTTTTCCCACTATTAATAATGTCCCTTTAGTCCACTTTAATTCTAAAAGTGTTTTGGTTTGTATAACAAATTCTACAGTTACTCTGCCTGCAGCATATATTGTCTTGTATGTATATTTTCTCTTCTAGATTCTCAGCTTTAGAGGTATCAACCTACTATAATATTTTCTACATTACAGTACATAGCAGTTAGTGTTCAATGAGTGAAATTCCTTAAATATTTGAACTCTTAATATGTGATTTGTATGCATCCTATATTTTGTGTGTATTAATTCACTTCTTTTTCTAACTTAGACTTGTCTTAGAATATTTAATCACTTGCCCTATGGTTTTTCAATCTTCCCAGCCTTGCAAAATCAGCTCTAGATTGGTGAGACTGTACATATTATTTGCACCTACCTCCCAGCTGCTTGTGATGCTGGGAATGGGCTGGAGGGATCACATAACCATCCTGTTTGGTGGGGTTACAGAATCAGGCTTTAGTTTCTGAACCTGAAACAATTCTAGTAATTCTTCCTGGTGCTTAGTGCTTGTACCATGTTTGAGTAGTCTTTTTTTTTTTTTTTTACTGAAACTTTGTTAATTAGGTGATAATAGTCTCATTTTATAAGTAATAAAATAGGCTCAAGTACCAAATTCATTCTAAATTATTCAGTAATAACTTAGAGGTCTATATTTCTAGAGTACAAGTTAGTCTGGGCTGGAAAGTTCATACTTTTTTGTTCTACCCTCTTCCTCATCCACATTTTTAAATCTCATTCTTAAGTCTGAAAAATCTACTGTTAAACTGTAAGTTCCATGTACTTATTAGAGATGCCTCCTTTAAACAGTAAGCTAGAGATTTGGGGGTTTATTCATGCATGGGGTTAAAAATTTCAACCTGGATTATTATAGAAGTGTTTATGAGAATTGGTAGTTGATTAGTGTCTTCAAAGCACTAGTTCTTTACAGTGTCTTCTTCTGAGAAGGAAAGTTATCTCTTCACAGGCTCTTGGTTTTTATGTTTCACTTAGAGTAAGTTTACAGTAAACTAAAGGATCAGAAATACTTTGGTTGAAAAACAATTCCTTTGGTTGAAAATAACTTGCTGTTGATTATAATATAATTACTATAATATTCTGGAACATAAATTTTATCATTAGGATTAAAATACCTTTACATTTTTAAATACTGATTTTGTTAATACTTAACAGTTACATATAGGATGAAAGGAGAATCAAAAGAGATTTTTAATAATTGTTATGAAAATCTTTGCTCATGCATTTTGTCTGTGGTTGAAGTAATACTGACTTGGGAACTGCAGCCTCTCTTGCATTTTTAGTTTGAAAAGCACTGAGCTTTTGAATGCCCAAATTAATAGCCTAGGTGATTTTCTTTCTGTGAAAGATTCATACTTTTTGTGCTCAATATGATGAAGTTGGAAAAATGACTTTTCAAACCCAGGAGGCTTCTTCTTGTCTGTTTTGCCACTAGATAGCCATATGAAAATGTCAGATTACTTCACTGTTTCTATAATATGTAGTTAGATCAGATATTCTGTAAATTCCTTCTCTTCTGAAAACATGAAGAAATTGTACTTTTCAGCATAATGTGAATTCCATTAAAGAGAACCTTTATTTATGTTAGTCACACAAAGGTAGTAATTGAGACTAGATGGTGAAAAAACCACAGTTTAGAAAAATAATTTTATTGAACATGAAATTGCAACTTAAAGATTATTAAAAATATCATGATTTTGTAAGTTTGGTGTTGCTTTAATAAAATACCTGAAACAGGCTAACTTTAAAGAAAAAATGGTGTATCTTGTAGTTTTGAAAGTTCTAGGGCAAGGCTGTAGCATTTGCTCAGCTCTGGTGAGGGCCCTCTTGACTGTGACACATTATGGTGCAAGTGCATGTGTGAGGAAGAGGTCACATCTTAAAACAGGAAGCCAGCGAGCAACTGGAGTTCTGTAATTCCTAAGGACTTCTACTAGGTTCCACGTCTTAAAGATTGCTTACTTCCTAACATTGCCACATTGAGGGCCAGGCTTATAGCACATGCACCTTTGGGAAACAAATAATATCCAAACCAAAGCAGTAATAAAGTAGGATGAAATTATTATATTTAATTTTGATGTATAAAAGATATTTTAGGAGAATTTTGCTATTTCTTACATATGTAATTTACTGTGTTGATTACATGTGAGTTATAATTATAGAAATGTAAACTTTAAACTTAGCTCTTTGAGACTGAATCTTTTTAACTTTAGAGAATACTCTAAGGCTGTGGAAAGGAAGCTAACCTTTATTGAACTTTCTAGAACCATGCTATTTAAAACTTTCAGCAGGGATGCAAATGTTATATAACAAAACTCTTTAGTACTATGGTATTAAACCTACTAGCCACAGGTCAAACTTGAGTACTTAAAATTTGGCCAGTGTACCTGAAAACTTGAATGTTTAGTTTAATTTCAATTAATTTAAATTTAAAAGCCACATATGGCTAGTGGCTCAAACAATGATTTCTAAGAATGCTAAGCACTGTATCAGGTGGTAGTTTGAAGACTTTAGTTCTAATTTTCTGTCATTTCTGATTGTTGTCCTTCCTTCTTTCTGGATTCAGCCTTTCTTTCCAGTCTTATTTGTACTACCCTTAGCATGGAGTGAAGTAGTCTTTTCAGCCTATGAAAAGTTAGCCTTCAAGGCATAGCTTAAATGGTGCTGCTTGTAAAGCTTTTCCGAATTTTCTGGATTGTGCCAAATAGCATTGTCTTTTTTTATTTGTATGTGTAGGATAAATCTTGATTCTTAATTCGTCATATGGAAAAAAAAAATCTGTGTACCTCTAAGGGTGTTTTTTTGGGGGGAGGGTGGGATGGTGACGATCAAATAAAATGGTGTATGTAAAAATTTTTTGGCAATTTTCAAGACTATAACTTTAAAGTGATAATACATTTTATAAATAAGAAGATGGAGTCACAGAGAAATCAACTTTCCCACCATTCAGCCATCATCTCCTACTGTACACCTCACTTTATTTGGCACTGAATTCCAATAATTCTTTAATATGTTGGGTTCTATAGTCCTTTGATCATAGTTCCTTTTCTTTCCTTCTTGATCACATTAAAATCCATAGTGTATCATTAAAATTATTTCTTTGCCTGTACAGTTTTCTTATAATTGTGTTTGCCTTGTAAAACTCCTAATAGTGTAAATCTTTTTCTTTGATTCCTTCATGCCTCCACAGGTAGCTGAACGATATTGAGGTTCTTGTAATTCAATATTAGTAGCTTCATGTGCTCATTGGTTATTATCATGAAGCCCTGAATTTTCCTAATCAGCAGTTTTCAAGCTCTGTAGTCCCAGAACCTTTTTACACTCTGAAAAATTAACTTTTGTTAATGTGGATACTACCTGTTTACTTTCTAAAAATTAAAGACTAAGAAATTATAAAATACTTTATTAATTTTTAATGAATAGTCAATTATGTTAGCTTTTTAAGATGAAAATTAGTATTTTCTAAGAAAAATAGCATTATTATGTATTTCGCTAATCTTTTCAATGTCTATGCTAGTAGTAAACAACTGAATTTTCATGCCTACTTCTCCATTTAATCTGTCACATTGTTATGTAACTTCTGGAAAATTCACTGTATAATCATGACAATGAGATTGAAAAAGATAAATAATATCTTAATGTGACTGTCAAAATAGCTTTTTACTTTATTGAATGTCTAAAAGGTCTTGGGATTCTGAGACTCATACTTGGAGAACTAAAGGTTGAGTGTCCCTAATCTGAAAATCTTATATTGGAAACTTTTTGAACACCTACTCAGAGTTTTAGATTTTCATGTTAGGGATGCTCAACAGATAAAATCTATGGAAATATTACAAAATCTGACAAACATTGCAATCTGAAACACTTTTGAATCTGAGCATTTCAGATAAGGGATACTTAACCTGTATTGCATCATCAATCTGTATACTTTTCCTCCATAACTGTTCCATACTTCATTTCCTTTTAAGCCTCTAGAAATTCCTCTTATTCTTAGATGAAAATTTTGCTTACTTTTCCCAAAAGCATATAGTGGAAAAAAGAGTTGCGATTTATCTACTTATCTGTACTTGTATAGTTGCTCTGGACTTTATTCTATTCCACTAATCTATTTGTCCATTCTTATGCCAGTTCTTTACACTGCCTTGATTACTGTAGTTTGCCAGATTTTGCCAGTCTTTTGTCCTTGGACCTCTCCTTCAATATTGTGTTGATTATTCAGGCTATTATGCCTCTCCATTTAAGCTTTAAAACCAATCTGTTGAGACCTACAGTATAACTTGTTATGGTTTGGATATGAGGTGTTTCCCAAAAACTCCTATGTGGATTCAGACATGTTTGGAAGTGAAGTGATCAGATTATGAGAGCTGTAACCTCATCAGGTCTATGCTACTAGTTTGAATGGGTTACTGGGTAGCAATTGTGGGCAGGTGGGGCATGACTGGAGGAGGTGGGTCATTGGAGGTGTACCCTGGAAGTATTAATCTTCCCCATGGTCCCTTCCCCTCTTCCTCTGCTTCCTGTCTATCATGAGAGGACAGCTTCCCTCTACCATGCCTTTTCTCCCATGATATTCTGCCTTACCTTGGGCCTAGAACAATGGAGTCTCCTAATATTTTAATGGGATTGTGTTGAATCAATTCAGGAAGAACTGACTTTTGACAATATCATGTCTTCTTATTCCTGAACATAATGTATCTCTACGTTTATTTACTTCTTTGATTTCATCAGCATTTTATGATTTTCTGCATATGAGTGTTGTACATACATGTTTCATTGGATTTTTACCTGAGTATTTCATTTTAGAGGTGGTGGTGTAAGGGCTACTCTGTTTTAAATTTCAAATTTCATTTGTTTATGACTGGCATATAGTAAATTGATTGTCTTTTATTTCTGTATCCTTCAACCTTACTATAATTGTTTATTAGTTCCAAGAGTTTTTTATCTTTTGTGAACAAAGATATTTTTACTTGTTCCTTCCTCATCAGTATGTGCCTTTCTTTCTTTTCTTTTTTTTTTTAATTACATTAAGTAGGACTTTTTAGTATGATGTTAAAAGAGGAGGGATGGGAGAAGACACGCTTGTCTTGTTCTTGATCTTCAGAGGAAAAATTTCTACTTATCGTTAAATATGGTATTAGCTGTGGTTTTCCCATAGATGTTCTTTATCAATGTGAGGACGTTTCTCTCTTCTGGTTAGGTATATTCGTTTTTATTGCTAAGTAATATTTCATTATATGATTATGAGCTTTTTATTCACCCATTTGTTGATGAACTTTTGGATCATTTCCAGTTTTGAGCTGTTATGAATAAAGTTCCCGTGAACATTTGTGTACAAGTCTTAGTATGTGGATACATACTTTAATGGGTAAGACATAGGAGTGCTTGGTTGGTTCGTAACAGTGCTGCCTTATTTTAACTTTAAGAAACTGCCAAGTATTCTCCAAGGTTGTTTTATGATTTTGCAGTCTAACCTGTAATGCAGGAGAAGTTTAGTTCATCAACATTTTCTCCAACATTTGGTATTGTCTTTTTAATTTTATCCATTTTAATGTGTATGCAGTGGTATTTTATTGTGTTCTTAAATTTGCATTTACCTGATGTTGAACATCTTTTCATGTGCTTATTCTTGTATCTTATTTGGTGACATTTCTGTTTAGTGCCTTTGCTCATTTTTTTATTGTTTTTTTTTCTTAATGTGAGGTTTTGTGAGTTCTTTATATATTTGGTTCTTTTTAGGTACATGTTTTGCAGAGATTTTCTAGTCAGTGGCTTGTTTAAGATTGTCTTTTGAAGAGCAGAAAATTTTAATTTTGATGAAGTCTTATGATTATGCTTTTAGTGATGTATCGAATAAATAATTGCCTAAGGTCACAGAGATTTGCTCTTCTCTATTAATTTTAGAAATATCAATTTCTACTAAAACCCCAAAAGAAATTTGATTGTGTGGAATCTGTAGATCAATTTGGAGAGAATTAATATTTTAAGAATATTGAGTCTTCTGACTCATGAATAGGGCATATCTCTCAACTTATTTAGATCATTAATTTCTTTCAACCATATTTGTAGTTTTGACTATATATGTTTTTCATACCCTTGTTCACATGTATTACTGTTTTATCTTTTTTTTGTGTGCTATTCTCAACAGCATTGTTTTTAATGTTTCATTTTCTAATGTTTCACTGTTAGTACATAGAAATACATTTGATTTGTGTATATTGCTCTTAGGACCTACTTGAGGACTACTGTTGTACTCGCTGATTAATCTCATTATAATAACTTTTTTATTTTTTTGTGGATTCTATCAAATTTTCTATGTTTGTTTTCTCTGTAAATAAAACAATTTATATATTTTGTACTGATCTAGCTATCTTTTATTTCTTTTTCTTGCTTGATTATAGTGTCTGGAGCCTTCAGTACAATTCTGGTTGTAACTCAGTGTTGTAGTTAGCATTTTAATCACTTTAACTGAAAGACTCAACAAGAATAACTTACAGGAGGAAAAGTTTATTTGGGGTCAAGGTTTCAGGGGTCTCAGTTCATAGGTGATGACTCAATTGCTCTGGACCCAAGATGAGGCACAACATTATGGGGGAGAGGCCCAGCTGAGGAAAGCCGCTTAGCTCATGGTGGGGTCAGGAAGCAGAGAGAGAAAGTGGGAAGGGGCCACCACAGGGAAGACACATCTTTCTGGGCAAGCCACTAGTGACCCACCTCCAGCAATACCCCACCTTCCTACAGTCACTCCCTAGTCAGTATGTTCATTTGGGATGGACTGATTAAGTTATAGCCGTCATAATCCAATCATTTCATTTCTGAATGTTCCTTCATTAACAGGAACTTTGGGGGAACATCTCACAGTCAAAACCATAACACTCAGGATTGTCAGCCTCTGTTTCTTTACTGTGGTCTTGAAATTCTCTTCATGTGGTCAGCTAAAGCCAATCCCAGGGCTCACTTGGTTTATTTATTGTTTCTCAGGGTTCAGTTTCAGTCTCTTGGTATATACTCAGGGGATTGGTTCCAGGACCATTCTTTCACCCTGTCACAGATACCAAAATCCTCAGATGCTCAGGGCTCATATATAGAATGGTAGAGTATTTGCATTAACCTACACATGTCTTTTTGTATACTTTAAATCATTTTTAGAGTGTTCATCATACCTAATACTGTATAAATAGGTGTTGTATTGTTTGGGGAATAATGACAAGAAAATTAATTTGTACATGTTTAGTACACATGGAACCAATATAAGAGTAATTACATAGTACACAAATGAGAAGCAAGGCCAGCAATGACCAATGAGTTCTAGGGAGAGACTGAGGTATCTATGAAGTGGTAGGAGCTACTGCAGGTTATACCTACACACCACTTCACATGTTTTCAATGTAGTGCTTGGTGCAGGGTAGTCAAATTTTGCTTTCTGTAACCTGCAATTTTTTCCCCTATATATTTTCTGTCTACATCTGTAGGACCTGTGGATGGATACAAAGGGCACACTGTACTTTGTTGCCTGTTGATCATTGTCTTGAATGGTTATTTCAGACAGGATGATGAATCTTGTAACTTTTTGGGAGGGGGATCTGAAAGCAAAAGTCCTTGTACTCTTTTCCAATCAGGCTTTTATCTTCACCACCCTACCAAAACAGTTTCTAAAAGCAGTGGTTACTTATCAGTCCTCTTTTTGACCTCTTAATAGCATTTGTAATAATTTATCTTATTTTTTTTAGGTTCTTTCTTCACTTACTGTATGTTTTCACTTACTTCTTGGTTGTGTTTCTTCTTTCCCAGCCATTCATTTGCCATCTTTGTTGTATTTTGTTCTTCTTCCAAATCTTTAAATGTTTTAGTACATCTCAGATGCTTTTCTTAATATCTCATTTCTCTTTGCTATTAATACTCTATAGATGAGTTCATCCTGTCTCATGACTTGATAAAATTTTTGTCTGTTGATTACTCTAAATTTATATCACAAATCCATCATGTTCTCCAGAATGTCATGCTTTCACATATCTCCCTGCTTATTCAGTATATTCATTGAGTTCCTTTTCATCTCAACACTTAAAACATTCCTCTTCAAACAGTTCTCATTTGGGTAAATGGCACTCCATCATTCCACTTGCTCAGGCAAAAAAAAAAAAAAAAAAAAAAAAAGTAGTAATTGACTTCTCTGTTTCTTTTAAACCCTGTTGTTCATTCTATCAGCAAATCTTGTTTTCTAAGCTTCTGTTACAGGGTGAAGGCCTGCCATGAAACTGCTGTACACCCCAATTCCTGCAATCACGTCAGAATGATTTCAGACATATTGCTTAGAGAAACAGGCATGAGTTTATTAGAAGGCATAGAAGGGAAAAGGGATACTCTCAAGGGACAGAGTGGGTCCTTTTAGGGAGGAGAAGGATGGTCTGCTTCTCTTGCCCCCCAGTTTTATTGGAGGTTCCAGGTAAGTTTCCAGAGAGTCTTAAGTCTCCCTCTTGAATTTTGACTGACTTCAGGATGACATCAGACTTTTAAGTCCCTAATGCCATGACACCTCTAGGTCACTTTGGCCCATGCCAACTGGTTGTAATTGGTACTTGTTCTTGCAGATTTTATGGTTAGGAGGAATTATACATATCTCCCTGAATTCTGGGATCATATCTGTGTAAGAGTTACCAAAGTCTCCCAATTCAGGGCATCTTGTATTCTTTTTATTGGCAGATGGACCTGCATTTCTTCTGCAGGTAACATGTAGTTTGCTAAGGAATATAACACATCCTTTGGACTTGAGCTAGGCAGAGCTGCAGGGAAATGGCTTTTTAAAAGAGAAAGCATGTGGGGGTCTGCACAAAGGGCCAGTTTATAAGTTTATTCCCTGAATCTTGTGTTCCTAACTACTCATGCTGTCTATTCCCTGTCATTTTCAAAATATAATTGTCCATAATCATCTTAAGATTATTGTCTGGATGGCCGTATTTCAAACCCCATCTTCTCTGTTAACATAATAGATTCCTAACTGCTATCTGTGGTTTAGTCTTGGCTTTCCTGCTACTTTCCCAACAGAGCTGCATCGTCATTTTAAAAAATATGTTAGAATGTCATATTTCTTCTAAAAATTCTCTAGTGGTTTCCCATCTTATTCAGGATTAAAACCAGTTCTTAAAATGGCCTGCATGGTCCTTGCTATCTCTGTGCCCTCATCTTCTGTCATTCTTCCCCTCACTTACTTCACTCCAGTGTCACTAAAACAGGACACTTTACTCCAGTGTCCTTTCTTCTCGCTCACTTTTTTTTTTTAAACTCTGCTCTGTTTTTATCTTAAAAAAGCCTTCTTCTATCACCCTCATATTGAAAAATTACCCTATATTCACCCAAAAGTTAATCCCTCTGTTTTAATTAACGTTTTCACTGTTGTGATCAAAATATGCAAGAGCAACCTAAAGGAGGAAAAACTTATTTTGACTTATCGGTCTCAGTCTGTTGACAAATATTGCCTTGGACCCAAGGTGAGGCAGGACATCTGGAAGAAGGGTGTGGAAGAGGGAAGCTGCTCCACTCTTGGCAGCAAGGAAGGTGGGGGTGGGGAGAGTGAGGAGTTGAGAGGGATTCCAGGGAAGATGCACCATTCCAGGGCAAGGCCCCAGTGACCCACTTCCTTCAGTCACACCCCATCTGCCTACAGTTACTGCCCAGCCAGTGCACTAGTATGGATTGTTTAGGTTATAGATTTCATGATATAATAGTTTACCTCTGAGCATTCTTAACGTTGTTTCATGTGTGTGTTTTGGGGGATACCACACAATTCAAACCAAAACATGCTCTTAACTTGTCTTATTTTTTGCCAGAGTTCTAACTCTTTTATGTTTTTTACTTTCTTCACAGTTGTTTCCAACATTCAGTGTAAACTCCACAATGGCAGAAGCATCTATACCACACTATTCCTAGCACCTGTAATAGTACCTGGCACAAAATTAAGTGCCTTATATATGCTGAATGAATGGTTCGTTTTCTCAAACAAATTAAGCTAATATGACTGTAATCAGTCATATTATCCTGTAATCCCAGAATTATGTTTTGTAGTTAGGACATGAGAACAGATTCTTCTGTACTCTAATAATATTTGAGTTGACAGTTTATAGTTTTTGGAGTAAGTTATTTACTTCACTTGCCTATTCCTTTATGCTTATTTCTGTACTGAGTATTGTTTGGGGATTTTGTTGAAAAGCCTTTATAAATTTTTGAAGTTGACATGACAAACAAATTTAAAATAATTGAAGCTAATTATGCAGTATTCCAGTATTAAGTTTGATTCATCTAAAATATGTTTGCTGAAGTTGGTAAGGACACTTAGATGCTGCTTTTATTACTAGTTTCTTGAAAATGTGTGCTTATTTTAGTAGTTGCCTCAGAAAATTATCCTAAAGGAGTTTCAAAGTATCCATACCTCAAAGTTGTACTTGTTATTTGTAGTTGGACACAGATTAAAATATATGTTTAATTTGTAGGATATTTACATGTACATATTTTGTAGATCTTAATGATAAGTAACAGATAGACATAGCTGTGAGAATTGAGGTTGAGGGAATAATTCTATAGACTGGGCCCACTGCACTGATCCCCAGCTTTTTTAAAAAAGCAGCTTACCTTTGACCCTGTTCTGTTGTAAATTGGTAGGATATGCTACATTTTTAGCAAATAACCTGTTATCTGAAAGAGAAATGCAACCCAGAGACTTATCCCTGCCAGTAAGAACACAGGTTACCCTGAAACAGGGAATGTACTTTTATTACCTTTATACTGACCAAAGATTCCAGGACTCAAGAAAACAGGATTTCACAGGTTCAGCTCCTTCCTAGTCCTTGAAGCACTTCCTTATCACAACAAAAGGGAAGGAGGCTTCCTGGAGCTAACTTCAGAGCAGGGGGAAGGTTTCCAAATTCAGCTACTTCATTCCCCTTATTCTCACCCCCTGAATACACATTCACCTCTGGAGATCTCTGAGGTCAGAGGTATGCTGTACTGTGCACTTATCTTTCCTGCTCTTTTTCCCAAATCAACTCATGCTTGTTACTTGTGCAACCCACTTGAAATCCTTCCTTGCAAGTATCTGCATTATCTAGAACCAATGATCTGCCTTGCTTTCCTGAAGCTGCTTTTCAGAATCACATCTCTGTGGGCCTGAAATGCTGATGCTTATCATTTCTTGTTCATAGCTGTGGAAGTGGGACTGGAAAGGGTACTGTTGCCACTTTATTCATACTTTTCATTTCAAGCACTTTACCATAATATCCAATATAAATATGAAGTTTTTAATTTTTAAAATAATCCATAGTTGTTATAGAATATAAGACCTTATATTTTTTCTTTTCTGTCACAAGTTTCTTCTTGGATATATGTTTCCAGATGTTTGGTGTTCTCTGTGCATCCTATAAATAGTGAATGACCATTCAAATATATGTGAAGACTTCAGAGAGTTAGGTTTTTGTCAGAGTGTTTTCATGGAACTGCAGGTCGGGGAAGAAACGCTCCTATTCTTTAAAGAATAGTTTAATTAATTAGTTAATGATATGAAACTAACTTGTAAATCAAGTAAAGTAGAAATGGCATATTTTCACATGGTTTCCCTTGACTCCTAGGTTGTTTTGGTGGTCAGGTATTGGAGATTGAACCCAGGGGTGCTTAACCTCTGAGCCACATCCAAAGCCCTTTTTTATACTTTATTTTGAGGCAACATCTTACAAAATTGCTAAGGCTGGCATTGAACTTGCGGTTCTTCCTGCCACTGAGCCACATCCAAAGCCCTTTTTTATATTTTATTTTGAGACAACATCTTACTAAATTGCTGAGGCTGGCATTGAACTTGCAGTTCTTCCTACCTCAGCCTCCTGAGCCTCTGGGATTAGTGGCATGCACCACTGCACCTGGCAAGAGTTTGGTTTAAGACTTAAAACAGAAAACCTTTTCCACCAATTTTAAGATTTCATGGAGTAAATCTTACTTACAATTAGTCTTTTAACTTTTTAGTTTGGGTCTGCAATGGAAATATATTAGACTTTTTTATTTGCAAGCAACAGAACTCGCATTTAACTAGAAAGCAAAATAATATTAGAAACTCATAGAATCTAAGGTAGAACCAAACTATCAGTACTTGAAAGGTGGTACGAAGCCTTGCTCAAAGGCTTAAGGGTTGAAACAAAGAAACATATACCAAAATTTATAAAAATTACTCAGAATATTTTTGTAGAAAAATCAGAAAGTAAAAAATCAGATATTACCTCCTGGAAATTAAAGTAAAAAATCTGATAGTTACATTAGTATCTTTTTACTAGTAAAACCAAATTTTTTTATGGGTGAATTTTGTCTGTACATAATAGTGAGATTTGTTGTGACATTCATGCATGCATCCAACATAATTTGGCCACTTTTGTTTCCCAGTATCTCCCTTTTCTTTGCATCCCTGCCTTCCTGCATACTTTGCTGGTCTCCTAGTTTCATGAGACTCTCTCTTTTTATCCTAGTTGAATTCCACATGAGAGAAAACATGACTTGACTTTCTGAGTCTGGCTTGTTTTGCTTAATGCTGTCTAAGTTTCATCCATTTTCCTGCAAATGACATAATTTTGTTCTTTATGTCAGAGTAAATCTATTGTGTATATATACCACATTTTTGATTTGTTGGCAGACATCATGGCTGGTTCCATAATTTAGCCATTGTGAGTTGCACTGCCAAAAACTTGGTATTCATATATCATATGCTGACTTCAATTCTTTTAAAACCAAATGCTTTTTAATAAAGTATCAGTTTATAATTTTTGAAAGGTTCTTGCCATTTTGGCAGGGGAATTTTTTTTCTGTTCAACTTAGTGAGCCTTTTTCTTGGTGGTTTTGCTTTTGAATGTTGTAGACACACCTTACAGGCACAGACAGACACAGGTTGAAAGTGAAAGGATGGAAATTGATATACTGTGTGAATGGATCCTGGAAACAAGCAGGAGTAGCTAGTCTCATATATGACAAAGCAGATTTCACACCAACATTGTTCAGAAGAGACAAAGAAGGTAACTTAATATTAAAACCAGAAGATAAAACAACTTTCATGCCCCGAACATGGGTTCCTCTAATTACATAAAAGAGACATTACTTAAATTGAAATGTCAGACCCCATTACAATAATTTTAGGTGATTTTAGCACACCTCTTTCTCCATTAGATAGGTCATCTAGACGTAAACTCAGCAAAGACTCTTTGGACATGAAAAATGTTATTTAATCAAATGGATCTAACAGACACCAATAGAATATTTCATTCAACAACAGAGTACACTATCTTCTCAGCAGCTCACAGAGTCTTCTCCAAAATAGATCAGATTTAAGCCACAAAGCAACTTTGAGCAAATACAAAAAAAAAAAAAAAAAAAAAAAAAAAAAATCCTTGAATATTGTCAGATCATAATGGAATGAAACTAGAAATCAACATGACAAAACCTTACAGAAACTATATAAACACATGGAGATTGAACAGTGCTTTTTTTGAATGATGAGTGATAGAAGAAATCAAAGGAGAAATTACAAAATTCTTAAACTGAAATGAAAAATAGTGACATAATATACCAGAACGTTCTCTCTGGGACACAGTGAACACAATTCTAAGAAGAACATTTATAGTTCTGAATTTCTACAGAAGAAAATCAGAAAGATCCCAAATAAACAACCTAATGTGCATATCAAGAGCTTGGAAAAAGAACAAACCAGTATCAAAGCCAGTAGAAGGAAGGGAATAATTAAGATCAGAGCCAAAATCATAGAACTTGAGAATTAAAATAAACAAACAAAGGATTGATGAAACAAGAGTTGGTTCTTTGAAAAGATAAACAAAATTGATAAGTTCTTAGCTAAACTAACCAAAACTAAGAGAAGGGTGAAATCAAATGCTTTTCTTTATTACGTATTTTAATATTAAAAAATTACCGCAGTTAAAAAACACTCTATTTGTGGTTTAGTGAACTTGTTTTGCTCTATTGATAAAATAATTTAAATTGGCATTTTAAAATACATCTCTTAAAGCTTAAAACACAGTTTTCAAATGTTATTTTTACTTTTATTTTGCTTTTGGTACAGCCAGATATTTAGCTTGTTTTTCCTAGTTTCTGGTACTTTCTGAAAAATCAAAATAATTTTATTCCTTTAGAAAAAAAAGAGTAAAAATCCATATTAAAAAATTAGAAATGAAAAAGGAGAAATCTCCATAGACATTTCAGAAATCCAGAGGATTTTCCAAATTTATACTAGAATAAATTGGAAGACCTAGAAGAAATGGATATATTTCTAGACAAATAAGATGTGCCAAAACTGAATCAAGAGGACACAGAAAACCTAAACAGACCAATAACTTGTAATGAGATATAATCATAATAAAAAGCATTCCAACAAAGGAAAGCCCAGGACCAGATGGATTCTCAGCTGAATTCTACCAAACCTTTAAAGAAGAGATAATGTCAATACTCCTCAACTTATTCAGTAAACTAGAAAGGGATAGAACTGTACCAAATTCCTTCTTATGAAGCCAGTATCACATTCATACCAACACCAGATAAGGACACATCAAAGAAAGAACACTACAGACCAACATCACTGATGAACTTAGATGCAAAATACTTAATAAAACCTTAGCAAGTCATGTTTGACATCTTAGTAAGATTGTACACAATGACCAGGTTGGTTTTATTCTAGAGATGCAAAGATGGTTGAATATATGCAAATCAATAAATGTAATTCATCACAAAAACAGAATTGACAGAAATCACTTAGTAATCCCAAACTGCAAAATTCAGCACCCATTCTTGTGGAAAGCACTCAAGAACCTGGGATAGAAGGTAACCTACCTTAACATCATAAAGGCCATATATTGACAAACCAAAAACTAACCTTATAATAAATGAAAAAGATATTTTTAAATTGATAGGTCAATCTGTTTTGTTTTTTCTTCCTATGCTCAAATATTCCCTTAGTATTGGTTGCCTGCTAGGTCTTGGTTTTTCTGGGTGTAAGGTGATATAATTAGCAGTATTCTTTCCAGGTTATTTTAATACTACATGTTGAGTTCACTTCTGTTGCTATAACAAAATACAACAGACAGTATGGCTTAAACAGCCCAACATTTATTTCTCCCATTTCAGGAGACTTGGAAGTCCCAAGATATAAGTACCAGCAGATTCAATTCCTGATATCTATCTTTCTGGATTTCATATAGTTTGCATCTCATTGTGCCCTCAAAGAGAGAGGAGCAAGCTCTGGTCTCTCTTCCTTTCTGTAGAAGGATGCTAATCCCATCACCCTCATAACCTCATCTAAACCTAATTACCATCTAAAGGCTTCACCTCTACATACATTGGACGATAAGGCTTCAGTATATGAATTTGGTCGTGGTAGTGCACAAATGTTTAGTCTGTAACACTTTTGTTAACCCATCTTTTTGAGTATCTTCATCTAACAGGGATGTTTTTATTTTTATTTTTTCATTTTTAGTTAGCTATTTAGTGTGGAAATTACTCCTTATCAATGATCCTGACATAAAAGAACTTACAGAAGGCTGGGATTGTAGCTCAGTAGTAGAGTGCTTGCCTAGCACGTGTGAGGCACTGGGTTTGATCCTTAGCACTACATAAAAATAAATAAATGAAGTAAAGGTATTGTGTCCATCTGTGTGTGTGTGTGTGTGTGTGTGTGTGTGTGTGTGTGTGTTTTCAGATGTTGAGTTTTTGTTCTTTTAACATTTTATGAGTAATTCACTCTTCCCCCCAAAACAAATTAAAATAAATATTAACCTTATTTTATATCTTATCCCATGATACACATTTGTCTCTGTGTACTTTTAATTATTTTTACAATACTGAATGCCAAACTTTTGTATTAATTTCACTTTAATATTTCTCCTCCCCTGTTTCTAAAATATTTCTTGGCTATAACACCTGACTCATATGTTCAGATTTTTAAATTAGTGTTTTCACTAGACTTGCATAGAATTTGTTTATTAATCTGGGAAGAACTGACATTTTTAAGGTTTTTCATCTGGCAACATGGCATAGTTTTCATTTACTCAAGTCAGGTTTATAGTTTCTTCACAAATTTATTAATGGGTATTTAATATACTTATGGTTTCTAAATACTAATTAAGCCTTTATGCAAAAATAATTATAAAGGTATTATCTATTATATAACATTTTGGTTATATGATTCATGTATATTTTGCTTATGTTTTATAAGCAGCTAGGTTACTGCTTTTCATAGTCTGTCACTTGACCTTGGTTTTAGATTTTTCAGATAGTAATGCCTTCTGTTTCTTTATAATACTTATTTTTCCTGTTTCTTTTTCTTAGTTTGTTATACTGATTTGAATTTGTTTTCATTTAAACAGGGGCAATGATAGTGATGATAGTGGACCATCCTGTCATGATCTTTTTTTTTTTTTAAATGCCCTTGCCTCTTTTTATAATTTTAGTGTGATGATGGCCACTATTTGAGAAGTCTGCTATATTTAAGATCCTTTTGTCAGATTTTTAAAAAAAATCAGATAGTGAATATTATATTTTATTAAATGCTTTTATTAATGTTCATACAACTGCTTTTTCAATGAGTTTGCATGTTTTCTGGTTGAATACCAGGCTTATGATAACTTGCTATAATTCGTTAGAATACTGCCACATTATATATGTGTAGGATTAATGATTAATTTTCTACACTTGAAAGTTGATAGAGAATGACAGTAAAATCGTGGGGACCTCAAATATTTTGGAGCAATGGTTAAAAAATACAAAATTCTTTCTTCCATAGCTGTTAAGTGCAGTCAGTGAAAATCGTCACTTCCTTTGTATAATATAACTTAAAAGGTTAGGTTTGTCCTCTAATCTACTTTTAACATTTTTTTCCCTCCAAAATGGGTATGTGGAAATAATAATGTGAAATGTTTTAGATGTTTAGAACTGTTGGAACATGTTTAAACACATCTTTTGATTATCTTGCGATCCATTCTGCATTTTTATATATATTTACAAATTCTACTTTAGTTTTAAAAGTTTTGTTCATTGTTTACACATTTTCCATTTTTGAGTTGTATTTTGGTTTACTTCTTAATTTTTGTAATTTTGCTGGACAACATGTGTGAGTGAGTGGTAAACTCTTCAAGGACCTACTGTGTATATTCTAATATACTTGTTAATGAACTAATGTCTTGATTGACTGTAGTATTCATGAATGGTAGTCTTTCCTCAAAACAACGTAAGTTTTATTCCATTGCTTTTAGGAAGGAAATAAATAATTATATGAAAAAGTTTAATGTTATTTCATTTTAACTTTTGCTTATGGACTTTTTTCTTCATACTGAAAAGAAAATATATTTCACATTTATGCAAGCATTTCTTCATTGTTTTCTGAAAATTGATCTGCCTTGAAAGATCTTTTTTATAGTAATTTTTAATATAGGAATTCTCTGAAAGAAGATACTTTGGTGTTATGTTTTGTTTGAAAGTTCTTATATGAATAAGTTATTTATTACTGTATAAAAAATTATCCTAGCCAGGCATGGTGGCATACACCTATACACTGTACTCCCAGTGGCTCTGGAGGCTGAGACAGGAGGATCACTATTTCAAAGCCAGCTTCAGCAAAAGCGAGGTGCTAAGCAACTCAGTGAGATGCTGTCTCTAAATAAAATACAAAATAGGGCTGGGGATATGGCTCAGTGGCTGAATATCCCTGAGTTCAATCCCTGGTACAAAAAAAAAAAATGCCCTAAAACTTAATAACTTTAAAACAACATCTACTTATTATCTTTCAGTTTCTATAATTAGGAATCTAGGCATGGCTCAGCAGGATCTTCTGCTTTAGAGTCTCATGGGGATGTAAAGTGTCAGACAGGTCTGGAATCTCATGTAAGAATGCTTGACTGGGGAAGGATCTGCTTCCAAGCTTTGTCCCATTCTAGTGCTTTTTTTCACAGTAAAATATATTGGCAAATATTTAGCTTGATTAATATTCACTGTTTGAATCTTACATTCAGCCCAGAGAATATTGTACTCTTTTCAGTCCTTTTTGGTGCTCAGTCATAAGAAAGAGGGCAGGGAAGGAGAGGGAGAAGGAGGGGAGGGAGGGAAGGAGAGACTCAGAGAGGGAGAGGGAGAGAATATGAATCTGTGAAAGGGAGGGAGAGACATCGTATGTTAGTAGAACTTCTAACAACTACATTATGTGTTTTTCCTCCATAGGTGCCTTAGCTGGACCAATTATTGTGGAGCCACATGTCACAGCAGTATGGGGAAAGAATGTTTCATTGAAGTGTTTAATTGAAGTAAATGAAACCATAACACAAATTTCATGGGAGAAGATACATGGCAAAAGTACACAGACTATTGCAGTTCATCATCCTCAATATGGATTCTCTGTTCAAGGAGAATATCAGGGAAGAGTCTTGTTTAAAAACTATTCACTTAATGATGCAACAATTACTCTACATAACATCGGATTTTCTGATTCTGGAAAGTACATATGCAAAGCTGTTACATTCCCACTTGGAAATGCCCAGTCCTCTACAACTGTAACTGTGTTAGGTAAGTGTGCTTGAGTTATGTATTTTAGTGATAGTGTTGAGGGTTATAATACAAGTATTTTCAAAATTTTAAAATGTTTGAAATTTTCTTCAAATTTAGATTAAAGTAAAATAATTCAACTGTGATTTCTCAAATTTTGTCTTAAAGCCCTATGATTCTAGGATCTCTTACCTTTTAAAATATTATCAGTATCTATCCATCTATCTGTATATTCTATTCACTTCTTTCATGAAAGGTAATGTTTTAATTATACTAGAAACTGTTTCTGTGACATTTGTTTCCATTACTACCCCTCACATGTTTTAACCTTGAAATAATTACCATCTTTATTTAGGTTTTTCTGTTTCTATTTTCAGTGATTAATGTTGACTTCTTGGAGTCTTCTGACATTTGTTTCAGTTTTTCACATCAAATTTTATTCTGGCTATTGTGGATTTGGGTAGCTATTTGAATCTTTTGATATTGCTCACAATAAATGAATAAGAGATACCCATTTCTCATCTGATAACTGTTACAATTTATGGTGAAATTTTGAATAACCTTATTAGCATTAAGATAACCACTTGCAGAAGGATAGTAAACTTCAGAAACACTGTTGAGTATTTTTGGAATGATGCAGTAAAGATCAAGGAGTTGCTTAGGTAGAAATACTCTGCTTAGATCTTTCTTTAAAAAGACTGTTCAGTTGCTAGGAGTTTGGTTAACTGACAGCTTTCCCTAAAGCTAAAAAGAATTCCTGATATATAACAGTCATACAATAAATATTATATGAGTAAGGTATAAGAATGAATTTGGTGAACATAGTAGTTAAGAAATGTTTTGTAGAATAGGTATTTGTGTTAATCATCAAATGATGGGCAGTTTTTATGTATGGGTAAAAATGAAAGACTAGGGAAATGTTATTGTAGAATTGAGAGTAGGTGAGCTGGGGCAGAGAGGCAGAAAACTACATAAAGCAAAAATTTTCTTCCTTCCCACTGTTGAATTTTGGGGTCAGAATTCTTCATTGTGGTGAGCTGTCCTATCCATTGTAGACTACTTAGAAGCATCCATGACCCCTAACTTACTAAATGCCAGTATCTTTTCCTCAGTTGGACAACTCAGAATGTCACCAGTATAGTTTTGGAAGGATGGTAGGGTGATGGAAATCATCCCTTTTGATGAAAATTCCACATTAGTGGAACACTGAAAAAGTGATGTGTTGTAGTTCTCCAAGTATTTGTATAGAGGACAAAAATTTTCAAGTCTTGAGAGGTAGAGTAGGAGCAAATTAAAGTAACTTGAATGTTAGACTCACATATTACTAGGAATATAACCTTAGTATATAATAGTGTGCTTCTTCTCCCCTACCGCTTTTCTACTTTCAGTTCCTTGCTGGGTCCATGAACCAGCAGCACATGGGAGCTTATTAGGATTACAGAATTTCAGACCTCTCTCAGAATTACTGAACAATAATTTACATTTTAGCAAGAACTCTAATGATTTGTGTCCACAGTAAAGTTTGAGGAACACTATTGTTGACATCCTTCTCACCTCACTTAGAGGGATGACTAACTTAAAGTAGACCTGACTTAATAGAGTATAGTATAGTGAAAGTTGTGATTTAGGAAGATCAGTTTAGGATAGATTAAAATGAAGAGATCCTAAAATCATACTGTTTTGGCCATGAGACTGTGAAGACTCAAAATTAATTTTCTAATTTCTGCCACTTGAGTGAAGAAGGGCAATATTACTGAGGAATAATTGGCAGTATTTTATAACTGATTGGTCAATATAAGAAACAAGGGAAGTTTGAAACTCATTGAACAAATTGTTGTGTTAATTGAATGGGCTCATCTGAATTTCAAACAGGTGTTGAGAAGCTGGGATGAATAGTTCAGCATTAGGTTTATTAAGTTTGAGGATATATTTAGGAAAACACCTGTTGGGTAGTTGAAACTGAGGAGCCAATACTAGTAGTAAAATTGGAGAAAGTTTGGGATCATATGGGCACTATTAGTTATTTAAGTTCTAAGGTGAATACAGAACAGGTCTGTGACTGATAATTAGAGCAAGAGGTTGGAAGAAATATGGACGAAGAGTTCAGGGAGAGCTATGAGACAAGGCAGAATACTATTATATCAAGAGAAGAAAAAGTTGTTAAGAAAGCATTACTTTAGAAGCCTTTTTCTGCAATGAGAATTCAGCCCTACAGAAAATGATTTTTCAGTTTTCCTAAATATGGAATATAGCTAGTATCATCCTAAATGCATAACCTAGAAGTTAATTCATTACTTAGAACAGCTAGTTTAAGGCATTAGGACTTAATTCTTTTGAACTGATTGGGAAGAACTATTCTCATGTATCACATTCCAAAAAGTTACCCAAAAGGAGTGGGCATGTATAAGTCTGTAGATTAGGTGGTCTTTGGTTACATTAGAATTTTGGTGGAGTGGTTGCAGCAGAAACCAAATTAAAGGAATGTGGTGTAATGAAAAGCTTTAGGAACTTTGAACAACAAGTGTTCCACAGTAGAATGATTGTAATATTAATTGGTTACTTCCTCTTGATGGAATATTATGTAGTTGCTAAAGTTATAGTTGAGAAGAAATGAGGCATAAAATTATTCATACAGTGAATCCATCTGTATAAGAACTAGAAATAGAAATAGAGAAGGAAACAAATATGATAATGATCATTTTTAGGATATTATGGTTGTGGGTAATTCTCCCCTATTTCAATATTACTGG
The DNA here is from genome assembly GCA_020662805.1 of Glaucomys volans. NCBI lineage: Eukaryota > Metazoa > Chordata > Mammalia > Rodentia > Sciuridae > Glaucomys > Glaucomys volans. The sequence continues at coordinate 200,249 of JAJEJO010000885.1, read as the reverse complement.
TTTTGCAGTTAAAAAGTTCACTTATGTTGCTGAATATGATGGCATAATAGGGCTTGTATTCATTCTCTTTTCTCTGGAATAAGAAAATCATGCAAATGAACAGTTTTTAATCATTGGGTAATAAGCAATACAGGACTCTGATCTAGGGAAGATGTAGAAGAATAAGGTGAGCACCCCCTGCTCAATTGCTGTAGCTTCCTCCATGGTCAGTTACCAAGCCACAGCTCAGTGATGAGAAAATTGGAAAGATGGGATAAGGGTAGGGATGGACAGAGAGAGAGAAGGAAAGAATGAGAGAAAGATGGAAAGTTTCCTCCTTGGTAGCATTTTTACATGGTCAGAGAAGCAACAGCAAACTGCTAGACAGGGAAGAGTCACTACACAGAGAAGTTAACATGTGATGAAACTAATTTTAGAAAACCAGTAAAAACTAGGAGATGGATGCCCTTAAGAAAAAATAAATAGCATAATTTAAAGCTGACTTTAAAATAAATGTTTTAAGTTCCCCAAGGAGAAAAGAAGGCACCTATAATGATGGCATAAGTTAACAGACCAACCTTCCTCAGTGAGTGTGAAATATAAAAAAAAAAAAAATCTTAGAAACTTCAAAGAAATATTATAGTGAGAAATATAACTAGGTCAAAATTTAGTAGAAGGTGAAAATGTAGAAGTTAGTGCTTAAAACTGCATTCAACCTGGAGATACTTTACAGTTCAGAAGAAACATAGGAGATAAGATTTTGAGAACATTGAGAAATAAAGAGACAATGTCTGCTCAATATGGGGTGCCTATTTGTGCATCTGATATTCTCCTTATATACCCCAAACAATTACAGTCTCAGAATAGTAGTAAACTAGAAGTAAGATAGCCTTCTTTGTTGACCTCTAGAACTCTATATTGAAATTAAGAAAATCATGGCTTCTTTATGGTTTTTAGGAGCTTGGCATAAGAAAATAGATCTTTTCTAAAGGAAAGATAACCTTTATTCTAGGCTTCCAATTATTTTTACACGAATTATTCAAACAGAGGTCTATAGTCTGCTTGAATAACTAGGTTTACAAGTAAGGAAAACTGCAAAAGTAGCAGCCTGCACAGAGTAAGACAACAGAAACAGATTTGCCAAGACATAAGATATTGGAATTATCAGACATAGACTTTTAAACCATAGCACTTATTACAATTGAAGAAAGGTCAATTTGTAAATTTTCTGCAGAGAACAAACAAAGCCATATAGTAGTTGGCTTTAAAGTACAGAAGTATGGTATTTCTTAGTACGTTAAGTAGTTTACTTTCAAAAGTAAATAAAAACTGATAAATTTTAGTATATTCAAATTAAACTTCATTAAAACACACCAGATTATATCTTACTCTAATTAGGACCTCATTCTTGTGGATGTACTGTCACATATGACTAAAAAGAACCACTTACGAAAAAAAAAAGAACCACTTACACAAATCCCTCTACATTGATTCTGAAACTCTTACACCCAGAAAGCCCAGGAACATACCCAATAAATGTTGAGAGTGAATTTAAAGTATAACTTAGAAACAAAAATAGTTCAACAAATTTTGCAATCCTAATCAGTTCTGTTAGGTAATATGAGAAGTTAAAGATTGAATGTTTAAAAGCCAGTGTGTTTTAAATAATATTAATGAGTCACCCACTGGGTCCAGAAAAGCATTTGTGGGTATACTTAAATGACTTTATTTTTCTTTTGCTTAGCATTTTAACTGTAGTCTCATTACTAGTAGCTTATTTTAAAAAGAAAACTTTTTTGCTATAGAATGAAGCACTATATATTAAACTGCTGCTTTTCTCTTCAAAAGTAATACTTTAATCTTATAAAAGAAATTATGAACAAGTTCACAGAAATTTTTTGTTACCTACTAATTTGGAGAGAACTCATCAATCCTCATACAATAATGTACATCTCTGTCAGGGAGGGCCATCTTTGTAATGGTAATATAAAATTCTTGGTCTTTTGTTTGTACTAGCTACGCATCTTTTCTTGTTCTGCCATGAACTCAGTTGATGTTGGCATTACTTAAAAGCCTTGTGTGTAGATTAGTTGTGAAATGTGTCTGAATGTGCCTTACTGAAATATAACTTTTTTTTTTTTTAAATTTGAACAGTTGAACCCACTGTGAGCCTGATAAAAGGGCCAGATTCTTTAATTGATGGAGGAAATGAAACAGTAGCAGCCATTTGTATCGCAGCCACTGGAAAACCAGTTGCACATATTGACTGGGAAGGTGATCTTGGTGAAATGGAATCTACTACAACTTCTTTTCCAAATGAAACAGCAACAATTGTCAGCAAGTACAAGCTGTTTCCAACGAGATTTGCTAGAGGAAGGCGAATTACTTGTGTTGTAAAACATCCAGCCTTGGAAAAGGATATCCGATACTCTTTCATGTTAGATATACAATGTAGGTAAAAGCTAATCTTGTTTTTTTACTTGAGTCATGTATCTTGTGTTTCTTCTTTTGACATATTTCGTCAAGCTCTTTCTAAATTTGAGTATGTAGTATTCAGATAATCCTATAGCTTTTCTTTGCTGACATTTTTTTCTCTATTTTTGGTTATATTTACATGAAAATTTTATTTAATCAGAGCATTTTTGGGGGGGGGGAGGATTGGGATTTGGGATTGAACTCAGAGGCACAATATCATTGAATTACATTGCCAGTCCTTTTCATTTTTAGAGTCAGGATCTTGCTAAGTTGCGGAGGGCCCTTGCTAAGTTGCTCTGACTGGTCTTGAATTTGTAATCCCTCTGCCTCAGCCTACTGAGTCACTGGGATGACAGGTGTCTTACCTCTAGGCCTGGCTACTAATCAGAGCATTTTTTATTACTTTTGTAAAAAGGACTTTTAAGACCTTAAAAGTAGACTGGATGTAAGGGAGTTGGAAATTTTGTATCTCAAAATGTACAATACTAAGGTACAGACAACAACAGACAACTCTATTCTGTTTGAGTGATTATTCACTTTTCTGGATCTTACTAATGCTTGCTGTTTTCAGCAAGAATCTTTTATTCTCCTACATAGGTTTTTTTTTTTACTGTTCAATATTAATCACCATTTTATTTTTTTAATATAATTTTTTGATTCATTGAACACAAATGGAGTGCAACAATTGTTTTTCTGGTTGTACACAAAGTAGAGTCACCCCATCTGTGCATTCATACATGTACACAGGGCAAAGATGTCTGTCACACATACTTTTTAACTAGTTTGAAAATGGTTTTTCAATGTTATTTGTAATCTGCTCTTAACGTTCTAAGATTTTTAGGTAGGTAAAACAATATTTTACAAACATTGGAATGATAATAATTAGATAAGTTTCAAAGCTGAGTTACTTTGTATTCAGATTTTTTTAAGGGGTGCTTGCATGTGTATATTTTCATGGATATCTACATTTTCCTTTTCTATAAAGTTTTTCAGATTGGGGTATATTGTGATTTGTTTATTTGCATTTTAAAATTTTGAGCAAAAGAAAAGGTGATTATTGCTTATATCTTAGAGCAAAGATAATGAAAATTAGGCAGAGTAGATTGATAACATTAGTAAGAGTATTTAGATTCTGCTATCATTTCCATTTGTGCACAGATTATAAATCTAGATAGGTTTTTGAAGGAATTGCTTTATCTTTTTGTTATTTCGTTTTTTGAAATGCCATGCATAAAATTTTAAATCACACATATTCATTAAACTTGCAATGGTTTTTAAAGTTAATTCAAAGTATTTTTTTCACTATTGATGGGGTTAAATTTGAGTAGCTATACTTATGCTTGTTATTACCATTACATTCTTGAGTGCTAATACCATCTTTTGTCTTCAGTTCTTTGGAGAATCTTTTTTTAAAAAAACTGTTTCCTCCTTACTTTCACAGACTCTTAACTTTTCCTTTTTCTTATAAAATTCAGATCTCAACTGTAAGTACTTTCATTTCTCGTATATACATTTCTTTACCTATGTCTAATAATGAGTGACATTTTCTTGAATTTTTATTATTTAAAATCATTATTGTTTATTTTCTTGAATGTAATCCTCCATATATAATTTTTTTTCTGTGTAAGTCTTCATAATAATGGATTGCATTATTAACTTCTAAAATGTTCTTGGAATACTCACAACTTTTTCCTTTTTAAAATTGGAGAATAAAACATGTGAACAAGTTTAAGGGAATACTCTTACAGTCCAATTGCATATTTCAAAATTAGGAGGTATTTTTTTAGGAATACATTAATGCCTACTCTTTATTCCTTTCAAAAAGAGATTAAGCTCACTGACACATCTGGACTCTTTCAGCAACATGATTTAGTACAATTTTAAGTATTGGCTAATGCTTGGTATTTATTATGCAGGCATTTTTTTTTAATTACCAAGGTAGCTATATCTTAGTAAAAGTTTAATTTTTTACCACCTTTTGATAAACTGCTTTTTAGTAGACCAGGCTTTCCTGTAAGATTTAAAGACTGACCTGATGTCATTCTAACCTTTCATCTGTCCTTTGCTATTCACCTAGTTTCCTATGTTGCTCACAGAAAGGTCACTACACCATGCATAAGAAATGCTTTAAGGAATCCTTTTATGACTTCTCTCACCTCTAGACTCAATTTAAATTAGATCCTTGTTCTTATCCTCTCTTTTAACATCTTATTCTTTTCCTTCTTGATCTTGATGGTAGGATCTAAATATTATTAAATGACATTCTCCCTATTATTAATAGAATATAAATTTTCTGAATAAAGGATCTAAATATATACCACATACCTAACATGGAGTCTTTATCTCATTAGGAGTTAAACAAATGATGGTTGAATGAATGATTGGTATTGGAGTTTATAATTTATAGGTAGACATTTATTTTTGGTAGATATGAATAAGTGCTCCTTCAATAGCCACACATATTCTAAAAGATCTTCAGGTGCATTGAATGAATAAAGTTTCTTTTCTAGTACTGTTGAGGCCCTAGATATAATTTACTTCACTTTTAAGTATGTTGTAGTCTCAGAAAGTCTTTGCCATGCCTTTACATGTCCATAGACTATTAGTTAACTACAACATAGAGAGTTCTGTTTCTCTAATTGACTTGCTATCTCTTAGGAGATATATTTCCTTTTGCATTAAACATCTTTTAAAAGGTAATTTTACATGATGATTTGATTCTGCATGATACTTAAATGCCATGTTTTGTTAATTATTACAGTGTATCTGCTTTTTTCATGTGTTGTCTATATTTCTCATAATAGGACTCTTTATGTTTTGCTTTTAGCGATTATAGGTTTATGAGTAGTCTTATGTTCAGCATCCCTAAAAATTAGAATTGTGTGTGTTTATCATTGTCTAGTGTCTGGGTATTCACTATCCATTTATTCATTCATTCCTTAGGCAGCTAATATTTAGTACTATCTTCCACATTGATTAATATATGTTGAGAACAGGAAAAATAATTTCTGTTCTTATAACGCTTAATCCATTGTGTTAATACTCTATCTTTGTATATTGCATTTACCCATAAAAAACAGATGACTTGTTCTTTCATGTGTTTATTTTATAGATGCCCCTGAAGTTTCAGTAACAGGATATGATGGAAATTGGTTTGTAGGGAGAAGAGGTGTTAATCTCAAGTGTAATGCTGATGCAAATCCACCACCATTTAAATCTGTGTGGAGCAGGTAATGTAACATTATGCTTCTGAAGAGAAATTATTTAAAAGTGAAGAACATTATTTTTTTTCCCCATACTGAGAATTGAACCCAGGACTATTGTATCATTGAACTATGTTCCCAGCACTTTTATTTTTTATTTTGAGACACCATCTTGTTAAGTTGTCCTGCCTCAGCCTCCTGAGTTGTAATTATAGGCATGACCACTGCCTGGTTAAATGTGAAGAGTACTCTTAAATGCATATTTAAAACTTTTTATCAGTACAATGCATGATTATAGTAATAGTTGAATAATTTGTCTAAATGAATGATTTCTGAATGTTCTGCTGTCCCATTCCTCTGTACTTTCCTACCTTTTCAGTTGCTCACAGGCTACATTAGCAAATTTAGCAATTTTTTTCTTATAGTTGCTCTCACTGGTTTTAAGCTTCTACTTCTTGATTCTACCAATTTTTAATACTGTTCATTTTTTAAAGGAATTAATTTTATAACCATCTCTTCACCCACAAATACACATTCTTATTCTTCATTGCGTCCTTGTCTGAGTGAATTTAAGTTATTCTGAATTAAACTCTGTGAATTTTCATTTGCCTCCTTAAGGCAGGTAAATACATTTTTTTTTGCCAAGAGTTAGTATACCAGCATTCTGGTGGGTTTTTGTTTTGTTTTGTTTTGTTTTTTGTTTTTATTTTGCCTAGAGCTCTCCTTTTAGCTAGCAGTTATCTCTTTTTACTTGTGTAGTTTAATACCTATATTTCCTTAATTCTTTTTATCTTTAAAATTTTTTAAAAAAGAAATAAAATTTGAAACTGTTAAAGTTTTCATTTTTAACAGTATTTGGGGCTTATTTAAATCTTCAGACATTTATCTTTAGATAATTGTCTTTTTGTCATTTCCCTTTCTTTTTTCCCCTGTTCACTTTTACTGGAACTACTATTTATATTGTATAATAAGTATCCTTACATGTTTATCAAGTGGTTTTATTGTTTTCCCAGCAATATTTTCTTGATAAAACTTTTCTATTGATTAATTTTCAAAAAAATCGACATATTTACAATTTCTAACAAGTACATTCTCATTCCCTGTTCAGTTTCATAGCCTTCTTTTCATATTTTATAGATATAGTATCATCTAGTTTCTTTCCAGGAATACTACAGTGTTATTTCCTCCCCAGGGATTTTTTTTTTGCTTTCTGCATATTGCCTCTTTCGCCCAGATTCTTTAGATTTGGTCTTTCTTTTTTGTAGGTTATATTTTTGATTTTCCAGTCATTTCAGAATGAGGTATTAAAATAAAATGCATGGTGAAAACTTTTTTTATATTGAGGATTATTCTTCAATAAGTTCTACTTGGAATGACCATGTAGAGAGATTATTGTCCTAGGGAATCTCCAGGTGATCACCAATGGATGAGTGCAAATCTTTTCTTCATAACTTATTGTTTATTTATGGAATTTAACTTCATTTTTTTGCCTGAGAAGTAAATGCTTGGATATTAGTACAAAGGTAGAAGGAATTCCTTGATTTATTTTGTAATTTCCAACTAATCTCCTTATTTCCAACCCTTTGCCTTATGCTGGCCTTCTGGGGTAATTGTGAGTTAAACTCCAAACTTTTCTGTGTTCTTCGGACCAAACTGCTTTTTCATCCATATGCCTCCTGCAAGCAACTCTTCAGCCTACAGTAGATCTTTCTAACCTTGACACTATGGATATTTTGGACTGGATAATTCTTTTTTTTTAATTAATTTATTTATTTTATTTTATTTTATTTACTTATTGATTCATTGAACACAAATGGAGTACAGCTATTGTTTCACTGGTTGTACACAAAGTAGAGTCACACCATCTGTGCGTTCATGCATGTACACAGGGCAATGGTATCTGTCACACACTCTGGATAATTCTTTTTGTGATAGGCAGTCCTTTGAATTACAGTATTTTTAGCAATATCCCATGCTTCTATCCTCTAAAACAGGTAGCACCCTCTATTCCTCAGTTTGGATATCCAGAATGTCTGCAGGGGCAAAATCACTCTTCATTGAGAAACGCTGGCTTAAAGCATATAACTATTTCCTCCATCTATTTTCTATTTTCTCAAAGTATTCTGTTGATGGGGCCTCCTATTCTCTTCCTCATGGGTTTTAAATAGATTTTTAATTCCGTAACTTGGTTTTTGGTATGATTTTGTAGAAATAAGAAAACAGTATACTTGATTACCTTGTTTCCTTTAAGAAACATGGTTTTAAAAGCAGAGAAGTTCTTTTTTTCATTTCTTTTCTTAAAATGGGAGGTGGTCATGAGGTAAGATATCTATTTGATAGAGTATTTCTAAAAAACAGGTAATTCTGGATTCTAACTTATTATCCGTACTTCCAGATATACTTTTTCGAGTGAGTCATTTAATCCTTCTAATACTTAGTTTCCTTGTGGATTACAGTACTTCATAGATTTTTTGGTACAGGTACAGATGAATCATGTAACATAGGTCCAAGAACATAGAAGATGCTTAGCATATGCCACTTGTTCACATGTTTAGTGTTATATGTAGATTTTTCTGACTGGCTTTTCTGAATAAACAATTTGAGAACATTATGAGACATTTTAAAATTTCTCAGAGAATTAAAAGGACTAGAGTTTCAGGTCCAAGGACTCATGCTTGCTAGACAATTGCTCTGCCAGTGAGCTACCTCCCTAGCCCTTTTATTTCAAAACTGTATAACTAAGTTCCCCAGGCTTCCCTGTGACTTGGGATTCATTTGCTTTATCCTCCCTAGAAGCTGGGATTATAGGCATGTGCCACTCCATCTGACTTTATTTGTTTTTTAAACTATGTAAAAATATTGTCTTTACTCTTCAGTGCTAAATTAAAATTCTGTTCCAAAAATCCAAAATGTGAGGCATTCTGAGTCCTGATGCATTTCAATTTCAGATATTTGGATTAGGGATGTTTAAATAATAAAGACTGTGCAAATATTCAGAAATCTTCAAAATCCGAAAATTTTGTGGTCAGATAAGGTATACTTAGTCTCAGCTCATAACTACAAAAATTTGTACCCATTGTTTTTTTACTCACTGCCCTTAGGATTGCAAAACAAAATTGTTCCACCTTTGGATAGGGCAAAGTATCAATTTGTGATGCTCTATAAATACATTATTTTAAAATTTTTCTCTTTTTGTATTTGTTCTTTTTAGATATATATGACAATAGAAGTATTTTGACATACATGGAGTATAGTTTATTCTATTTAGGATCTCATTCTTACGGTTGTACATACTGGTAGTATATTCATGCATGAATGTAGGCAAGTTATGTTTGTTTCATTCTATTGTCTTTCCTATTCCCATCCTCCCTTCCTTCCCTACATTCCCCTTTGTCTAATCCAATGGACTTCTGTGATCCTCCCCCCTTATTGTAGGTTAGCATCCACATATCAGAAAGAACATTCAGTCTTTGGTTTTTTGGGATTAGCTTACTTCACTCAGCATGTGAGAGTCTCTAGTTCCATCCATTTACTGGCAAATGCCATAATTTAATTATTGCTTATGGCTGAGTAATAGTCCATTGTGTATATATACCACATTTTCTTTATTCACTTTATTCATATTGAAAGGCAGTAGGTTGGTTCCATAGCTTAGTTTTTGCAGATTGAGCTGCTATAAACATTGATGTGTCTGTGTCACTATCTATGCTGATTTTAAGTCCTTTGAAAATATATCGAGGAGTAGAATAACTGGGTCAAATGGTGGTTCCATACCAAGTTTTCTGAGAAATCTCCATACTGCTTTGCATAGAGGTTACACCAGTTGCAGTCCCACCAGCAATGTATGAGTACAATCCTCACCAACGTTTTGTTTTGTGTATTCTTTATAATTGGCATGGAATCTCAGTGTAGTATTGATTTGCATTTCTCTAATTGCTAGAGATGTTAAACATTTTTTTCGTATTTGTTGACCATTCATGTTTCTGTTTTTTTGGTACCAGGAATTGAACCCAGGGGCACTTTACCACTGAGCCACATCCCCATTCCTTTTTTGTGTATTATTTAGAAACAGGGTTTCATGAGTTGCTCAGGAGTTCCAGAAGCTGGCTCTGAACTCATGATTGATCCCCCTGTCTCAGCCTCCCCATTCATATTTCTTCTTCTCTGAAGTGCCTGTTCAGTTCCTTTCCCATTTATTGATTGGGTAATTTGGGTTTTTTGGTGTTAAGTTTTTCGAGTTCTTTGTATATCCTGGAGATTAGTGTTCTGAGGTGCAGATGATAAAGATTTTCTGTCATTCTGTAGGCTCTCTTTAAGCTCTTGATTATTTCCTTTTCTAGAAAGAAGCTTTTTACCTTAATGCCATTCCATGTATTGATTCTTAATTTTACTTCTTGTGCTTTAGGAGTCTTGTTGAGGAATTCACTTCCTAAGACAACATGATGGAGAGTTGGTCCTACATTTTCTACTAGTAGGCACAAGGTCTCTGGTCTAATTCGTATGTCCTTGATGTACTCTGAGTTGAGTTTTGAGCAGGGTGAGAGGTAGAGGTTCAGTTTCATTCTGCTATATATGGATTTCCAGTTTTCCCAGCACCATTTGTTGAAGAGGCTACTTTTCTCCAATGTATGTTTATGGCACCTTTGTCTAGTATGATATATTTATGTGGGTTTGTCTCTGTGTTTTCTGTTCTGTGCCATTAGTCTATATTTCTGCTTTTGTGTCACTACCATGATTTTTTTTTTATTGTTGTTTTTAATTGTAGCTCTGTGATATTATTTAAGGTCTGGTATTGTGATGACTTCTGCTTCACTTTCTCATTGAGGATTGCCTCGCCTATTCTGAACCTCTTATTTTTCCAAATAAACTTCATGACTGCTCTTTGTATTTCTGTGAAGATTCATTGAAATTTTAATAGGAATTGCATTAAAGCTTTATAGCCCTTTTGGTAGTATGGCCATATTGATAATATTAATTCTGCTTATTCAAGAATATGGGAGATCTTTTCATCTTCTAGGGTCTTCTCTAATTTCTTTATTTAGTGTTGTGTAATTTTCACCTCTTTTGCTTGATTCTCAAGTATTTTTTGGTTCTGTTTTTGTTTGTTTGTTTTGTGGCTATTGTGAATGGGATAGTTTTCCTAATTTTTCTTTCAGCTGATTGAATATTGGAGTATAGAAACACAAGTGGTTTACAGATGTTAATTTTATATTCTGCTACTTTGCTGAATTTTTTTTTATGAGTTCTAGAAGTTTTTTGGTGGAGTTTTTTGGGTCTTCTGTATATAGAATCATGTATTTGGCAAATAGGACTAGTTTGAGTTCTTCTTTTCCTATTCATATCTCTTTAATTTCTTTTGTTTCTCTAATTGGTTTGGCTAGTTCCAGGAATATGCTGAATAGAAGTGGTGGAAGAGGGCATCCCTGCCTTGTTCTAGTTTTTAGATTGTCATGTTTTGTTGATGTATAATTAATCCCCTTAAGCAGTACAAAATGACTTTTGTCCTTTCTGATTAAATTTGGCTTGAAGTTCACTTTGTCTGATACGGGGATAGAAACCCCTGCTTAATTACAAGATCAATGTGAATCATATGCTTTTTCCCATTCTTTTACCTTCATTTTGTGGATGTCTTTGCCAGTGAGCTGAGTCTCTTATTTTTGGGGAGAAAGCTTATTGTTGGGTCTTGTTTTTTAATTCAGTCGGCCAGTTTGTGTCTTTAAATTGATGAGTTTATATCATTCATATTCAATGCTTTATTGAAAAATGATTTTTATTTCCTGTCATTTTGATTTATTTCTGGTTTTTAATTTGAATTTGTTTCTCCTTTGATTAACTGTTCTGGTGTAGTTCCTCCCTTTGATGGTTTACTTTCATTATTCATTCCTTCATGAAATATTTATTAAGTATGTTTTTTAGTGCAGGCTTTCTAGTTGTGAATTGTTTTAACTTTTTTTTTTATCATGGGAAGTTTTTATTTCATTGTCAGTTCTGAAACTTAAGTCTGTAGGATATAGTATTCTTGACTGGCATCTATTTTCTTTCAGAACTTATTATTTGAAGACCTCTTAGCATTGAGGTTCTGGGTTGAGAAATAGGCTGAGATCCAGATTGGTTTCCCTCTAAAATGTGACCTGTTGTTATTCTCTGGCAGCCTATAAAAGACTATCCTTATTTTGTATGTTAGGCATTTTCATAATAATGTGCCTTGGTATGGGTCTGATGCAATTTTGTATATTTGGGGTCCCATAAGCCTCTCCTGCATTTGATTTTCCATTTCATTTTTAAGGTTTGAGAAATTTACAGATATTATTTCATTGAAAATATTGTTCATTCCTTTGATTTGTTTCTCCATATGCTCTCTGGAAATATATTATAGAAGATGCCAAAATATTCAATATACTTACATGAGACAGCTTTTCACTAAGAAAATTATAGTTTCATCATGTGCTTATTCATAATTCATGGAGAATTTTAATTCATTTGAAATTAATAATGCTATCAAATAATATTTTTCTAATTTGTAGTTTTATGAATACAAATTTTTAAATTCATTTTTTGTCTTTTTTCTTCCCATTCTATTCTGTCTTCCTAACTATACTTATTTAGATTAATATTTTGAAAGAATAGGTATGCTTAATGGACTTATCTAATCTTTCTTAAAATGAAAATTTCTTACATGCTTTCATAGTTAATTGTATCTGAAAGATAGTGGTTATTTTATTAGCATCTAAAAGTATAAAATCTTTTTAAAAATAATTGTCAATAAATTTTGTGTGAAGATACTTAAAGTAATTTCATGCTTTTTAAAATCTAGATTGGATGGACAGTGGCTTGATGGTTTGTTGGCTTCAGATAATACTCTTCATTTTGTCCATCCACTGACTTTCAATTATTCTGGTGTTTATGTCTGTAAAGTAACCAATTCCCTTGGTCAAAGAAGTGATCAAAAGGTCATCTACATTTCAGGTAAGTTACTGTCTACTTGCAAAATGACTTAAAATATTAGTATGGAGACAATTATATAATATATGATATAGTAGTAAAGATATAGATTCCTAAGTGTGAAGTTCTGCAAGTAATATAAAAGGCATATGATGAAGTAATCCTGTCTGAAATATATAAGGTAGTATTCTTAAAAAAGTGACAGAATGTCTATACAGATTTATATGTATTTTAATATGTACAGTTTTCAGTTAAGTAGTAGTATTTATTTTATAGATGGTGTACCTTTTTAAATTCTATTGTCTTTAAACAAAGAACAGTGGTTTTCTTTTCCCTGTTTTGTGGCTACTCTGCATACATTTGTTTGATAAATAAAATAGGATATTAACTTTGATAATCTGCCTTGTTAAATAACATTGCTTCCCACTCATGGGACCGGAGCATGTTGGGTTACTGAGAGGTAAAGTAGGAATGCTCTTGAAAATGTTTTAATGAGATAATACATACCCATTTTCTTTTTGTCAATTCTTGGAAGCTGCTAGGAACTTAGGTTTTTCACTCATTGTTTGTCTCACTGATTGTTTGTTAATTTGGTTGAATACAAATTTGACCCTTCACCAAATTACATAGACTAAAAATATATTCTTTCCTGTTTGTAATTATAAATGATTAATAGAATGTTCATTTAGAAAAAAATATATAAATTATTTTGAGTATCTTTACTTAACTGCAAGAATGTATCAGGCTTTATGTCTAACAAATAGAAAATTAAAGGGAAAGTGGAATAGAACCTAGAAATGCAGGTTTGTATGATAATTGTTTAATGGGTAGTTAATGTTTTATCTCTTTACATCTAAAACTAAACAGAGATTTAAAATATTTTTATGATTGCTTAAATGTTATTCTCAGACCTGTGTTATCATTCAAGCAAAGCTTGTATTTTCTCATAGTGCTCATCACAATTTTTAGTTGTATACACATTTATTTACTATCTATCCTCAAAATTAAGCACCTGAATTTACTTTGTTCACTACTGTATACTCAGCAGTTGCCTGGTAGCTAGCACATGATAAGAGACTCAAATATTTCTTTGTATGACACTAGGAAGAAGCTTAGTGTTGTATATATTCCTCCCCCTTTCTGGTAGTAACAGTGCTTTTGTGGAAATCTGAGGGAGATTGAAAATTAATAAATGTATCTCTTCCCTTAGGGGATAGCCATAGGAAATGCATATTTAAAATGTAATTATCCGAAGTCTGTTTACTTTTTGTTCCTGTTTTACAGTTTGGTGTGGGATATTACTCATAGATTTTAGTTTCAATATGTTACAGTCATGTAATCCTATAAATATGAAGGCTCAATTTGGATGCTCTTAATATATCCTAATTCTATTCATGATATCCTAAATTTATATCTTTTGGTGTTCTGCATCCACTTACCAGTATCCCTGACTTGTGTTTCCAACTGCATATTAATGATAACTAATTATATGTAGCAGTTGAATGGGCATTTATAGATTAACATGTTAAAAATGAAATTCTGAGAGGATAGGGCTGTAGCTCAGTGGTAGAGCGCTTCCCTTGCATGTGCCAGGCACTGGGTTCGATCCTCTGCGCCACATAAAAGTAAATAAATAACTAAATATAGTGTATCTATCTATAACTAAAAAATATTTTTAAAAAATGAAATTCTAACCTTATACTTGCCCCTTGACAACAAACCAGTTTCTCTACATGTCTTTGTCTTAGTTTTTTTTTAGTTCCAGTCTTAGATTTGGAGTATATCTATTGAAAGTATAATTGATTTCACTTTTGCTCTGAGATCCTATGTTGTCCATCAAGAAATCAGTGTCAGCTTTCCCATTGTGTTATATTGAATCTTACCAGTTCTCTTCCACTTACTTCCCTGCTACCACTCTGGTTCAAGCCATCAGTAACTCCTATGTCATTATTAAAATAGCCATTTACTCTCCCAGTTTGAATCTGTTATCCTTTAATATGTCATCAGATGAACAAACAGAGTGATTCTTTTAAAGTCATGCCAGATCATGTCATTCCTCTTCTTAGAACCTTCCATGAACTTCCCATTTTACCTATAGTGAGAACCAAATTTTTACAGTGACTTACAGGCTTTGTACATGTTCTGGTACCAAATTACCTCTTTGACTTCATTTCTTATGTATACCCCTTGCTCACTGGCTCAGCCATACTGGCCTCGTTGTTGTTATTTAAATACAACAGATATATTTCTATCTCTCAGTCTTTACGTTTTCTGTTTCCACTGCCTGGAGTGCTCTTCCACAAGGGATTTTTCAGATCTGTTTACCCCACATCTTTAGGTCTTTGCTGAAGTGTTGCATATTTGAGTGAGGTCTTTGTTTTCATGACTGCATTTATAATTGAAAATCTTTTCTTCTTACCCTTTACCACTTTTTGTCCTCCTGCTGCTCCTTATTTTTCTCTTGAATACTTACTGCTATGTGTCATACTGCATATTTTATTTATTTGCTTGTCTGTTTTTGCACCTACCAGAACTTAAGTCCTTAAGTCCTTAAGGGCAGGATTTTTGTCCACTTCAATAACTGTCGTATTTTCATCATCTACAATGATGTTTTGAATGTAATATGTATTCAGTATACTTTCGTTGTTTGAATGAATAAATTTGAGAAGAGAATAATCAGGAAAGAACTAAAAGTACAGAATCTGCTTTTATGTAGCTTTATTAGCCTTAACAAGGGACTGATAGCTTTACACATTTTTAAAAATCAGCACCTACTAAGTTTTTATAAGAATGGAAATCAAATTTTGAGTGACTGGGAAAAATCAGTTAAATTATTGCTATATATTTTGGAAGAAGAAAGCAGTATGTGAGATGATTTTCTTCCAAGTGATGGAGGATTGGACTTTACTTTTCTACCCAAGAGTCTAAAATACAGTATACTATGCCAGATTTAGTTTACTTTGCTAAGAGTTTCTTGGAGTATGCCAAGAATCATGGATATAATACTGCTTTTAAAAAAATCACCTATTTAGTGAAACCTTTTAGATCAGAATATAAGGCCATAATTAAAAGACCTTAATTTTAATGAAAATTAAAATAGTTAATTTTTTCATTGTAAAATTTACAAAATTTTAGCTCAATTTTATTGAAATTAACACTTTAAAATTTTAGAAATGATTTTAAAGTATAAATAAAAGAAATGTATCTTACAATAAGAATCTCAAAAATTCTGCTTAGAACAGAGTGGAGTTAAAAAACTCTTGAGTGAAATTGTTCTAAATTTTATTATGTATTTTCCCACACTGGGAGACATAAAATTTTGAGTAAGAGGCCATTGATTCATGATTATAATATTCAACTGCAAATACTAGATTTTACTCTAATATATTTTCACTATCCTGGGGTGCAGTGGCACTTTATCTAGTATTGATTGTTGGACATTCTACTTTGCTTCTTCCTCCTAGTATTTGTCACTTTTCTTTCAAAATAGAAAAACACATTTTTACATGTCAGATAAACTCCACTATGCCTAAAACTTTTATTCCTCTGAAAAAGTTGAATTTCACATCATACTGATTTTAAAGTTTGGATACAGTGTCAAAAATTAAGAATCAACATTTAACATGTCTTAAGCTTTAAAATGTATTTTTTAAGAATTTAAACGACTCATAAAAAGTCTAAAGAAATAGAAGCAATCCATGTAATTTTTTCATAACAGTTATTTATTAGGCAGAAATCTACCTTAGAACTCCAGTGACCGTACTAGACTACTTTTCTATTTGATGGGAAACAATTAGTTAGAAAAATAGACTGAAGAATATGGGTGAGGGAAACTCAAGGTACACTAGAGTTCATCATATCTATTATATCCTCATTTATCACACAGTCAACAAAATTTTTTTAAATGTCTGAAAAAATACAGAATAATGTTGGGAAGAATTTTTACATCACGATAAATAAGTAGCTATTGATGATTACAAAATAGTCTTGCGTCATGAATTATGACTCTCATTCTAAATTTAAAAACAAATAAAAGTCTTACATACATTGTCAAACGCTTAAAATACAAAATAATGAAGTATTAACAATAATCCCCAGGAATGATATTAATAAGATGTCGGTGCTATATTTAACATTGATTGAGGAGGAGGATAGTGGATTAAAAGTTAGTAGGATCACTAACAAAACTAAATTAACAAAAAAATTTAATGTTTTTAGATTTTTCTGAAATCTGTATTTTGTTGAATATGAGTGAATTGAACTTTAGACATCCATCAGCATTTATATAAAGAACTTTGTGAGTGGAAATAAAAAGTGTGAATTATTGTTTTTAGGATATGTTTTAAAAATGTTGAATTATATGTGTATACTCCATGAGCTCAGGCATATGCACTCTTCTGAGAAACCCAGATAGCATATTAGAAGTTACCAAAAACCTTAAATATTGGAGTATGCACAAATATATGTAAATCACAAATAATTTATGTAGATGATCTGAACTTAAATGTGCTGATGTCACTTTGTTGTAATAATTTTCTCTGGAAATCACTAAAGATAGCATTCAATATTTAAAACATGCCTTCCCTGTTACTCTCTCCTTCTTAAAAACACATGAGTTATCTTACAAATGATTTAAGTTTTAGTGTCTTTAGTATCTTAATTCTGTAAGGTTGGATTATATGAATTTTTGCTCCTTTTATCCTAGAAATAATCCTTAAATTCCACACTTATGTGTTTAACTAGACTTTGTTCTTAAAAATTATAAATCTTCCTTGATTCATTTACATATACATGATAACTGATACTTCAGAGTACTTGACAGGATTACCTGTTATATCAGTTTAAACTGAGGTAATTAGTTATACTGTATTTGTTAAGTTTTATACTATACTTGCTAAATTTTTACCACATTCTATACATATGGCATTCCGTGATGAAACCTGTTTCAGTAAGTATTTTTCTTTAGCTTGTAATATTAGAATAACTTACCCATGTAGCTTTAGTATTTTTCTAACAATCATATTTTTAAAACTGTTAGTACCACTCATTTAAAAATTAATTATAGGAGATTACCATTTGGGTCATTTATTTTTATCTAAGAAAAAATTCAAGATATTTAAGCTCATCTTTTCTTCAAACTTTAGAATTTTGTGTAACATGACCTACAAATACTACTTAATTGATAATTAACCAGTCTTTAATTTTTACTATTCATGTTTAGTTGCTTTGTAATATTAATGGCTATTTACTCTTGTAATCTAATGTCCGTATACAGGTTCATTTGCATCTAATATTTAAGTATTATTTGAATGTTCTCTCTAAAATATTAGCTCTTTTTGAGATGCCATCCTGAAGCAATTATATTAAATTTTTACAGATATAACTGAAATTCCTGAAATTCCTTAATTTTCTAAATATTTAGATATGTTAATCATGGAGTATTAGATCGTTTTTACCACATTATAGATTATAATATTTTTGTTTTATTTTATCAGTCTCATTTGATAATAGCCATTTGGCTAACAATTTAAACACATGATTTATATATTTAAATTACTAACTAATGGTTTTTACGGCATATTTCCTTTATAAAAATTTAGAGTACCCTTTATTTAAGAAAAATATTTTTGAGAGAATTATTAAACCAACAGCTTATACTGTACCCACTTAACAAGATTCTATAGTTTTTCATTCTTTTAAAATAAAGTTAAGATCTTACCTTTTAGGTAAAGATGGACATCAAGAAAACTTACTTTAATTTTTTTATTCTTGTATTTTATTTCTTTGTGCTACTGGCTACGAAAATATACATTTGAGTAACTTTATTTAATTTAATGTTTTGTACAATAATGTTTGAGCCGGCTCTGTATATGACATTGAAATAATAATATACTTTAAAACAATTATTCCTAGAGTACAGTATCACTTTTAAACTTGGAATAAAGTAATTAGTATTCACGCCATAGGTTTCCATTCTTTTCACTGTATTAGTAACTGACTAAGTGTCAGTTTGTTATTTTTAAAAATATATAAAAGTACCATTACTGTCTAATCTTAATCAAATTAAGAATGAAAAACTATTGTTACTATGAATATATATTCATTAACTGTGCTGTCTTTTCAACTTGCTGCTGAATCGGCCTGCATTGACATTCTTTGCCTTTCTGTGTCTTGTCTATCTTTACTTGTTTCCATTAGATCCTCCTACTACTACCACTCTTCAGCCTACAATTCAGTGGCATCCCTCAACTGCTGACACCGAGGATCTAGCAACAGTACCTAAAAAATTGCCTTTCCCATTGTCAACTTTGGCAACAATTAAGGATGACACAATTGGCACAGTCATTGCTAGTGTAGTGGGTGGGGCTCTCTTCATAGTACTTCTAAGTGTTTTGGCTGGAATATTCTGCTATAGGAGAAGACGGACGTTTCGTGGAGACTATTTTGCCAAGAACTACATTCCACCATCAGATATGCAAAAAGAATCACAAATAGATGTTCTTCAACAAGATGAGCTTGATTCTTATCCAGACAGTGTAAAAAAAGAAAACAAAAATCCAGTGAACAATCTAATACGTAAAGACTATTTAGAAGAGCCTGAAAAAACTCAGTGGAACAATGTAGAAAATCTCAATAGGTTTGAAAGACCAATGGATTATTACGAAGATCTAAAAATGGGAATGAAGTTTGTCAGCGATGAACATTATGAGGAAAATGAAGATGACTTAGTTTCACATGTAGATGGTTCCGTAATTTCCCGGAGGGAGTGGTATGTTTAGCAACCACTAAATGTGACTTAACTATGTACAATGTTTCATTCATACTAGTTGATCATTTTCAGATTGTTCATACTTTTTCTTGAGGAAGAATAAGCTTTTTCAAGTTGATTTTCGAGCTTTTTATATTCTAATCTGACAAATGAAAATGTAAAATCTGGGTTCAATGTATCTGAGCTGCTTTACAATTTTTTTCAATGCTGTACTACTGTCTCAAGATTTAAATTTTAATGCAGAGTACTTTATTGGTCTGAGGCACACAGGTAAGAAGAAATGTCAACGTTAAATGTGTGACGTTTTTGGTACAAAAATTAAAAAAAAGAAAACAAAAAGAAACTACCTTGGCATTGTGTATTAAATGTTTACCTAAGACATAATCTCAAGTATAATGTTTGTTAAACATATACCTCTTAAAATATATCACCACTAAATGATACTACATCAAAATTGACTATAAAACTAATTCAAAAAATGTTTATATATATTTTTAGTATACTAAAAATATTCAACCTGATGGAACATCTTTCCTTTTCAAACATTATTTTCTAAGTTTCTATACAAATGGAATCTTTACCTCTGCATTTTAATGAGCCTTGCCATAATTATTGTAGAATGGCTTTTCAAAGATATTTTGTTGCACTAAAACTGGTAGTAAACTCCATGAACATGATGTGTGAAAGAATATCATAAGCTGGTCAATATTTTGTCTTGAATACATACAAGAGGAATAAAATACATGCCTTTGAAACATAATTATTACAGTTTTTGCCATCTCTGTAAGAAAGTTCCTAAATTGTCTTGTGAACATGAATTTTGGTACATTAAGCAGTAGCCTTATTGTAATGCTTTATACAAATAGTTTAAGTATACAGATAGTAATGAAATATGGTACACAGTTAAATACAGAACAGAGAGGGCATTTCACTATACCAGGATATCAGTTTTAGAGATGAGATATTTCAGCCAGGAATCTATACGAAGGATTTTCTATATCATCTTGTTTAAGTTATTTAATGTTGATGTTGTTCAAACGGGTAAATGTACAGAAAAAAATTAAACTTGGAAACTTGGAATTTAACTAGAAAAATTTGAATTATAGAACCAACTGGTAATATGTGCTGATGGATATTGGCAGTCCATCCCCTTTTCCTCTATTTTATTTTCTCCTAACATATGTATGTGTTTTAAGATTTTTGTTTTTCCAATTAAAACTGGAAATATCAGGAGGGTTTTTTTTTTTTTTTGGTTTTGGTTTTCTGCATAATTCATTAAATGTATTCTTTCCAGAATCATGTAACTTTTGAAAAAGAAATGTTATCTAAATCTTCAAATGTGAATCTTCTTCGAGAGGTAGTTAAATTACTTCTACAGTGGAATTCTATAAATTTGTAATCATAAAGACAGCTGTTTTGAGGTCCAAAGAATGTGTTTTGATGATTCATTAGAAAAAAGGACTGTGTAGAATAAATGTTTTGCCAGGGCAGTGAAGTAGAAATAGAAATTATTAGGAGAATCACAAATCCAATAAATTTTTTTTTAACAAAAAGGTGAAGTAGGTACTTTATTAACCCTCCAACCACCCATGCTTCCCATCCTCATCAAATCAAAAAGTGTTATGGAAGACAAAATTCTAACATGGAAGTAGCAAAAAGATTATTCTAAATGATTATAAACTAGTTTTCTTTAGGAGTATTTTGCATAAATTAGAAATTCTTCTAAGACTCTAATATCAGGTTAAGAAATTAAGTTCACTGTTACCTTGTTTAAAATGTGTTTTAATATAGTTAACCACTTATATGCAGATACTAAGACTTCTTAGTCTAAGTCATTGGAAGAAACTTTAATATTACATTGTGATTGAAATAACTTTATTTTTTATTTAAATATCAGCAGTGATATCAGCCATAAGAAAGATAGGTTTAAAATTTCATCCCAAGAAATATGTAAATTTTGTAAATTTGTGGCTTTTCTGGTCAAAATTATCTTTAGAAATAAGGGTTGGAAATGCTGTATGAATAGAAGCTGAATAATCATGTTTAGGATTTTATGTAAATCTCAATTTGAGTATAATCTGAAAGAGATTAGCAGTGTATTTCAAAACCTGTATTTCAGAAATATCTCCTTACTGATTATGAACTTCTTTTCACATTGTCACCATATATGGTTAGTTTTTTGTTTTTGTGGGAGAAGGCAACTTGAAAACATACAAGTGAGTATTTAATATGTTCTGTATCCTTAATCTAAATCATGTGGCATACTAAAAGATTGCCAGGTTTCAGGAATCCTATACTGGTGCTTAAGATTTTTGGAAGCATTGCACTGTTGCTTATTAGAGGTTTATGTATATGATACTGTACATAGGGAATGGTTTGTAAACATGAATAGTTACATGAAATAAACATTTTTGTTAAATTAATTTTTGAATATCAGTTATGTGCCCAGCTAATTATTAGGTACATATGAAACTTCAGTACATTCTTGGAAAAGATAAAGGAATGTTTTTAGTATTCTAGGTCCATATTTATGTTTATTTCTTTCATATACTTTCAACCATTTTTGCTTTTTAATGTTTATCATAGGTTTTTTTCCTATTGTTTAACATATTTCAATAATACAATGAAAATAAATGCAATTCTATTTTTTTCCTGCCATTTTGTTAAAATACATTGATACTTTAGTAGGCTAGAGGCTAACTTTAAAGATGATATTTGACTCTAGTTTTTATCATGTGCCTGATAGAGCTTTTTATTTTTGATAAGTTTGATATTAGAGCAAACATTAAGGTTTTTCAGTAGTATTGCTTTTGATAGCCATTTGTAGGAAAGTTTAAGGTAATGACGGCTACATATTTTGTATTAAGGAACCATAAAAAGTACAATATGGAAGTACAAAAATAGCAACGTAGCCATTTCATATGCAAAATATGTGATTTGAGTTTCATTTTGATTTTGGTAAATGCTGCTAAAACAGAATATGTGAACATGTAAGAAGTTGTTGTTATGTGGAAGGAATCAGTGTACAATATAAGAAAGGAAGAAATGGTACCCATGTTGAATTGTGAATTCTATAAAGGGGATAGATTATAAATTGAATTGTGTTTTTTTTTTTTTCTGTTTACTTAAGAGTTAGAAATGCACTGTCCATGAAAAGATCCTTTCTCAGGTTTTTTGACATGTTGGATTTAATTTTAGTTTTTACTAGTGTTTTCTTTCTTTTTTTTTAAACCAAGTTACATATTGGGTGTTAGCTCCAATAGTCATGCAACACAACATTAAAGTTTAAAAATACTCAAGATATATTTCTGTATTGAGACTATGACTCTGTATTACCTTCTTCATCTCATTATGCTTGTTAGTGGTATATATGTATGTGTATGTAATCTGTTTAACTTACAATCAAAATGTAATTATTGATTTGTGAGAATTAGAATCTGTCTTATTTCTCTTCCTAATAATCAGGTTAAGGACATAGGTAAATAACATTGGAGGGAGCACATAGAGGGACATGTTAGTCATTAAAATTTGACTTTAACCATTTGATTCCTATGTCTTATATATATCATGAATAGCATTCAAAAATATTTGAAAAAATTGTAATGAACATGTACCATTTTTACTTTCCCTGTCATTATTTCCACAAAAATATAACAACTATTTACATGTCAATAGGTAATAGTAATATAGAGATTATTTAAAGTGTATAACGTGCAGGTTATATGCAGATAGTAAATTACAAGGAATTGAGCATTCCCAGATCAGGTATCCTGGAACTAATTCTGTGGATACTGATGGACAACTGTATTGGCTTTCAATTTGAAATTAATATATTTTGCAAGGTATTTATGTTGATACTTAGTGATGTTTATATATTGCTTGTGAACACTTTTGATTAAAAATGTCATTGTTTAGAATTGTTTGTAATTTCTCTTCTCCTTGTTCCTATTTCTGACATTTAAAAATTATGATATATATTTTTTCTAAACTTTACATTATATTCGAACAAGCAGGCATTTTTTAAATAACATACAACTTGGATTGTTTTGTTCCTTCTTGTTATGCCAGTAAAATTTTGTTCATAAAAGAGTCTTTAGAATAGTGTCCACAGAAAACCAATTTTTGTGTTTTCAAAAAGTCTTCTGTTTTGTTCTATTATTTAAAAAAAAAAAGCCATCAACTGATTTTTTTTTAAGTACATATATACTTTGACCTGAGTAGTGATATGTTTCCATCAAGATGTGAAACCAAACATAGTTTTACAAAAGCTTTTGCTGTACATCTACCCTTAGGAGTCCTTTCTTTTCTTGAATCTTGGTAATAGTAATTCATGTTCATTTCGTTTTGAAAGGGTAAAATATGTTTTAATTTTGGAATAAATCTCACTTCCCATGCCTTTTAGCTAACAATGCTGTTAATTCTGGCTGGACACTAGGACGAAGCCAACAAAGTGAGTTTTAGAACAATAACTTTTAAGACTTTTTATTATGGGAAATTATACAAAAATGAGAATAATGAACTTCTTTTCAAATTTACCATCAGTTTTGTTTCATTTAAACCATTGGCTATGAAATCCTTCTTGCCATTCCTTCATTTGTATAATAAATCAGTATATTGCTCTAAAAAGATAATAACTATTGAAAAATTAACCATAGTATCATTATTATACCAAATACCTTAATAGCAAGTAGTGACTATTCAAGCACTCATTAATCATTTTTATCGTCTCATTAGATTGCCATGGTTTTACTTCACAATGTAACTGATAAAGTTTGTGTTAGGAGTAAGGTGTTTACCTTATTTTTTGTTAGGTTTACCTGCATATATTGTGGTTACTAGAAATGCCTTTTTAATGTGTTACCTCCTTTCCCTTCCCCTGTTTTTCCCTTGCAGTTTATTTGTTGAAGAAATGGCTTCATTTTCCCTGTACTTTCCCAGTTTGGGTGGTTCTAATTGTATCCTAAAAATGCCTCTCTATATTTTCTGTAAATTAGTTGAATTTTTATTAGATTCAGGTTTCTTTTTTTTTGAGCCAAGATTACTTAAAAAGTATGTATATTCTTCCACTAAAAGGCACTTACTGCCTGTTTTTCTGTTTTGATATTAGCAGCTATTTGATACTCAATGCCTAGACATGTTAACAGGGAACTTACTCATTGTCTAGATCTGTTAACACTGTTTTAACATACCATGTGCTTTGATATTATGTCCTTCCAAATGTTTCTTTTACTCCCTTTGTGTACATTTGAAGATCAGTCCATATTCAAAGTCCAGCTTCAATGACAGATTTCTGAAACTTTCTTCTTTAGAATTAGTAATTTGCCTGTCTTGTATCAATTTCAATCCATCACAACTCACTTCACGTTTTGTCATTTTACTCTAGTTTTTGCTTATCTTTTCTAGATCAGTGGAAACTTTTTGATTCAGTTAAAAATTAGTATATAATCAAATTATATTTGTGCTAATATAGTGGCTTGACTATATACATTATAAAGATTTAAAAATGGCAGTTTTAACTGATAAAATAATGTTTTAACAGTTAATGTTTTGTCATTAAAGTGATAATAATGAAAAACCTTATTTTTGTAAACTATTATTATCTTTCATCTTTAAAGTTAACCTTTTTTCTCACTGAAAACTTGGAAAAAGCTCATGATTGTGATTTGTTTTTTATTCTTGGTTTTATACTTTGTGATTCAGTGATTCAAAAATAGTATATAGTGATACTTGGTTAAGTGCTATCTCTTAAAGCCAACTAAATTCAAATGGAAGAGGCAGTATTATTGGAATGTCAACAGTATTCATCCAACCCCTCTTTTTAGACCCTTTTAGCTTGTTTTTATGTACAAGGTGTGTGGATTTTTTAGTGCCCTGCTAATGGCAATAATGTTATCTTGGACATTAGGTCCTTTCAACCCAGTATAGGTTTAGTTTGAGGTTTATTGTTAATGAGTAAATGTAAATCTGTATTTTAGTTGGTCTCCTAATGTGTTATATTTTTCGTTGTTCATTTGTCATTCATTAGATTGTCATGGTTTTATTTCACAATGTAACTGATAAAGTTTGTGTAAGGAGTAAGGTGTTTGCTTTATTTTTTGTTAGGTTTACCTGCATTAGTATTATGTTCATTATATCAATTCTTTTCAGTAATGTCATTTACTGGGAATCAGTGCTTAGTAGTAAATAACAGATTAGCACTGATAGCCCCATGTGGTACATGTATGCATCAGGTGTTCCTCTGTCATATTGAACACCTATGCAGTTCCTCCTTTACATTTTTAATTGTTGGTTAAATTTGAATATAAGCTCATTCAGCTGAGTGCTCATGTCATAAGATGTCAATTATATGAGAAGGAAAAACCAAGTGAAGGAGTAACTATTCAAAAATATTTTTCTTTTTAACTATCTCACACCATTTCCCCCATACAGTACTGCAGGTGTTTCACATGGCAGGTAAACATCTGCTCCATCATCAAGTATAGCTGCTAGAGCCAATTCTTGTATTTTATATTATTGAACATGGAGATTATTGAATGATTTTTAAAGATAAGCAATGAAAATACTTGATTGGATCATGCATATTTCATGTATTCTGTGACCTCACTTTGGGAATTTTTCTTTTTGGAGGAATTTAAGATTCATCCTTGCATTCCTAGCCCTTAGCATAATGCCTGGCATGTATTAGGTTTTTGGTAGTTTGTTGGATGAGAAAATGTGAGGTCTGACCTGACCCAAATACAGCATTTTTATTAAACATTAGAGATAAACATTTGCATGGATATAAAGGCTTAGATGTCATATTAAGATTAAATTAAAGGGTTTGTTTAAAAATGAACAGAGGACTGGTATTTGTAGCTCAGTGGCAGAAGGCTTGCCTAGCATGCAAGAGGTTCCATATTGGATTCCCAGCATTTATACTTTTAAGTGAAGGGAAAAGAATGGGGCGGGTATTTATGGGAAAAATTGGTAATACAGTGATAGGTGATATGGGAACAAATAAAAGATAGGGAGATAAGTTTGTAGGTCATTGCATTAACCTTTGAATCATGGGATGTAACTGAAATTTTCACAAAAGAATCAAAGAGACAAGAATACCTTATCTTACTTCCAAAGGTGGATTAGGTGTGCACATATGCTTTTCAGATTTTTTATTCATTTATATTAAAATGATAATAAAGAAAACCTTAATATCTTCAATATTTACCATGTGCATATTTTTTCCAAAAAGAATGTTCTATCTGTAAATGTTTTAGTATGATTCATAACTGATTTTGAACACTTTACTTAGAGGATATATGCATGATATCTTTTATAGGTTTCATACTTTTGTTGTATCAGGGAGTGCTATTTTTCTTTTTTTGGAGGTGATTTGTCAATATTATGGTTACTATTATAGCACCAAGCTACTCTTTTTTACAGATGTGTACATCAATTTTCATGGTCAATGTCCTTTTATTTTCTTCCACTTATAAACATTATTAGACTTTAAGAACATTTTCTTGAGTGCTGGTAATGTTGCTTCTTGTCAGCCATCAGTAAACTAATAAGCATTTTAAAATGCCAAGTTATGAATTTGCATGCTTAATTTTTTCCTTGTAATGGTTTTGTTAGAATTATATATGTGGTATGTATGTGTTTATGTGAGATATTGGAGTTGTAGTGTGGTGCTAAGTTCTCAATTTTCATCGAAATCCTTTGATTTGAATGCAAACGTTTTACCTCCTTGTATTTCATACTAGTATTCATTGACTGCTATTCTCAAAATTTTAATATCATTAAATACATTACATCTTTCCTTTTCTCAATTAGTAAAAGAATCATAAAAGGAAACACATACCCTATGTATGTATTTAATACCAATTTAACTGCATTTTCCAGTTGGTGAATGAATTCATACCTTATTTTTCTTCCAGTTGCTCATTTCAGCATTTAACATCCTGTTATGATATTAAGAAGAGGTATGAAAATGAGAGGATAAATATGAATAAATAATGAATGGAACTAGTTGAAACAAAAATGCCCAAATTAAGATAGAAGGAAATATTGTAGTATACATAAAGTCAACTCTCAGCTGTAGATGCCTAGAACTAGAAATTATATAACTAATATGACAGAACTGGATAACTGGGTAATAATTAAAATGTTTAAAAATAGTATTTAGATTTGATAATTCAGGATACTAAAATATAGTATATAGGATTGGAAATTTAGGACATTAAAAATCTATGTGATTATTACTTGCAATGCACTACAAATTTCAGATTATCACTAAGAATAAGTGAAAACCTTTATTACAGATATGAGGTTTAATGAAAAATTAATTATGATCTATAGATTAAGAATCTCAATTTTATGTGATTCAGAAGAGTCAAATGCTTTTAATGCCTCAGAGTGATACAATATAAAAAGTAAGTAACCAGAACTGTCCCCATCCCAAATTGCTTTATTTGTTCTGAAATCCATTCTGGTGTAGAATAAGAAGAAAGGAAAAAAATTCCTGTAGAAATCTTTGGAAAATAATTCATCATTATTATCAGTTTCTCCCTGGCCCCAGTCAATGAATGAGAACAGGATTATAAATATGGCTCTATCCTTTAAGAGCAAATCCATTTTTCTCAGCATATTGGACTTGGGGAAGAGGTAACTAATCTTCTCTTATCTATGGTCTAGGTAACAGGAAAAGTAGGCATTCCATTTATTTTGCTGTTCCCATTTTCTCCCATTACTTTATTGACTCGTTTTTATAGCAAAACAAAAATTACCCAAACAAAATGTTTAGAACAGAGGAACCTTCTATGAAATACTTGATTCTGTTAAAACGTAGAGGTGCTATAACATTCAAAGTATGATTCTTTGGGAGTATAGAAAACCTAATGGTGCTTCTCCCTTGGAAATGCCATAGGAAGTCCACAACTGCTAACTCAAAATTTTGGTGCAAAAGCAAACAGTTTCAGCAAGCTCTCTAACAAAAAACTCATTATAACTTATTAAAATAATATATGGTGCAAAGTATCAGTTTAAAGCGTTTGACTGATCCAAGTAAAGGAATATGAAGGGATTGTAAATAAGGAAATGTCCATTGATAGACCATCGTCTTGTATGTGTAAAATAGGGTAATTCAATGACTTGTTTTAGTATTTTGTGTGCCTTAGATTTTCATTTTAAAACATGCGTTTTTTTTGAGCCTAAGGTTTTTTATAAGTGATTGTTTATTGCTTCAGCTGCTTCAATAAGATACTTTCTAGTATTAGACTATCAGGAATACAACCTTGTGATAACTTCATTTTAGCTTTTAGGCCTTACCTCCCACTAGAAATTGTTTCCTCACCAGATATAATGGATAAAATTTTATGTCCCTTAATCCATCCGTCCAGCTCTCCATTTCCCCAATATTACAGGATTATTGAATGCCTGCAAAATTTAAATATCACTTGATTTTCTTGGAATCATCACCTATGACATGGTAAAGCTGAAGAATAAAAATCCTAAATGATACCTTTGAAAACGTATTTTTAAAGAAATAGCAAATTACCTTCAAAGTAATCCGTGGTAGTATATGTGCAGTAATTCAAATCAATTTGTTTCTAACTTTAAATAAATTTCTTACTAATCTAAACTTTAAATACCAACATTGATTGAAGGGACTATTGGGATTTGTGAAGCCAGGTACAGTTTACCAAAACTAGTACTGAGAATATCCAGTTAAAACTAAAATGTTTCCATTCCATTGTTGTAATTAACATCATGAATGGGCTGCTTCAACCAATAACCCCACTGTGGGAACTCCAGTCTGTTTCTACTTTGTTGAATTTTAACAGTTTACTATCCCATTCTCTGCCCTGTGCTTTTTTTTTTTTTTTTAAGCTTATGCTTATTCAATGTTTTGCAGCATTGTGATTGTATGCTGGCTACACTGCTTTAGAATTATCTTTCTTATGAAGCAAGAAAATAAATTGGTTTGAAATGACATTTTCACTCAAAAAAAAATCTCAATTTTAGGTATTATTAAAGATTGGATAGAGACATCTACTTTATAGTCAATTGCATAGTTGACCAATGGTCAAAGCTATAATTTATGTGATAGGGAAAATGAAAATGTAGAACAGATTTTTCATAAATCACCCCAAATCTTTAACATTTACAAGTGCTGAGAAAATTTGCACTGTTTCACATTTTTTTCTTATCCAGTACATATTTAAATGGAGATACAAGGATTAATGAGGATCAATAGATCTAGCCTAGAATGAGGCTAAAAAGTGACCCATTAATAAAGAAACTCGGGATAGTCAAATATTTATGATTGGAAGGAAAGTAAAATGTTTTTTTTGACCAGTTAAGACACCAAGTGGACCACAATTTAATAAAATAGAAGATACTTTTAAATATGTACTTAAATGGAAAGACTGACATGTTAAATAGGCGAAATAGTTTAAACCTTATATTGCTTTAATATTTAAATTTTCCCATATCTGAATTGTAACAATTGAGATTGAGTATATGTGAATAAATCAATTTAAGTGAAAACTAAGAGCTTCTTATTTCGCAAATAGGGAGCCCAAAATGCAAGTCTACATTAGATACTGCAAAAGAAAACATTCTCCCCCAAACAAGAATATAAGGGTGGAGGCTTCTACCCTTCCCAAACTTAACTTTACTCTTTTTTCTCTCTGCTGCTCAGTGACTCAGTGATCATGGGTAGAATATTTATTTGTTAGAACCACTGTATTTTCATTTATAAAATGTTATATTCTATATCTTTTAGTGCTTAGAAGGATAAAACAAAATCACGTATTGAAACTTTTGCAACTCATGAATCACCTCAAATTTAGTTACTGAAATTAATATGGCTGAAATTGTCAAAATAATAAACTTGAGGATTGATGGTTCCCCATCAATATAGGAAGTATAGGAAATACAGGAAGTAAAGGAAATACTGTATTTGAAAATATTTAGTTAATTATAGTAATCTTAATAGACTCATTTGGTAGTTCAAAAATAGAGTGACTTAATTTTTTAAACACTGTGAAATGCTGCTAAATACGTTTATTAAATTCTTTTTTACAAAATTTGTGATACATTCTGGGAAGGAGAAATTGATATTCAGAAGTTATGTACTATGTTGATAGCCAGATAGGAAAGAATTTTCTATATTGGCATGTTTAGTCCTGTTTTGAAACATTAATATTGAAAAATTAAAAAGTTTTAGTATTCCGTCACAGTTTATATTCATTTAATCTGTGATATTTTTTGTTTTTTTTAAATTTTTCTCTTGAAAGTGTTTGGTTTCTATATTTCTTCTTCATATTAATATATTACAAATGGCAAATGTATGTATTATTGATTGACTCTTAGAGAATATTGATTTTTTTGATCACCTTTTAGAGTAAGAATATAAAATCCATCTTTTTATCTATTTTCTTTTCTTCTCCAGACATTCTTTAACCATAAAGAATAGATTAACTTGTTGATGTCTATTGGGGATATTCTTTTCATAATTTGAAAAAAAGCTAAGCTGGGGTACTTAACAAAGAAGAAGAAAGGCTGTTAGCATAAATGCTGATCAAACTAATGAATTTCGGGTCCTCTAAACTGACTGTTGGATACCATACTTCTATCAAATAGCATTTGCACAATTTAGAAATTAAGGTATGTAATTTCAAGAACTCTTTAAAATGTTTTGAATAGCCTAATTTTTTTTCACTTTGCAGATGTTCCATTTAAGCAGTCCTCTTCCATAGCTGTAGCTGGAGCTGTCATTGGAGCCGTCCTTGCCCTTTTCATCATCGCTGTCTTCGTGACTGTGCTGCTCACTCCTCGGAAAAAGAGACCATCCTACCTTGACAAAGTGTAGGTAACTTTTTTTTGCCTGTGTTCTACTATGACTATTCATTTTGCTTTAGTCTTTATATCTATCTTTACAGCTGCATATATTTAAAGGGTCCAAGGGAGAGAAGTAAGAGTAATGTGAAACTTGTTAAATGACAGTGGTTTCAACAGAACATCTGAAACTACATCTTAGGAGGTTGAACAACATCAAGGGGATTACATAGAAATATAAATTAAACAACAGTTTTATGCACAGTGTACTAGACATTATTCCAGACCACTACACATTGATACTTTATGTTCCTTGCCCTCTGAATAGAAATGCAGGCCATTGATGAAGTATAGTTAAAGGTTTAAAAATACCTTAGAACCTTTATTGCTTCTTCAGATTATGTATGTCTGTATTATGTACATATATATTATATGTAATACATTCATTACATATATATTGTGTATATTATAACTCTACCAAGAGTTATTAAATACATCGTTTTAAAGTTTTTTCCTTAAGAGAAATGCTTGGTTTTATTGAAGTATAAAATATGCATGTTTTTATTCAAAGAACAAGCAACATTTTGGGCCTAATCTTTGAGATAGATTTATAAGATGGAAATTTCACCTTCTTGCAGAATCAAATGACATATGTCTCCACTTTCAGTTCTATCAATAGGTTTGTTGCTTTATCTGTGAACTGTCAATAATAGTTTTCCTACTTACTTCACATGGTTGTGATGGGAATAGAATAAGATAATGTTTTATGAACTGTGCAGTTCTGTACAAATGGCATTCCCCCGCCCCTAGTGCTGGAGATCAAACCCAGGGCTTCATGTATGCTAAGCAAGCTCTCTACTTATCTAGCTACTTCCCTAAGTCCCCCACCATTTTTTTTTTTTTTTTTATTTTGAGGTAGGATTTGACTAAGCTCCCTAGCCCAACCTCTAATTTGTGGTCCTCTTGCCTTAGCTTTGCAAGTAGCTGGCATTACGCCTGTGCATCATCATGCCTGGCTAACATTAGTTCTTCTGTACTGTATTTGTTTCTACTAAGAACACAAAACTGGCATTTAAAGGTTGCATTCATTTTATTTTTAAAAATGCTTTGTATATTCTCTGCTTCTCTAATCTGGCACAATTACAGCTCTTGTCTTTTTGGATTGAAGACACTAAGGTGTCAGTTTCAGCTCTGTCATGATCAAATTGATGGTCTGACTGTGAATAAATAACTTTACCTTCATTACCCTCAGTTTGACCTTTGACACTTTGGAGCTAAGAATTTGCTGTGATATTCATTAGGTGAAAAAACAATTAACATAAATTATGGTAAAATGCTCATTCAGTGTGACACCTTTCTTAAAACTGGAGTTCTTTCATAAAGAGTGACTAGCATATGATTAATGTTGCCTTTGTGCTCAAATTATCTGTCTTTTTTAAATTTTGAAAACATTTATTAGTGGGCTAATGCATTCGTTTAACTGGTTTATTTTTAAAAATCTATTTATTTAAAATATTTTTATGCCCATGTTAGAAATTATTAGACCACAGAGAATTTATTACTTCAGCATCTATCTATAACTTCCATTTCCTTAGTCTTTTAATATAATCTTATGTTTTATTTACTAATCACAATTACTGAAAATATCTGATCTTCAAAGCTATGAAAAAATACATATAATTATGTTCTAAAATGTAAAGAGCTACAAGATCTATTTAAATCTGTTTTTTGTTTGTAATATATGAAAATATTGAGTTTTTTTGACGAATTAGGTCATTTTGACAATATTAAATGCATTTCCTAAGCATATATTGGCCCCTTTCTTTGTTTCAGGTGGCAAGATTGATAATGGTCTGTCCACTGAAAAATCTTAATTTGTGTGATGAATATTCTAAGAGTGAGGAGATCTTTTAAAAGTGAGACTTAGAAGTATTTCCAAAATACAATATAAACTTTTTTCAGTGTCATTTCAAGATGGAGTATTTTAAATCACTTGTGTGATACTTTTCGAGGAAAGTGTAATGACACATTTGTTTGATTATCTTTAAAATATAGGTATAGTCAGTGTGAGAACAGTAGTTAAGTAAATTGGTCATATACTAGATTACTTGCTTAACAATAATTTTCAAAAAATACTTCCTGTATCTGAACTACATCTTAAAGTATGAATAAATTAGATTGATCCTAAACATTAAAATTAATGTTTACTTATATTTTCTGTTTGATACATTAAAGGAAAATAAGAAGTGAGTTAAACATACAAGATGGAATAATATATATTATATAGTATGAGGAAAATATCCTTGTGAGAATTTTGATTTCTTTCTGACTTCTTTCTTTTGTTGAATATGGCAGTCACATTTTTAACCTTTCTAATGCAGGATTGATCTTCCACCCACACATAAACCACCTCCTTTGTATGAAGAACGATCCCTACCTTTGCCTCAAAAAGACCTTGTTTATCAGGTATGTGTTCATGAATACTCAATCTAAAATACAATTTAAAAATCCTAAGTAATTTCTGTTTTTCTGAAATATTGTGCAGTCATTATACATTAAATATTTCATAATGAATAATTCCTAACATGTTCAGTCATTTCTTTAAAATATCTGGGGGATCAAATTATGTCAACAAATTTAGTAAGAAAATTCATAGCCAATTGACAGGCTAAGACAAGTCAACCATGTATGAAGTACTTTTTTCTAAAAACTTGTGGTAGAAGACTTATTGTTCATTTTTATTGACATACAGATTCATTGTAAAATTAGCATTTTTGTATAGAATTAAAAGTAGAAAAATGGAATGTCTTTGGTAGAATATAATGAAGAGCTGCTTCTCTTTGGAGTACTATATTTTTGTTTCTTTTTAGTATACTCAAGATCTAAATTTTAGCATTCTTTTATTTGGCAATGAAAGTTTTATATACCAGTTTAAAATCCTAAGTATGACTATTGATCCCCAAGCTACATTTGTGATAACTTTTAGCATTCGTTTGGAATCAGCTGTATGAAAGTATAGATTCACAGATTTCATTCATGTATTCTATGCCTCAATTAATATGTTTTACTCAGCATTTGGCAAAATTTAAACCAGTTATTTGAATTCTTTTATTCTCAGCTTTAGGGTTTTTTGTTGTTGTTTGTTCTGTTTTTTTTTTTTTTTTCCCACAATATATTGGGATTCTAACTCCTTATCAAGTATTTACTTCTAAGAATAGTCTGTAATATTATCCTTTTAAAATATGACCTATATCTTCAGTCTGAATAAAGCAAATAATTAATTTAATTTGTTAGGAAAACTCTAAAGAAATATATCTGCCAGGATATTTGGAGCTTCTGTTCCTTTGTTGACCATATAGGCAACCTACTGTCCAACCACAGGACTGAAAGGAACATTCCCTGGCATTGGGTATTGCTGTCAGTGGGCACATCTTAACACTTAAGGGTCTTGAGGGTGAGATGTGCTGTGAAGAGCCATCCATATCTAGTAGAATCAGATTTGGTTGAGCCCTGGGATTCAGAGGCTTGATTCCCAGGAACTGGCAGCCATGATAGATTGTTCCAGATAGCCTAGGAAGTAAGTGGTCCTGTGTGGGAGTGGCTTACCATCTGATTGATATGCTAGTTCTCTAAACAAATGGCTTCCCTAACTCCACCCCATCCTGTTCATCACAGAAGAAACCCCTTCCCAATCTTGGCCTCCTTTACCTGTGTGACTATAAAATAAAGGAGAGGTGGGCTACTTCCATGTTTTTAGAGGCCAGATCTGGTATAGCCCCATCTGTCATACCGCCTCCCATTTGAAAAGAGTATTGACTCTTGTGTGTTTGTGGAGTAGATAAGTTTATGGGTAATTGATTTATAGCCTGCATCATCCTCCAGCAGTTAACTCTTCCCTCGTCCATGCTGGACCTGGCTGAAACCCTGCAATGTGCCATCTTTTCAGATTTCTTTTCTGAAAGAAAAGTGTAGCTTTCATCTCTTTGTATAAATAGATGAATGTGACAAATAGTTTGAAATGTCAAGATTCTTGGCTAGAGCTATTCAATACTGCAGATCAGTACTCATCTTCTTCCCACAACACAGCTTCTCGGTAAGTTAATGGAGGGTTTCTAGATTTAGTTTTGGGAATTTTTTTTTTAACATCATTAGGAATTTTTTAGGATAATCCTAATTGTTTTAATTTTAATAGTAAAACTAATTGATTATATATAA
This sequence comes from Glaucomys volans, assembly GCA_020662805.1. Lineage (NCBI taxonomy): Eukaryota > Metazoa > Chordata > Mammalia > Rodentia > Sciuridae > Glaucomys > Glaucomys volans. Next base: position 164,849 of record JAJEJO010000885.1, on the reverse strand, counting down.
TTTGAAATTTTTTTTCAATTTAAATATTTACAAAAGCTTCCAAATTGAGAAGAAATATTTATTTTTAGATCATGTGTCTTGGGCTTTAGTTTAGAAATTAGGTTTTCTATATAGATTTGGCTTAAATAAGCACAAGAGAAAGAATATTTGTGAATGACTTCAAGTCAGTTCAGTTGATGATGGTTCAGAGTGCTCTTTTTAGTATTGCTGGAGTCAGAGACAACTTCTAGATGAAACAGTTTTAGCGATAGAAATTCTGAAACAGGATAAATGACTCCTATTGATTTGAGTAATTTGATTATTAGTAAGTTGTACAATGAAAGGCATAAACCTGGGTACAAATGAAGAGTTATATGAAAAAGTAATGAAAATAATTTTTTTGGAAAGAAAATTGATGGTCAGTACCTGAAATAGATAAACACACTGGACCTAGAAAGTCAGAGTCCCAATTGAGTATCATTGTGATTTTTTCCACAACTAAAATTAAACAATTGAAAACATGATTAAACATTGTTTGCCTCCTTAGACATAAAATTGATATAAAATATTGCCTAGCAGAGTGAGAACTTGAATTGGACATGAAATAATTAATTTATTTTCATTCTTAATTCTATAAAAGCATATAGTAATAAAATTTAGGCTAATTTCCATTAATAAGATAATTTATCCTGACTCATGCATTATAATGTCATATATTGTATTTGTTTCTTAGAATATCAAAATATAAAATACATAATACTTCTTGACTACTAAGAAATCAATAAGTATGTGATTATTGTCTAATTAATTTCATGGAGTGATAACATGTATAATTAGTAATGTTCTACTTTACTAGATATCTTGTCCATTTTAAACTCATGAAGAAATTTCTATTTAAAGTCATTAGTTGTGAACCTCACAACCAGGCCTATTGACTAAGGTCTTGTGCTCCCCAAATGCTGCCATGGCTTTGAGGAAGAGACTTTGATTTGTTTTTCTCATTAGTGGTTTCCCTTGGGAAATTACAGAAAGAAGCAATTCCTCCCTACCTACATTTGTCCACCGAATATTGCTTTTGTGGTAATAATGTCAAAATTCATCCCTGAGAATTTTTCCTCTAAATGTAAGTTAGGAGAATGAAGCCTTGTATTGTGAAGAGGCAATTTTCTTGAGTTGGAACTGTTGTTATACTTTAGAAAATATGTCTGGAGTAGAGACATGCATATACGATAGGAAATGTCTTACCTAAAGGCACAGAATACTTAGAAATACCACCAGCTTCTCATTTTAATAGTTGAGCCATCACATTGAAAACAAATATGAACTCATGACATTAAAATGTATTTTATCTTTTCATGATGTTTCATTTTCCTAACACTATACTGGTCATCCATAAGTATGCTCTTGGAACAAAAAATAAAATCACATACTTCATAAATCAAATTTATAAAGGCAGCTGTAAAAGTCCTTTTTCATTCCCTCACCCCCAAAGATCTCAATCCTTTCTCCAAAGATCATTGCTATTATAAATTTTAATATCCTCCCAGACATTTTCCTATGAATTTAATTTTCATGTTTACATTGTTCATATTTACATGTACAAATAGATTTTCTAAAAACATTAATGAAGGCACAACTTCTTGTTGAAATTGCTTTTCCTACTCAATATGTCTTCCATTATAGATCAGTATTTTTCAGAGTGACTAGTGTAGCCATCTTTATCAAAATTCTCTGGGTTATTAAAAATGAAGAGTCATAAGCAGTTTCAGGTTTACTTAATTAGAATCTTTGAGATTGGTAGCAATGGGCATTTTACCTACCTGCCAAGGTGTATTTTAATGCACTTTCAAGTTTGAGAATGATTTCATTCTTAATGCCTGGAATGATATCCTATCATTTTAACTAAAAAGAACCCAATGATTTGCCTATATTCAGTTAAAATTTTTGAGGTACTTTTATGTACTTTATAGTGTACATACATATATTTATAAAACATATGCCAAGAAATAGAATTACTATTAAAATTCTTTACATTTAAATAAGTAACATATTGCTAGCCACACTACCTGTATCAATTTATATATTCCCACAAATGAACACCCATTTTTCTCTTCTATATGGTTTATTAGTTTTTTGTTTTTATGTTGCAAATTTGATAATTGAAAAAGTAGCTCATTTACAAGTTTTATAGATTCCTGAATAAAGTTGATCATCTTTTCATAATCCCCTATTTATGGTATGGTAAACTACCTATTTGTATCATTTTTTTTCACTTTTCAGTTATGTTTTGAATTTTGCTTATTAATTTTTTGGGATTCAGATATAGATATATCTTTTCTGCATCTGTCTCTTATTTTTTAATATCATAGTGGTAGTGTCATATAAATCTGATTGTCTCTTTCCTGGTATTTTTTGGAAGTTATATCTTCTCTAAAATTTTATTCCCCTCTCTCCTCCATCTAGAATACTTAAAATATTTTATGATGTTCTTAATAGTTTTATGTTTTATTTTTTAAATAATCTGAGATTTATTTTTGTTTATGATGTGAAGTAGAGACTCATTTTCCCCCCATGAGATAGGCTTTTGTTCAAATACCATTGAATTTTTAGTCCTTTTCAATGATTTAACACATTTATCTTAGAATAAATTCATATCTGTATTTGCTTTTTCTGAACTCTTAATTCTGTTATATTGCTGTTTTTATCTTGTTAAACCAAGATAGCACTATTTTAATAACTGTTGCTTTATGATATAATTTGGTATTCAGTGGAGCAAATTCCCTTCTCTGTTTCTCCTTTCCAAGATTTTGTTTTTTCTTCTCCCTATTGATTTTACAATTGATTTTACAGGTTTCCTAAGAATACTATTGAACTTATTAGTTAATTTAATGAGAATCAACAACTATAATCAACTGTATTAGTCTAAGAATTAGGCATCTTTTTAAGTTCTTTTATATACTAGAATGAAGTATTACTCTCTTTTTCTTTTCTTTTCTTTTTTTTTTTTTTTTTGTCTTTTTCCTTATTGGGTTTACTTATAGGTATTTTAAGTATTTTGATTGTCAGTGGTATTCCTTCCCATCCCCCTGGCTTTTTCAGATTAATAATATGTAAAAATGCTTCGGTTTCTAAATAGAAATATTGTATCTAGCTTTTTGTCACAAATTTCTTTTTCATTCTAATAGTTTTTCAATTTTTTTCTTGAATCTTTTAGGTATATAAAATATTTGTTAGAAATGAAACCTCTTTATTGCTTGTTTTTGTGAGTGTGATGTTTTGTAGAGGGGTCAATATAAAGGAAGCTTCATTATGTTGTGCAGTTTCGAATCCAGCATAAAATAATGAACACTGATACAGAATTTGTATTAACACATTTGACAACACTGTATATTCTATGAATATGCTGTTTTGTAGCTTTATATGGGAAGAGTTGTATATTCTGCTGGAGATATATTTTCCAAAGGAACTGAAATGATACATGCAACATTTGCAAATAATCATCTTTAATGTTTTCAATAAAGTTTGATTTATGATATGGAAAAATTTGTGTGTAAATGTACATATTTTAAAATATTCTATATTTCAGCCTAAAATAGCATTTAACCTTGGAAAGTCAGTATTAGTAGATTCCTTGAAATGGATACTTTCTTGAATGTATTGAAGATGATACCAGGGTTTCAGTTAAGCAACAATATCATGAGGAATGTGACTTTTGAAGTTATTTTTACAAAACTGACGTATCAATAAATGCTGTTTAATCTCTGAGCAATAATGGTATTTCTTTCCCTATTGCAGAAGTAGTTATCTTTCAGATTGTTGTTGATTAATCTTAAAATTTTAAGTCTTAAAAATGTTTTATGAAGTATTTCAATTATGAGAGTACACAGATCAATTTTATTTTCATGATTTTAGACATTTGTTTTACACAAATATGTGTGTGGGTGTATTTGTGTAAGTATTCTATGTGATGAAATGGAATGTGCACACATAGTACTTATATGACTATAAAATTATGTAAAGTTTATGTGTTTTCATATTCCCTATATCAATTAACTTTAAGAAAGTACCACTTACAAACTTTTGGTATGGTATGGAAGGAGAATTTTTCCAATTTTCTGAAAAAGCTATTTGAAATAGTTCTCCCTTTTCTAACAGAATATTTGTTTGAGACTGTTTTTATTTTCATATACTCTAACTAAACAGCATATTTGCAACAGACTGAATGCCATAGCAAATTTGAAAATCAAGTTTTTTTCTCTTGATCCAGATAAAAAGTGTTAAAAATGGAAGGAAAAAGTGACACTCTTTTCTCTAAAGTAATTGTTGTATAGTTATTAACCTGTATTAATATATTAATATAATTGTATTCATATATATATTAATATACTACATTTACATTAATACATAATGGATTTACTACTCTTGTTATGTGAATAAGATATTTTTAACATTCTTAGTTTTAGTGTTTAATATGATCATTTATTAAAAGTGCTTTGGATCCTTAAATTCAAAATAAGAAGTCTGTAAGTCATGTCACCATTGTTTAGTATTGTGTCCTACAACATACTACTTGGCATACTATAGCTACCTGAAAAACATTTTAAAATTGGCATATAAAAATTATATATATTTGTAGTACACAACATAATGATTTGATATATGTATATGTTGTGGAATAATTAAATCAACATAGTTAGTAGATTCATTGCCTCATATATTCCAATAAAAATTTTTGGAATCGATGAGTCAAGTCTTTCTTTATATTCTCTCTAGTCTATGTAACCCTTGAAATTGTCTGCATTGTTCTGTGCTATATGTATTCCAGATACTATTATCTCAGTGTAGTTAATATCAGTATACCTAATATCTAATATATCAGATACTAATTTCAATATATCATGAAAAAGAGCAGGCTGAACCAGATACTGGAAATACTCTAGAACATTAGCAGTGATTATCTGTGTATTAGCATTCTCAATATCGTTTTTATGTTACACATTTTTGTAATTTCTGATTTTCTGTTGTAGGGCCTTTTCTCCCTCTGTCAGTGGACTTTTAGGATAGGAAAATGAAGACCTGTTAAAAACCCGAATCAGATTGCAATGTGAAGTTGTTCATACTAGTTATACAGTGCTTCTGAAGAATTTACTTTTTTGGAAAACTTGAATTTTCTCTTTCAATTATTTGCTGCAGTATACTGCATACTTTAGTAAATGTTTATAAATATTCCTATCAGAGTGTTTTTACAAAAAGATTATTTCTATATATTTTTTGAATAGGTAATACAAAAGAGTATAAAGGAGTAGTTTCTGAAGTCTCCTTCCCATTCCTAATCACCTTACTCCACCACTTCTTATATATAACCGATTTTATTCATTTGTCTTAATCCTGATTTTAAGCATAGATAGGAACACACACACACACACACACACATAGATGCACACACATTTTTAATTCATTTCCCCCTTTTCTTGTTAAAAAAAAGTAATATATACACTGTTATGTATCTTGCCTTTTCTTCCTAAGATATTTTAGAGAGCTGTCATCTTTGGGATGCAGATAGCATCCTTATAATTTTTTATATCTATGTTGTATTTTAATAGGCGCATATTGCATTTTTTGTAATGTTAAAAGATTTTAATAAAACAGTAATGCTACAATGAATAGCTTTGCATATGTGGCATTTGGTATCTATGCAAGTATAACCAGCAGGGTGAGTTTTTAGTTTTCCTCTTGCTACATAAACAGCACAAGTATTTATGGTTTTATAATATACTGATTTGTACTTCTACTCACAAACCATACAAATGGTTGTGTCCTCACAGAGGACACATTTTCAAGTTTTCTGAAAATGGTTGTGTCCTCACAGACTCAGCAAAAGTGTGTATTCCGTTTAATTATTGGTAATCTGCTAGGAGTGGCATAGACATCATCTTATTAGTAAGTTTTAATATCTCCAGGTATCTTTTTAAATATTTTCTTTTTTAATTTGTTCTTTTTAGATATACATGACAGTAGAGTATATTTTGACATATTATACATACATGGAGTATAACTTCCATTCTTGTGGTTGTACATGATGTGGAGTTACATTGGTTGTGTATTCATATATGTACATAGAAAAGTTATGTCCAATTCATTCTACTGTTTTTCCCATTCCCATTCCGCCTCCCTTCCCTTCATTTCCCTTTGTCTAATCTTCTATTCCCCACCCCCACAGTTGATATGTATATATCAGAGAGAGGACATTCGGCCATTGGTTTTTTGAAATTGGCATATTTCACCTAGCATGATGGTCTCCAGTTCCATACCTTTAACAGCAAATACTATAATTTCATTCTTCTTTATGACTAATACTCCATTGTGTATGTCTATCATATTTTTTAATCCATTCATCTGGTTGAAGGGCACCTAACTAGGGTTCCATAGCTTAGCTGTTGTGAATTGAGCTGCTGTGAACATTGATGTGGCTGTGTCACTACAGTACACTGATTTTAAGTCCTTTGGATATATGCTGAGGAGTAGGGTAACTGGGTCAAATGGTGGATCCATTCCAAGTTTTCTGAGGAATCTCCACACTGCTTTCCATAGTGGTTGCACCAATTTGCAGAGTGAACCTTTTCCCCCACATCTTTGCCAACATTTATTATTACTTGTTTTCTTGATAATTGCCATTCCAACTGGAGTGAAATGGAATCTCAGTGTAGTATATTATTTTATATTTCTCTAATTGCTAGTGATGTAAAGTTCTTTTTATGTATTTGTTGACTGAGCATACTTGTTCTGTGAAGTGCTTGTTCAATTCCATTGCCCATATATTGATTGGTCTAGTATTTTTCTCTTTGAGTATCTAAGGCCTTTTTTTTTTTTTGAAACAGTCATTGTCACAACCTGCGTGGTTGAACTTTGGAAAACTGGTTAGGAGCGATGGGAGATTACAAAAGACAAACACTTAGAGAAACCTAGTCCCAGGACATCGTCCTCTGATGGAGGAACAGTGACCCAGACCTAGTGCAGCATGTTTATTATATAGGTTTGATCATCAATAGGTTATTCGTGGGAAAGTTTCTGCAAAGCAGACAGGTCACAGCACTTTCGAGACACTGTGATTATCTTATTATGCCTGGAATTCTTTATCCATTGCAGCTGGTGTCTTAGCTCAAGGACAAGACTGATACAATTCCGTGCTTTTGCAGAGTTTCCTCAGGCAGGGAGTCACCGTCGCAACTGGGCAATCTTGACCTGCACCTTTGCACAGAAAATTCCCTGCACAAGCACAGTTGCAACCATGAGGCAGTCAGAGACCATGATACAATTCTCTTTTCTCTTCTGTTAATGGACAAAATCATGGCAAATATTTATACATTTTGATAAATCAACTTTATAAAATTTTATAGGGAGTAATAATATATTAAAATATGTTGCAGTCTTAAAAATGTTGTGTCACATAGTAAGTTCTATGTGTTTGTCCTTGTTTATCTAAAAATGAGCTGTATTGCCAGATGCAGTGGAGTGTGCCTGTAATCCCAGTGATTCAGGAGACTGAGGCAGGAAGATGGAAGTTCAAGGCCAGTCTCAGCAACTTCATGAGGTCCTAAGCAACCTAGTGAAACCCTGTCTCAAAATAAAAAATAAAAAGGAGTGGGGGCTATAGCACAAGGGGAAAGCATCCCTGGTTTCAAACCATGGCACCAAAACCAAAGACAAGAAGATATATAATTCTTTATTTTTATTTATTTATTTTTTTGTTGGGGTCCTTTTTTGTGTGTTTTCTTTTTTGGAATTGGGGATTTAACTCAGGCCTTTGTGAATGTGAGGCAAATGCTTTTCTGCTATGCTTTATCCTAACCCAGCTATGTAATTCTTAATAAAAATATTAAAGCAGTGAAATCACTTAAGTAGAAAAATAAAACTGGTACCGCTTTAATGCATTTAAACTCAGCATATGGTCCTTTTGGATTATTGATACTTTTATAAGCTTAGTAGTGCTTTAAATGAAATTAAAATTGAGTCTATACTTTTTGAATCATAGTTCTATTTATCATCAAATATTTAAGTATCAAATATTCATTTATTAATTAAATCATTCTTGGGTAGTTAATATGTACCAGTACTGAAAACACATAGTTTATAGATGAAAAAAAAATTCTTCATGAACCTTACTTTTTTATTTGTTCTTTTTAGTTATACATGACAGTAGAATGTATTTTGACATATTATACATGGATGGAGTATAAATTCCCGTTCTTGTGGTTGTATATGATGTGGAGTTACATTGATCATGTATTCATATATGAACATAGGAAATTTATGTCCAATTCATTCTATGCTTTTTCCCGTTCCCATTACCCCTCCTTTCCCCTCATTCCCCGTCCTTCAATAGGTGAACCTCCTCTCCTCCCTCTTCCCTGCCTATTGTGAATCAGGTGAATCATTATCCATATATTAGAACATTTTGCCTTTGATTTTGTGGGGATTGGCTTACTTCACTTAGCATGGTAGTCTCCAGATCCATACTTTTAACAGCAAATGCCATAATTTCATTCTTTATGGCTGAGTATAATATTCCATTGTGTATATGAACCACATTTTCTTTATCCATTAATCTATTGAAGGGCACCTAGGGTGGTTCCATAGCTTAGCTATTGTGAATTGAGCTGCTAGGAACATTGATGTAGCCACGTCACTATAATATGCTGATTTTAAATTGTTTGGGTATATGCCAATGAATAGGGTAACTGGGTCAAATGGTGGTTCCATTCCAAGTTTTCTGAGGAATCTCCATACTGTTTTCCATAGTGGTTGTACCAATTTGCAGTCCCACCAGCAATGTATGAGTGAACCTTTCCCCTACAAACTCCCCAACATTTATTGTTACTTGTGTTCTTGATAATTTCCATTGTGACTGCAGTCATATGAAATTTCTGTGTAGTTTTGTGTTTCTCTAATTGTTAGTAATATTAAACATTTTTTCATATATTTGTTGACCATTCATATTTCTTCCTCTGTAAAATGTCTGTTCATTTCCTTTTCTGATTTATTGATTGGGTTATTTGGTTTTTTTTTTTTTTTTTTTTGGTGTTAAGTATTTTGTGTTCTTTATA